>SJYG01000824.1:518491-665627 GCA_006410535.1 Litocranius walleri | reverse complement strand
TTAGAACTGGACATGGAACAACAGACTGGTTAAAATAGGAAAAGAAGTATGTCAAGGCTGTATATTGTCACCCTGCTTATTTAACTTCTATGCAGAGTACATCATGAGAAACGCTGGACTGGAAGAAACACAAGCTGGAATCAAGATTGCCGGGAGAAATATCAATGACCTCAGATATGCAGATGACACCACCCTTATGGCAGAAAGTCAAGAGGCACTAAAAAGCCTCTTGATGAAAGTGAAAGAGGAAAGCGAAAAAGTTGACTTAAAGCTCAACATTCAGAAAACGAAGATCATGGTATCCGGTCCCATCACTTCATGGGAAATAGATGGGGAAACAGTGGAAATAGTGTCAGACTTCATTTTGGGGGGCTCCAAAATCACTGCATTTGGTGACTGCAGCCATGAAATTAAAAGACGCTTACTTCTTGGAAGAAAAGTTATGACCAATCTAGATAGTATATTCAAAAGCAGAGACATTACTTTGCCGACTAAGGTCCATCTAGTCAAGGCTATGGTTTTTCCTGTGGTCATGTATGGATGTGAGAGTTGGACTGTGAAGAAGGCTGAGTGCCAAAGAATTGATGCTTTTGAACTGTGGTGTTAGTGAAGACTCTTGAGAGTCCCTTGGACTGCAAGGAGATCCAACCAGTCCATTCTGAAGGAAATCAGCCCTGGGATTTCTTTGGAAGGAATGATGCTAAAGCTGAAACTCCAGTACTTTGGCCAACTCATGCGAAGAGTTGACTCACTAGAAAAGATTCTGATGCTGAGAGGGATTGGGGGCAGGAGGAGAAGGGGACGACAGAGGATGAGATGGCTGGATGGCATGACGGACTCGATGAACGTGAGTCTGAGTGAACTCCAGGAGTTGGTGATGGACAAGGAGGCCTGGCGTGCTGCGATTCATGGGGTCACAAGGAGTCGGACACGACTGAGCAACTGAACTGAACTAATTTTAGAAACTGTTGTAAATATTTTCCTTTAATGGGTTCATTTTGTTGTTATGGCTGCTATTATTAGTCTAATGAATAGCTACTCTTACATAGCTACTATTATTCTACTATTTTTACAGATGAGGAAAGCTGAGACTCCAGCGCATGGAGCAGTCTGTTTGAAGTGGCCTAACCTGTGAGTGGGTCACACCCAGGCGGTCTAGCTCCATTCCTCTCAGTCCCTGTGCTCCCCGAAATACCTGTGCTGCTACTGCTGCTTATGAAAATCAACAGCCACATTCTTTAAAAATGCTTGAATTTTGAAAACCAAATTTTTTAAATTGAATGTTTTATTTTGTTAAGGAGTATAGCCAATTAACAGTGTTGTGACAGTTTCGGGTGGGCAGCAAAGGGCCTCAGCCAGACATAGACGTGGATCCCTTCCCCCCTACACTCCCCTCACATCCAGGCTGCCACGCAGCACTGAGCAGAGTTCCCTGTGCGCTTCAGTGGGGCCATGTTGGGTTACATTTTAAACACAGCAGTGTGTACCTGTCCATCCCACACTCCCTCAACGTCCTTTCTCCATCCTTTCCCCCGGCAGCCACAGCTTTCTTCTCTGTGAATCCATTTCTGTTTTGTAAGCTTGTTTGGATCATGTCTCTTTAGATTCCACATCTAAGAGATGTCGTACGATGTTTCTGCTTCTCTGGTTTACTTCACTTAGTATGACCATCCCTAGGTCCATCCATTACAAACTTAATTTTCCAATGATCATAATTTAGTTGCGTGGTTGCCCTGAACAGACTGAAATGTCATGCCCTTTGAAAAAATAAACTTTTTTAATATGGAAAAAAAAGAGTGTTGTGAGCCCTGCACTTATTGCTTCTAATAATGCGATGGTTTTGTATTGAGAAAAGAAGCGTGATGTATTGATTTATGGATCTGCTTTCAACATTTGTGTTATTAATCTTGCAAAAGCCACTTAGGAAAAGTTGTTTGCAGCAAGGCGCATTTCTTCCTGGGTGTGACGAGAGAGACCCTGACTTCATTTTCTTTGCTGTCAGATGGGACGCTGGAGGCGCTGTTAGCAGCCTGTTTTCAGTCACACCAACTGCTGGAGTATTCTTATCTGCCTCCAGGGGACTCTTGACACAGATGAGAGAAAATAAGGCACCAAGAAGTTTCCAGTTTTTGCTGAAAATACCACTTGCTGAAGGCATCTTACAGATTATGTGAACCTGGGGATTGTCATACTAGGTGAAGTCAGAGGAGCAGAAGCACTGTGTGGTGCCTCTTATACTCGGGGTCTAGAAAGACGTGATGCGCATGAACTCACACACGGAAACGGGCTCTCAGACCTGGAGAGGGAATGAGGCAGCTTCGTCCTTCTGCCGGCTCTGTAACTGATGACACTTTTATTTTTAGATGGCCGTATGGTTGATTTACGATGTTGCGTCCTGATGCTGGGAGGGATGGGGGCAGGGAGGAGAAGGGGATGACAGAGGGTGAGATGGCTGGATGGCATCACGGACTCGATGGACTCGAGTCTGAGTGAACTCCGGGAGATGGTGATGGACAGGGAGGCCTGGCGTGCTGCCGTTCATGGGGTCGCAAAGAGTTGGACACGACTGAGCGGCTGAACTGAACCCTTAGTTTCAGGTGCACAGCAAAGTGATTCAGTTGCAGATGGATAGATGTGTGCTATTTGCTAAGTCGCTCAGTCGTGTCTGACTGTGACCCCATGGACTGTAGCCCACCAGGCTCCTCTGCCCATGGGACTCTCCAGGCAGGAAGACTGGAGTGGGTTGCTGTGCCTTCCTCCAGGGGATCTTCCCCACCCAGGGATCGAACCTGCGGCTCTTATGTCTCCTATTGTTTTTCAGATTCTTTCCACCACAGGATATTATGAGATACTGAATGCAGCTCCCTGTGTTAGACAGGAGGCCCTTGCTGTCTGTCTTTTTTAATATAGAGCAGTGTGTATCTGCTAATCCCAGACTCCTGAGCGCTGCTACATTTTTAGTTGCTCAGTTGTGTCCAGCTCTTTGTGACCCCGTGGACTGTAGCCTGCCAAGCTCCTCTGTCCATGGGATTTTTCAGGCAAGGATACTGGGGTGGGTTGCCATTTTCCTCCTCCAGGGGATCTCCAAACTCCTGATGACATGCAATATTTGAAGACAATATGGGAAGAAATACAGTGTTAGAAATGACTAGGTCATGAAGTTAGAGTGAGCCCTTAATGAAATTATAATGATGTTTCTAAATATTTCAAAATATACTTTAAATTGTTGCCAACACACATGAGTCGAACAAGCTTGTCTAAACATTTATGGCGTGATCGATGGCCTGAATGAAAGCACACAGCGTGGGTCTCACGGTGCCATGTGTGATTCTGTCATGACACTCAGCACGTTGTAAACAGTATTTATGTGTCCATCCCTTACTCCCTGTATGTTCTTTGTGGGCAGAAAGCTGGTTTTGCTCATTTTTATATTCTAAAGGTCTATATGGTATCTGGCTTGCATTATACACTAAAGAAAAAGTGGTCAAATGTATGCTTGAATGATGGAAGTCAGAAATAATCAATAAGCCTTCATGAATACCTACTACATGCCTTTTTTTTTTTTTGCCATGCTACAAAGCATATGGCTTAGTTCCCTAGCCAGGGATCGAACCTGTGGCCCCTGCACTGAAGCTCCATGCCCTAAGCCTGGGCCTCCAAGGAAGTGCCTGCATGTCACTCGTTACGATGGGGGATGAAGGTGCCATGTCTTTGATGAGTGCCCACTCTGAGGGGAAATATAAATAAGTGTACTGGATGGTGGGCGATACACTGTAAGAGATGTCTGGAGCCTGGTGGGGTCATGGAGGCACCTGGACTAACTGTGAGGGGCCGTAAAGGAGGATTTCACCAGAGGCTCTGAGTGTTTTCACATAGAGGTGGGAGGAAGAATGGTGATGAGTAAGGCAGTTTGGATGGTGGATGGAGTAACCACTGACAGGAGTCTTCAATCACTGTGTGTTTGAGAAACGACTGCTCACATTTATTCACTGTGACGTTATGTTATACATGTGTTGTTGTTTTACTATGTAAGGTGGCTCAGATGGTAGAGGGTCTGCTTGCAGTGCAGGAGAGCCAGGATCGATCCCTGGGTGGGGAAGATCCCCTGGAGAAGGGCATGGCAACCCACTCCAGTGTTTCCGCCTGGAGAATCCCATGGACGGAGGAGCCTGACGGGCTGCAGTCCCTGGGGCTGCAAAGACTCAGACAGGACTGAGCAACCAGCAGCGCTATGTAACGTGTGCTCTGAAGTCATATAAATTATAAGCACAGTGCATCTGTCATGGAACACTGTATGTATTGCATATACCTTTCACTGAATGACGATTTTCTTTTCAAATTGCAGTTCCAGTTACAGATGTTTGACATTGTTTGCTCCACATCATGGGCCAGTAAGGACAAATGCTGTGAGCTTCCTGCCCTGGTAAGAGGCCTTCTTTCACTGTTTCTCCTCTTTGCTGAAATTTTCTAGGTTATATTTAACTGCAGTGCTGAAAATGAAACGCTATTTCACAAAACTCATGTCACAGATAATTCATTATGATGATGATGATGAAAATTAAAAAGCAGTTAAGAAGGAGGGATATCTGGAATCAGCAGAACACACTCACGTACATGGTGGGAACTGCCCAGCTACACGGGGTGCCACACATAGAGCCCAGATGTCCCCAAATTCCATGGTTCACGAATCCTTTGGTGTTGCAGTAATTTTTTTTCATGGCACCCCAGAGCCAAAATAAATATCTAATAATTCCATATATGAGGTCATTAGGTCTGAACATCTTCATAAGTGTTTGTATCTTAAAAACTCTGCTGTATGAAACACCAGTATATTAATATATAAATCAAAACTGTGAAATGATATGCTCATTTTGGAATAACCACAACTACTTACTAATGGGATGTGTGTGCCTGGTGAGAATGCACAATTTCTCAGATCTCAGAATCTGACTGGACATAACCACCCTCACTTCTTCCTTTTTTAAAAAAAGTATTTATTTATGTGTTTGTGCCAGGTTTTAGCTGCAGCACGGGGGACCTTTAGGTGCAGGCAGGATCCCACTCCCTGGTGACGGGTCCAACTGGCCCCTGCATTGGGGGCTCAGAGTCTCAGCCTCTGGACCGGCAGGGAAGGCCCCACCTTCCCTTCCTTTCCATTGATTTTCCCCGTGGTATTTGCTTTCCTTCATAGCAAGTGCTGATAAAACAAATTTACAGAGTTGGTTTTTTTTAGTCTTTGGGATCTCAGTTTCCCAGCCTGGGCCGTGTCCCCTGTTGTGGAAACGTGGAGTCTTAACCACTGGACTTCAGGGAAGTCCTTTCTAGTATTGAAATTGTGACCTATTATACCTTGAGCTGGGGCTTCCCTGGTGGTGCAGAGGTTAAAAGCATCTGCCTGTAATGTGGGAGACCTGGGTTCGATTCCTGGGTCGGGAAGATCCCCTGGAGAAGGAAATGGCAATCCACTCCAGCATTCTTGCCTGAGGAATCCCATGGACGGAGGAGCTTGGTGGGCTACAGTCCGCGGGTCGCAAAGAGCTGGACACGACTGAGCGACTTCACTTTCACGTTCAGTATACCTTGAGCTAGTTGTGTATACAAAGTCCAGTGGGTACCGAATTTTGCTGTGTCTCTTGACTTAAAAAAAAAACAACAACTCAGAGTGCCCCTGTGAATTTCCTGTAATGCCCCAGGCCTTCTTTCCACACAATCTGGGAACCATAGTCATAATCTATTTAACTTAGGCAAAGCTGCTAGAAAAATAAACCTTTTCTCATTATAAATACCAAATGTAAGTCACTAGGGTGGGTGACTGTGTATTTAAAAATGGATTGTTCATACCTAGGGATCTTTAGGACCAGTGAGCTGAAATGTCCACCCTGTTATGTTTGGACGGGAGTCATGTCTCAAGAATTCAGCCTGGAGCACGGTCATAGGGAAGACCATCAAGTCTAAAAAATTTCCTTTTTTAAGACCTTACACCAGCTCACGTCATCTGCTGCAGGCCATGTATGCATGGTGACTTGTTTGAGAAGGGAATGACTTTTTCTTTCATCAAAATAAGTTTCCATTAAACTATGGTGAGGAATTAAAGCAGAGACTCTATGATGCTGTGCATAAGGGCAGGTAGAGTGGGGATTGTCAGGAAGCACCAGAATCCTACCCTGCATGAAGCAGAGTGTAATCCCCGTGTCTCCAAGGAAGATCCCTGCCTTCTCCGAGCTGTAATCCCCGTGTCTCCGAGGAAGATCCCTGCCCTCTCCGAGCTGTTCTTTTCCTTTCGGTCCCTGAAGGTGTGCAAGTCCCGTGATAGAAAGACTCAGATGGAGACACAGCCAACAGCATGGCAAAACCATTAGGCAGGAGGCCTGCTGTCAGCCTGCTTGGAGGATCTTTCAGGATTCTTAAGTCTGTATTTCATTCAAGCTGCCCAAGGTATCAAGCCAGATACGTTAGCAGGGTTTTCCTTTCCTGCAATGAGCTGAAACTTTTGAATATTGTCCAACATTTGGAGAAAAGCATATAACGGCTCTTTGCTCAGACTCTTTTGGATTTCTGTTGTGAGTATTTCAGAGCCTGAAAGTATTTTCAGCTTAACAATTTAATTATCATCTGTCCTCTGTTCAGCCCTAACAGTACCTTTCCCCAAGATCTGAGAAAACGAAGCTCACTTTCTCTCTCCAAAGGGACTGATGAGCCTTTCTAGTTTTTCATCCTAGGACAGACATCCTGGCTGTTTCTCCAAATGGGACATTCACGAATCATTCAGTAGCGCTTACCAGGCGCTCTGTCTTCCTTTACACCCCGGTAACTCATTCAGGCATATTCAGTTGGACCTAACTCATCTGTCTTGTGGTGTCACCTGGCATTGGAATTCTCCAAGAGGAAATGACCTCTTATCCCAAAGCTTTGGATTGGTGCTGCGGTGCTATTCTTGCGTGCAGCCACAGGATGTGAGCAGCAGTTAAAACTGTTGCAGGTGTGTGCGATGCATTTGACCACCGTTCCGTTTCCTCTTGGCTCTTGGTTTCAGTGTGGACGCAGTTGTTTTGATGGACTGTTCCTACAAGTTTCCTTTTATCCTTTGAAATGGAAAAAACTGTTGTAACACTAAGGGGGTTTCCGGGACCTTTAGCTCATGGAGCGCCACTTAACCAGCTGAATTAAACAGCAACCGGGACCTTGAGCTCATGGAGCGCCGCTTAACCAGCTGAATTAAACAGCAACCGGGACCTTGAGCTCATGGAGCGCCACTTAACCAGCTGAATTAAGCAGCAGCCACAGTCTTTGGTGTGCGCCTCCACTTCTGCCTTTCTTGCTTCACCTGGATTCCCAAGCTGGTTTTGTCAACATCCTGTGATAACAACGATAATTAACGCCTTGCTAGACACCCATCCGTTCTTTGTTTAAATAAAAGATTTTGTGGTCCAAAGGGAATATTCTCTGCCTTTCTAGACTAATGCTCACTGAAGGATTTTTTTTGAAGTGTCTCCAAATGTTTGAGTCATAAAGTCGTTTGAATAGACCATCTTGTTAATCGTCATTCTATTTCTTTTTCTCTGCAGAGGGACGAGGAGGCCTGCCCAGAGCTCCCGCACGCCTGCTCCTGTTCGGAAATCAATAAAGCGGCTCTGGGGCCAGCGGGCCCGCCGGTAAGTCTTGCCGCATTTGACCCTGAGTGTTATTTGATAGTTGTCACAAAGGTTACTGATTTCCCCTGAATCGTCGCTGCTGCTGCTTTTCTAATGGAAGACACTCCCCTGCGCACATGGCCAGCTTCACGGCCGTTCAGCCTGAGACTTGATTTCCTAGCACTTGTGCAACTGAAGGGGGCCTTGTGACCCAGCTCTGGCCGGGAGAGAAGGCGCGTGCGCGCTGGACGCTGCTCCTAAATGGGAGCCGTATGCCCGCCTTCGAGCATGAGGTGGTGGGGCCACCGTGGCAGGCAACCCTGCTGGGCACAGCACAGCGAGAAGAGGGGGCACCAAAGGCCCCTTGACTACACCGAAGAGCTCAGAGCTAATGTAAGAGAACAGTAAGCCTCCTGCGTTGCTCAGGTGTTGCTGCTGACCTCCATAGAAACAGTCAGGCGGCTTTGCAAACTAGAGAACCGAGAGCAGTGCTGGCCGGCGGGTGTTTCCTCTGGGCGCTCCGTAGACGCCGTCAGGAGGCCTTAGCACTTCCATTGTTGCTCCAGAGAAGTCGGCTGTCAGTTCCATAACTCATTTTCCTGTGAGGAACGTTTTCTCCATTACTTTGAGATTCTTTTGTCGTTAATGATCAGAAGTTTCACTACAGTACATTTTGATGCTATTGCTTTGCAGTCTTGGAACGTTGAGGGCTCTATGAATCTGAATACCAATGTTTCCTATGCATTCTAGAGTTTCCTAGTCATTTTCTCTTTAATTGCCCTCTCTCTGATCGTCTCTGTTTTCCTGAAACGCCAGCTAGATGTGCACTATACTTTCCAATTTCACTCTCATGTCTTTTTCACCTCTTTTCACTGTCTTTTAACCTCTAATTTATTTTCTCTTTGTGTTGCCAGGCTTTATTCTGTCTAATATCTGCACAATTGCTTTCTGATGTGCTGTGTTTAGCTCTGTTTAATGCGCTGCCTAACCTAGGCTCTGTGTTTCTGACTGTGATTATCATATTTAGTTTCTCTAGAAGTTATGTTTGGTTCCAATTCAAACCTTCTGGTCACTTGTATAGCCTCTTCTTTTGTAACATTTTTAAAACTTTTCTCTTTAGACATTTTCAGTGTGATTTACGTTCGTGGCCTGGCCATTCCCGTGTCTGCAGCGCATGTGGTCCTGATCCTGCCATTTGTTTTGTTGGTAGTTTCACTCATGCTCTGTTGCTTCCACATGTCTTTTTTATTTTAGATCTTGGGGGCTGTATATTTGAGTTTGCATTACTTGAAACTTTCTGGGAATATTTTGAGCCCATGTTTGAGCTGTATTTTTTGAGAGAGCATATGTGTCTGCTTCTGTTAATATTCTGGCAGTACAAACCAGCTGAAGACCAGTTAATCCTGGTTCCTCAGTTGTGTGAGAATCAGTCTCTGGGTAAAATATTTCTTAGTGGAGACTCCTCCCATAGCTAGAGTGGAAACAATCTTGCTTTTCCACCTGCAGTGAGGCTTTTTGTGGTTGCTCTAGCTCACTCAAATTGCTGTCTTTCAAGCTCCTCCGCTTTCAATCACGCTCATGTGCTCATGTTCTGCCACTCGCTCATCATGGAGCCCCACGCCCTCTTCGCTGCCTGTGTGGGCTGTGTGATGCGCAGCTTTCCAGAAACCTCAGCCACCCCGCCTCCCCTCCCTGGGGCAAGCCTCAGTGATGCCTGCTGCTCTGGTGCTTTGTTTCATTTTCATTATGGTGCTTAAGGATTCAATTCTTAATTAGAACAGCCTTTATTTTATTTTAAACAGCATTAATAAGCTTTTCTAGCTGGAGGCTTTTCAAGTTTTCTTCATCTGCAATGCTGCTGGAACAAGTTGTAAAATATTTATATGTGACCTAAGAGTCAAACTTTGCAATGAGGAAAGCAGCAGCAGAGAGGGAAAGCAGGGCTGAGCTCTGACTTGCGGGGAAAGAAGAGGCAAATGAGAAAAGCCATGGGCGTTTTCAAGCATAATAAACTATTGAAGAAACAGTGTCCCAAACAGCATGGCTTCCAAGGTAGCTCGGTGGTAAAGAATCTGCCTGAATGAAGGAGACATGGGTTCAATCCCTGGGTCAGGAAGATCCCCTGGAGAAGGAAAGGGCAACGTACTCGTGTTCTTGCCTGGGAAATCCCATGGACAGAGGAGCCTGGTGGGCTTCTTCCGTGGGGTCACAGAGTTGGACATGACATAGTGACTAAGCAATAAAAGCAGCAAGTCCCCCAGTGTGTGCAATAAACCCTGTCTGACGATTTGACATTGTTGCAACTGTTTTATTATTCAAGAATTTACCCAGTGATAGGCGCCAATAAAACTCCAGAAAAGCTATAGGGCGCCATGGGTGAAAGAACCACACTCCTTAGGCCTCATCTAACCCTTTCTTATTAAAAGGATGAAAGTTCACATCCACAAACATTCGTTGAATTCTTGTCACCCACTCCACGATGAAGGTTAGGTATCAGGTGGAAAATAAGTTAGAAGTATAAAAAGGTTCCTGGATTTTGTAGACCTGGTACCTTGGGTATCTGTGAGCCAAATTGCCACATTTGGACAAAACCTTCAACTAAAAGACAATCATTTAAGATGAACAAACACAATTAAAGAGGTGTGCCAGAATGAGTATGTTAACTGGAATGCACTAGGCTTCTTGCAAGGAACAGAAAATGTGACGGATGCAGTGATGTTGATCATTGGGATGCTTGCTGCTGCTGCTAAGTCACTTCAGTCGTGTCCGCCTCTGTGCGACCCCACAGATGGCAGCCCACCAGGCTCCCCCATCCTGGGATGCTTGAACATTCATAATTTGCTCAGCAAAAGACCTAGAGGTAGATGGTCCCAAGCAAATATGTCTGCTCAACAACTTTGTCAAGAGCCCTGGCGTGTGCGACTCATGGGGTCACAGAGTCAGACATGACTGAGCAACTGAGCTGAACTGAAGGTTGTTCCAGCTCCCAAATTTGCTTTCTTTAGACTTACAGCTTCTTGATCATGTTGGCTCAAACCAGTTAATATGCCCATTCCTTGGAGGCTGGGCAAGCAAGTCTCTGTCTTTATAGCAGGAAAAGTAAAATGGAGAAGGAAGTCAGAAAAGAAGCTTTGATAGTCAACCAACAGTGTCTGCCACAGTTGGGAAAAGCATTTGCATCATCTGTGACAGTTAAGAATGTAGTATCCAAATATATGAACAATTTCTGCACAGTAAAGAGAAAAAGACACGTAACCCAATAGAAAACTGGGCGAAGGATGTACGTTGGCAGTTGCGTTGAGATAAAATGCAAATGGACAAGTGTTATGAAAAGATGCTCAATCATAGGAGTCTTAAGGGAAATAAAAATTAAAATAGGAGCAAGATATTATTTTTACCAGCTTCATAAAAATGTAAGGTTTGAAAATATCAAGTGCTGAAGAAAGTTTAGAGAAACAGACTCTCTTCATCAACTCCTAACAGATGGATAAACTGACGCAGTTCTTGCAGCACAGCTTGACAGCATATCTGCCTATCTACTACATCTCACTTAAAATTCTCCTCACTGATATCTTGAATATTAAAATTTGTACTTGAATATTAAAATTTGTACTTAGGGCATGTATAACGATGGTGATTGTAGTATTGTTTAGACGGTAACAAATTGTGGGGAAAATGCCCTACATTTCCAATAATGAAAGAATGGTTAAACAAATTATCTCATTGTTCAGGCAACTATGCAACTCATTTACAGGAAGTCATGTTATGGAAAAGCATATTAAGTTAACTCAGAAATATATGGAAAGTGTTGTGTCACAGATGTAATCTATATATGTCAAATAAGACCACAGACACTACCGGTAATATTTTCTATAGAGACGTGTGCACTTACATAAAGTTTGATTTGATTCAGTTCAGTCGCTCAGTCATGTCCAACTCTTTGCGACCCCATAAACCGCAGCACCCCAGCACCCCTGTCCATCACCAACTCCCAGAGTTTACTCATACTCACCTCCATTGAGCCGGTGATGCCGTCCAGCCATCTCATCCTCTGTCGTCCCCTTTTCCTCGTGCCTTCAGTCTTTCCCAGCATCAGGGGTCTTTTCAAATGAGTCAGCTCTTTGCATCAGGTGGCCAAAGTATTGGAGTTTCAGCTTCAGCATCAGTCCTTCCAATGAACACCCAGGACTGATCTCTTTTAGGATGGACTGGTTGTATCTCCTTGCAGTCCAAGGGACTCTCAAGAGTCTTCTCCAACACCACAGTTCAAAAGCATCAGTTCTTCGGTGCTCAGCTTTCTTTATAGTCCAACTCTCACATCCATACCTGACCCTGGAAAAACCATAGCCTTGACTAGATGGACATTTGTTGGCAAAGTAATGTCTCTGCTTTTCAATATGCTGTCTAGGTTGGTCATAACTTTCCTTCCAAGGAGTGTCTTTTAATTTCATGGTGGAAATCAGCTTCTGCAGTGATTTTGGAGCCCAGAAAAATAAAGTCTGACACTGTTTCCACTGTTTCCCCATCTATTTCCCATGAAGTGATGGGACTGGATGCCATGATCTTTGTTTTCTGAATGTTGAGCTTTAAGCCAACTTTTTCGCTTTCCTCTTTCACTTTCATCAAGAGGCTCTTTAGTTCCTCTTCACTTTCTGCCATAAGGGTAGTGTCATCTGCATATCTGAGGTTATTGATATTTCTCCCAGCAATCTTGATTCCAGCTTGTGCTTCATCCAGCCCAGCATTTCTCATGTTGTACTCTGCATATAAGTTAAATAATGATTTGATTACTGTTTGCTAAAAATCTGGACGATAAGCAGCTGACTGGTGCTGGGTGTGAGTGTAAGTGCTTCAGACGAACTGGAGGAGGCCTTGACTGTCGCCCGATCCAGCCTTTTCCCAGGGGAGGCAGGGCTGAGGGTAACAGAAGGGTCATCAGTGGTCACGGACTCAGCTGGAGGTCAAATGGACTCATTCAATGAGAAAGCCACTCCATTTTCAGTGATCTTTTCATCCTTCTACTCAAGTGCAAGCAATATTCTTAGACTGGTGCCCATGTGACCCTTCTGACCCTTACTCACGCCCCCTTTTAATAAAGAGCAAGCCCTTTGCTCGCAGTCGGCACCAGGGACAAAAGCTAGCCAAGTTTAGTAATGTTATTTATAGTATATTTTCAGGTTTGCCTCACATTGTTAGTAAGTAATATGTTTTTCCATCTGCTATAGTACATAATATTTGCTTTTGAAATAGATTTAAATGAAGTAAGTCAAGTAAAAAATATCCAGAGTATATTTATATGCATGTCATACACACGTATACAAAGCATATGCTTGCAAAGACTGTACATACACATAGACGCATATTCACTGTATTACGCATTACGTACATATATGTGCAGAGAAAATGCTGCTAAATGATGGTGCAGGCACTGCATTAATGTGACAGGAATCTTAAGAGGAAAATGCAAATAAGTGAAGTTTCAGAAGCACGAAATACCTTTTTATGATATAAATAAAGAGAACTAAATTGTTACTATTTTATATGCTTTTTACAATTTAATATAATACAATCTAATTAAATAGTCTCAAAGTTGTGGTATAAGACATGCATATAATTTTAGATTAACAGTATATTTATTCTTTGCACTATTAATAGCAGTAATCTTACACACACAATGAAAAGATCCTGTAGCTTTTTTTTTTTTAATTTAAAGAGATTTAACATAGAAAGTTTGCTCAAGCTCTGAAACTATTAACAGGAAGAGGGGAATCTGGGGACAGACCTCAGCTGGGGAACATAGCGAACATATCATTACACAACGTGTTGGCCTTTGTGCAAAATAAGGATTCAATTCAGTTCAGTCGCTCAGTCGTGTCCGACTCTTTGCAACCCCATGAATCGCAGCACGCCAGGCCTCCCTGTTCATCACCGTCTCTCGGAGTTCACTCAGACTCAAGTCCATCGAGTCCGTGATGCCATCCAGCCATCTCATCCTCGGTTGTCCCCTTCTCCTGCCCCCAATCCCTCCCAGCATCAGAGTCTTTTCCAATGAGTCAGCTCTTCGCATGAGGTGGCCAAAGTACTGGAGTTTCAGCTTTAGCGTCATTCCTTCCAAAGAAATCCCAGAACTGATCTCCTTCAGAATGGACTGGTTGGATCTCCTTGCAGTCCAAGGGACTCTCAAGAGTCTTCTCCAACACCACAGTTCAAAAGCATCAATTCGGTGCTCAGCCTTCTTCACAGTCCAACTCTCACATCCATACATGACCACAGGAAAAACCATAGCCTTGACTAGACGGACCTTAGTCGGCAAAATAAGGATTACATGATCCATATTATGAAGGGAAACAAATACGCTATGTTGCTTTCAGATCTGTCTTTGTGCTAACGCTTATCGTCTTTCTACCAGGGGGGCCCAGGACTCCGAGGACCAAAAGGCCAGCGAGGTGACCCGGGCCTAAAGGTAAGGCTCTCTCTCATCCCCAGGCATGGGATACTTTTGGAGTTAAGTGATAGTTACCCTTGGCAATCTAAAGCTCCTTATGTATTTTTTAAACTTTTAAAGCTTTTATATTGGAGCATAGCCGATTAACAGTGCTGTGGTGGTTTCGGGTGGACAGCAAAGCGACCGAGCCACACGCATCCATGAATCCATTCTCCCCGGAACGCCCTTCCCATCCAGGCTGCCACGTGACGTGGTAAAGCTCTTATCTTTTTATGGAAGTTGTGTTGGAGCCTTTCCCCTAATTCCTAAAAGCCTGTGTGCTTTCATCAGAAGAAACGGCCTAGCTCAGGGACAAGGTTTCTGGCCGAGGCGGGGTGCCAGTGCTCCGGGCGCCGTGTTGCTCCCAGGGCTCTTCCTTGCAGTCCTCTGCGCTCTGTCTGCAACAAAGATGCGTCTCAGGGGAGCGCCGAATCAGCCAGGCCACAGTCCTCCCGGCCATTGTTCAGGGTTTGGACTCCTCTCCTTCCTCCCACCACATGCACAAACACACAGCCCTACCTTCCATTCTCACTGCCCAAGGCCACCAAGTGGGGCGGTTCAGTCTGTGCCCCGTACAGAGGCCGCGAGCAGAGGAGCAGGCCCTGCCGATCCCGGTCCAGGCACGCATTTCCCTGCTTCGCACAAAGGCGCCTGAGGGCTGGCAGGCGCCCAGCCTAAGCGAGTTCAGGCCCTGCCCATAGTCTCTGCTTCTGGCTCCAGGGGCCTGATGTTTCGCATTGCTTCTTCATATCTGCCCCAGATTGTTTCTTTAGAGTTTCGCTGATCACATCACACCCTTAAGCCCTGCAGTCGCGCGCGACTGCCTTGAGAGTCAGCCCCAGCTCCTCGGCTTCAGGCCTTTGATTGCTTGCCCGCCTGTCTCACCTTCTCTGTGCTGCTCTGCATCGTCCCCAGCCATCTTGCTTGACTTACTGCTTCGACACGGTCACTTATTAAATCTGCATACCATTTACGCATGGAGGAGAGAACACTGCCGCTTTTTTTTTTAGTAGAAAATTAGAGACAAGTGGAACAAGATAAGAGAGACTGGAGCGAGGCCGAGGGGGGTCGGTGAAAGAAGCCTGGAGAGAACTGATCGGGTACCACCCAGCTCGACACTCAGACCACACGAGGCCGCCTTAGTTGCTCTGCTTTGCTTTTTGCGACTGTGGCACGTTTTCTCAGGCAGAGGCGAAGTATCTGATGCGTGCCACAGCATCTTCGGTAAACACAGAGCAGCGCCCAGAGAGGCCAGTTCACAGGATGGAGGGAGGGAATGTCGCTTGGCTGGATGGTGGGAAGCTTCGCAGGCCAAGAGGGTGGGCTTGCACCGCTTGCCTTTTTCGGATTTGGGGTGCAGTGTGGGGTCTGATCACTCGCACTTGGCACGGCGCTCTTCTGTGGAAGCCTCAGTAAATGAAGCTGCGGCGGCTACTGTGCGTTCGGTCTCCTGGCTCTCTGGTGACTCTCGGCCTGGGAGGCGAGTCCTCTGAGGCTTCCTGTCTCTTTGTCCTGTGAGTTTTTTATATCTGAGGAAAGTTAATGAAACAGAAGATAAATGTGCTCAGCAGGAACATCAGGAAGCAGATATTTCTGGCTTCCAGGAGGTCTGACTTACCTTTGGTGTGACCTTCTTGCCTTCCAGGGACCAGATGGCCCTCGGGGTGAAACAGGCCCTCCGGGACCTCAGGGCCCCCCGGGGCCCCAGGGGCCGAGTGGTCTCTCCATTCAAGGGATGCCTGTGAGTTGTGTGTCTGCGTTCGGGCGGGTTTTGTTGTTCTCACTTCCCCGTGAGTTACAGAGAATGAGCTTCTGTCTTCCGCCCCTAGTAATGCTCCACAGCCTCTTCCTGCCCCTGAAAGTAAGGACTGGGAAACGAGCATGATGAGCGAAAGCTCGTTCACAAGCCAGCTTTTCACTCGGTCAACGGGGCCCTTAACGTTTATGTGCGTGCCCAGGGAGTAGACATAGCCACAGAGGATTTCTCTAGAAAAGCAGGCAGGGCTTGACACGCGTGGCTCCTTTTGCTTGTTTGACCAAGTCCTCAGTGGGCATGACAAAACCTGGAGAGTGACAGGCGTTATACGACTCGAGTTTTCCATTTTGTATTTGTAGTGATCGTGGAGCTACAACCGCAGGAGCCATTTCTTTAGACTCTCATCTCGACAGGCCATCAGAGTGGGCTGCGATGGGCTTGGCGTGTAGACGGCATGCTCTTTACAGCCACGTGACCTGTCGGTGCCATTGAAAGCAGATCCAGTTCCATTCACTGATTCTCATTTAACTTAGTAGAGGAGTCTAGATTTGAGGAATAAAACCAGTCTCCGTAATTAGCATTTGTGCCCTTATATACATTTTTAGGTACATTTTTAGTGTTAATGATTGAAACACATTCTTAGCAAATCTTCCTGTGCGTATGACTGTGTGTCCCTAGCTCAGATGTCTTCATTCCCAGAGTCATTTACACATGAATGAATTATCCTTATTCAGTGTGCCAGTTTGTATGATTACAATTAATACTAAGAATTCGTTGAGGTCTTGCTGCAGGTCAGGCACCATGGTTGCTTTTGCCTTTTTGTAAGTTTCTAGCCAAACAAACAAAAGCATGTATAGATGTAAGTTTTAACATCTAAGCTATAAATAATACTGAAATATTCAAGGCTCTGCTCGTATATTTATAGTACAAGCTTAACTAAATCAGATTGTACGCAAGTGTTTAAACTATTCTGAAATATAAACATTCTACTCTGTAAGCATGCTTACATAAGTTGTGTAGCTTATGTGAAAAGTGAAATATGCTGTATTTGGATGTTAGTGTAGAAACAGTTTAATGTTGCAAATGTTAAGAATCAGCAGAGGAAAAGAAGGGACTAAGGACTTGCCAGTTTCCTTTTGTGAGCTTAACCCCCGTGTCCTTTCGGATGTCCAGGGAATGCCAGGCGAAAAAGGAGAGAAAGGAGACACCGGGTTGCCGGGCCCACAGGTACTGTTTCTATTTTTCACTCCATTGCTCTCAGTCGAGAGCTTCACCAAGAGAAAAGACCGTAGCTTCTGGAGTTGGCAGTGAGCACTTTCTGTGCTGAGGACCAGCAGCCTGTATTCGTTGACCTTTGCCCCCACGCGAGGGTCCTCCTGACGCCACCCCGGGTGAACCCCGGTGGGGGACATTTGCTTTCCTTCCGGTGAATAAGCTCTGGGTGCCATGTCCTCAGTCAGGAAAGCTTCACCCTTAGGGTTTCAGGTTTGTTTGGAGGCCTCCCCTTTATTCCGGGGAAGCTGGCTGAGAGGGTGACTGGTTTCCACGATTCTGACACCTTCTGTCTTTGCTCTGTCTAGGGTGTCCCAGGCAGTGTTGGTTCACCAGGACGCGACGGCTCCCCGGGCCAGAGGGTAAGGATTTGCCCAAGACCGCCCATTAGCACGGTGCCTTTCTCACGGAGTCTCTCGTTGCTGCTGGCAAGCTCTGTGCGGGGGAGTCAAACCACGGGTTTTATCTTGTTTCTTCCTCTATTTTTCCTCCCATCTCTCTGGGTTCTACTAATCCTGCATCTGTTTACCTTAGTTGGTGTTCTTCCATACCCATAACTTTCCTCAAAACCTAGACACTTTCAGCAGACCTTCTCAAATCAGCCACACCTCTTTCTGAACGTTCCCAGAAGCTGAATGCAATTTGCACTGAATTGTGGGCATCAGTCTAACAGATTTTCCAGTGGTTTCAAATTCTCAAGGAACACACCTGAAGGAAATCAAGAATCATAAGAATTGGAATCGAATGATGGTGGCTGTCTGTAACAGTCTCCATTTCTTTCACACACATCAGCACTCACTTCTTGGAGCCTGCTCAAGTGGGCGGCATGGGGACTGAGGACTGGCTCGGCATCCAGAGCTTGTCTGGTCAGCATGCCCTCACTGAACCAGGTGTGAGGGATTTTGTCCTCAAAGAGTTTTGAGCTTATTGGAGGAAGTAGAACCAAATAAGAGACGTATACTGTCGTGGGAGAATTTACAGAGCCCTGTAGGGCACGGGAATAGATAACCAAGCCAGACCTGGAGGGTTGGGGAAGGAAGGCTTCCCGGAAGCGGCACCATATAGACTGGTTTTCAAGTGAGGGAGAGAAATCAGCCGGAAAGGACGGGAAAGCTATTGCAAGCAGAGAGAACAGCATGTGGGGTGTATGGAGGGGTGGGGTTGACGAGAAGTTGGGGCGTTTCCGTTACTGGGCGTGGTTCAGTATGGCTGCAGATGACAGTGCATTGTCTGTATGTGTGTCTGTGTGTGTGCACACGTGTGTACATGTGTGCACATGCCTTGGTGTGGAGAGCTTGCCAAGAGATGGAACTGAAGAGGCAAACACAAATTCACTGGCATCATCTCTTCTATTTTTCAGACCAGGGATTCTGAGCTTCCACAGGAAGACAATAGAAAGTTATTATACTTTCAGCAAGAGAGAGAGACTGGTCTTCCTCAAAAGGTCACTGGCAGCTGCACAGTTTTCCATAAGACTGGATTATATACAGTGGGCTCCTCTTAGATCCAGTCCAGTAAAGGACAGCATGTTCAGCGACATTTGCTGGTATCATAGGGGACAGCTAGCCCACTAGATTAGCAAACGATTAGCTGGAGGACGCAGTTCTTTACTCAGACCAGGTTGCCTTCAGCTGTACTGCTCAAGAATGAGACACCGGGTTGCCGGGCCCACAGGTACTGTTTCTATTTTTCACTCCATTGCTCTCAGTCGAGAGCTTCACCAAGAGAAAAGACCGTAGCTTCTGGAGTTGGCAGTGAGCACTTTCTGTGCTGAGGACCAGCAGCCTGTATTCGTTGACCTTTGCCCCCACGCGAGGGTCCTCCTGACGCCACCCCGGGTGAACCCCGGTGGGGGACATTTGCTTTCCTTCCGGTGAATAAGCTCTGGGTGCCATGTCCTCAGTCAGGAAAGCTTCACCCTTAGGGTTTCAGGTTTGTTTGGAGGCCTCCCCTTTATTCCGGGGAAGCTGGCTGAGAGGGTGACTGGTTTCCACGATTCTGACACCTTCTGTCTTTGCTCTGTCTAGGGTGTCCCAGGCAGTGTTGGTTCACCAGGACGCGACGGCTCCCCGGGCCAGAGGGTAAGGATTTGCCCAAGACCGCCCATTAGCACGGTGCCTTTCTCACGGAGTCTCTCGTTGCTGCTGGCAAGCTCTGTGCGGGGGAGTCAAACCACGGGTTTTATCTTGTTTCTTCCTCTATTTTTCCTCCCATCTCTCTGGGTTCTACTAATCCTGCATCTGTTTACCTTAGTTGGTGTTCTTCCATACCCATAACTTTCCTCAAAACCTAGACACTTTCAGCAGACCTTCTCAAATCAGCCACACCTCTTTCTGAACGTTCCCAGAAGCTGAATGCAATTTGCACTGAATTGTGGGCATCAGTCTAACAGATTTTCCAGTGGTTTCAAATTCTCAAGGAACACACCTGAAGGAAATCAAGAATCATAAGAATTGGAATCGAATGATGGTGGCTGTCTGTAACAGTCTCCATTTCTTTCACACACATCAGCACTCACTTCTTGGAGCCTGCTCAAGTGGGCGGCATGGGGACTGAGGACTGGCTCGGCATCCAGAGCTTGTCTGGTCAGCATGCCCTCACTGAACCAGGTGTGAGGGATTTTGTCCTCAAAGAGTTTTGAGCTTATTGGAGGAAGTAGAACCAAATAAGAGACGTATACTGTCGTGGGAGAATTTACAGAGCCCTGTAGGGCACGGGAATAGATAACCAAGCCAGACCTGGAGGGTTGGGGAAGGAAGGCTTCCCGGAAGCGGCACCATATAGACTGGTTTTCAAGTGAGGGAGAGAAATCAGCCGGAAAGGACGGGAAAGCTATTGCAAGCAGAGAGAACAGCATGTGGGGTGTATGGAGGGGTGGGGTTGACGAGAAGTTGGGGCGTTTCCGTTACTGGGCGTGGTTCAGTATGGCTGCAGATGACAGTGCATTGTCTGTATGTGTGTCTGTGTGTGTGCACACGTGTGTACATGTGTGCACATGCCTTGGTGTGGAGAGCTTGCCAAGAGATGGAACTGAAGAGGCAAACACAAATTCACTGGCATCATCTCTTCTATTTTTCAGACCAGGGATTCTGAGCTTCCACAGGAAGACAATAGAAAGTTATTATACTTTCAGCAAGAGAGAGAGACTGGTCTTCCTCAAAAGGTCACTGGCAGCTGCACAGTTTTCCATAAGACTGGATTATATACAGTGGGCTCCTCTTAGATCCAGTCCAGTAAAGGACAGCATGTTCAGCGACATTTGCTGGTATCATAGGGGACAGCTAGCCCACTAGATTAGCAAACGATTAGCTGGAGGACGCAGTTCTTTACTCAGACCAGGTTGCCTTCAGCTGTACTGCTCAAGAATAAGGAAATAGATGTTTTCTATAGAAGTGCAGGTGTGGGAATTTAAATTCCTTCCATGTTGGGGTTTTTTTTTTTTTTTTGGTTTCACATTCAACTTTCATTTGCTTAAAATCTCAGTTCAGTCTCCATCCATCAAATGGGATTAGTCGGTAAAGCACGTCCAGGGGAATGTATCTAAAAAGAGGCATTCTCTAGAAGTGAGATTTATGTAGGTTTCTTGGACATGTGGAAGGAGTGTCTAAAAGTATTTATATGTTTTGGCAAAGGGCTTAGACTAAGATCCTGTGTGGTTACACACCTAGGTTCCTCCGTGATTCCTGAAGCTCTGAAAACAGCAGTTCTAAAGGTTTGGTTCAGTGAATTTCCTTGATTTGTCTATGCAGAGTCTAGTCTTGGAAAAGTTCTCCTAAAGCAAACATATTGGGTCAGTGTCCACATCATTTGAGCCTGGGATTCTTTTAGCACCACTCTGCCAACACAGACCTTTATAAATATGTTGCCAGTTGCCACTCTTCCAAACATGTTTCGCTCTATAGGATAAAAAGTCTCAAGGCCTAATAGAGTGTTAATATATCTGTACATAGATCTTATTTCCCTCTGTCTCTCAATTTGAAAGTAAAACTTTCAGTTCAGTTCAGTCCCTCAGTCGTGTCTGACTCTTTGCAACCCCATGGACTGCAGCACGCCAGGCTTCCCTGTCCCCAACTCCCAGAGTTCACTCATACTCACGTCCATCGAGTCGTTGATGCCATCCAGCCATCTCATCCTCTGTCGTCCCCTTCTCCTCCTGCTCCCAATCTGCCTCTAATGCCTATTTTGAAAAATTTGTGGATGGGAAGAGAATTGCATTTTTAAACTGGTTTCCAGAGGACATTCATTCTTTAAACGAGTTAAAGAAAAATTTAACTCATTAAAAATTTAATGTTAAAAAAATTGTGCAAACCCTATCCCAGTTGCTTTAGGAAAGATATTTGAAGCAATACTATTCCAGTGTACAACTCTTGGGGCATCATTAACACGTAATAGTATGTAGTAGTGTCTCCTGGAATGCCCACTCTGCTTGAGGGAAGGACCGCATATGTATCTTTTCATTATCTTAATTTCTTGTTTAATAAGATGGTAGTTGAACTCGTGTCTTAATTTAGTATATGCTGTGTGTCGTGTGGGTTTCCCCGGTGGCTCAGTGGTAAAGAATTTGCCTGCAACACCGGGGATACAAAAGACAGGGGTTCCATCAGGAAGATCCCCTGGGGAAGGAACTGGTGACCCCCCAGTGTTCTTGCCTGGAGAACCCCGTGGACTGAGGAGCCTGGCGGGCTGCAGTCCACAGGGTCGCACAGAGTCGAGGCGACCGAGCGACTTCGCCTTCATTCCTGCTCTGCCTTGGGCACAGTCGCACTCAGAAGGAAAGCAGTGACGATGAATGTGGTGATGGAGGCAGTGGCGGCCGTGGCACCGAGCTGTCTGAGAGCAGACATTTGGGGAGCAGAGGCTTACCGCTGAGACGCCCGAGGAGCCACTTCTGGAGAGCGTTTTCCAGGAGATCAGGAAGGCAGTTCTTTCGTGGTTAGGCCAAGCACTGAATTCACTCACTGGGCTTCTCTGGGGGCTTGTGGTAAACTAATCTATGTGCCAGTGCAGGCAGTATGGGTTTGCTCCCTCGGTCGGGACAATCCCCTGAAGAAAGAAATGACAACCCACTCTAGTATTCTTGCCTGGGATATCCCATGGACAGTGGGGCTTGCTGGGCTACGGTCCATGGGGTCTCAAAGAGTCGGGCACGACTTAGCGACTGAACAGCGCCCCTGAAGCCACTCATTTCTTACCGCTGCTGTGCAGTCGCTCAGTCGTGTCCGACTCTGCAACCCCGTGGACTGCAGCACGCCAGGCCTCCCTGTCCATCACCAGCTCCCGGAGGTCACTCAGACTCACGTCCATCGAGTCCGTGATGCCATCCAGCCATCTCGTCCTCGGTCGTCCCCTTCTCCTCCTGCCCCCAATCCCTCCCAGCATCGGAGTCTTTTCCAATGAGTCAACCCTTCTCATCAGGTGGCCAAAGTACTGGAGTTTCAGCTTTAGCATCATTCCCTCCAAAGAAATCCCAGGGTTGATCTCCTTCAGAATGGACTGGTTGGATCTCCTTGCAGTCCAAGGGACTCTCAAGAGTCTTCTCCAACACCACAGTTCAAAAGCATCAATTCTTCGGTGCTCAGCCTTCTTCACAGTCCAACTCTCACATCCATACATGACCACAGGAAAAACCATAGCCTTGACTAGATGGACCTTAGTCGGCAAAGTAATGTCTCTGCTTTTGAATATGCTATCTAGGTTGGTCATAACTTTTCTTCCAAGGAGTAAGCGTCTTTTAATTTCATGGCTGCAGTCACCATCTGCAGTGATTTTGGAGCCCAAAAAAATAAAGTCTGATGCTATTTTCACTGTTTCTCCATCTATTTGCCATGAAGTGCTGGGACCAGATGCCATGATCTTTGTTTTCTGAATGTTGAGCTTCAAACCAACTTTTTCACTTTCCTCTTTCACTTTCATCAAGAGACTTTTTAGCTCTTCTTCACTTTCTGCCATAAGGGTGGTGTCATCTGCCTATCTGAGGTTATTGATATTTCTCCCGGCAATCTTGATTCCAGCTTGTATTTCTTCCAGTCCAGCGTTTCTCATGATGTACTCTGCATAGAAGTTAAATAAGCAGGGTGACAATATACAGCCTTGACGGACTCCTTTTCCTATTTGGAACCAGTCTGTTGTTCCACGTCCAGTTCTAACTGTGGCTTCCTGACCTGCATACAGATTTCTCAAGAGGCAGGTCAGGTGGTCTGGTATTCCCATCTCTTGAAGAATTTTCCACAGTTGATTGTGATCCACACAGTCAAAGGCCTTGGCATAGTCAATCAAGCAGAAATAGATGTTTTTCTGGAACTCTCTCGTTTTTTCCATGATCCAGCGGATGTTGGCAATTTGATCTCTGGTTCCTCTGCCTTTTCTAAAACCAGCTTGAACATCAGGGAGTTCACGGTTCGTGTATTGCTGAAGCCTGGCTTAGAGAATTACCACGCCCCGTTTCTCCTGTCAGTCAGTGACGGGCTGTCCCTTACTGGTCATCCTTCTTTTAAGAAATCTTTGTCTTATTGAGAGTTAAGAATTCACAGCCCCAAACTGTGATCAATGCCCTGCTTATTAGCTTAGGGAAAGGTCGGCGCCCCTTACCCGGAGCCAGGGCCGATGTCACCCTTCCATTCAGTCTGCAAGGAGGGGCGTCTAGCAGAGAATAAAGAGAGGATTAAGTGTCTCCTCTTTAAACAGGAAACATGTTTTCTCTCTGAAGTTTCTAGCTTACTCTGGCTTTTCCCAAGGGGAATCATGGACTTGCAGAGGCAGCTCATATTCAACCCTGGGCCTCAGGCCATAGGCAAGGCCAGCAGAAGTTGGGCTTCCTCCCTGAAGCCGCCTCAGCCTCTGGCTCAGTGCAGGACCCCACCGGTAACACAGCCGCGCGCGAGCAGGCCTAACAGCCGGGTGGGCGCGGCTCGGCTTTCATCCTGCGCCACTCCAGCCGGCAGCACCCTCGTCCCATCTTTCTTTTCCACTGTCCGTCTTGCCCCCTCCCTTCTGCCTCGTTCCTCCTCTCTGCTTGATGTCTGTGACCCCAGGTCCCACCCGCGGTCTTTAGGCTCCTCTGATGTAGGCTGGACATTTCTGCCCCCACCCTGGACATCCAAGCAGTCCTAAGAAAAACCAGGAAAAACAGGCAAGACATGGATGATAACTATATAAACTGAAAAAGAAAGAAAGGAAAAACTACCTTCTTTCTAGTTCTGAGGCTCACTTATATCCAAGACCACCAGCTGTCTGTCAGCCACTCCAAATAGAAACTTAAATAATTTTTTTTCCAGTTCTTGCTACGGTTTTATAGAAAGGCAGAGAGACAAGTAATAAAAATGACTGGGAGATACATGTTTTATGGCACCTGGAGGATAGTAGTAATTCCTCCCTTCTATCAAGGGTTTTCGTTTTAGAATTCCAAGTAAAACTAAACTTGGAATGCTTCCCTTACTCCAGGCTACCACTCCCTGCACCTCCTGTTTTCATGCCATAACCACAGGCTTCCCGTTCCATCTGTAAAAGAGGAAACACGGTTTTAAAGTTCTGCATATGAATTCTGCTCAACTTGTGGTTAGGGGAAGCAGGATGGCCCAGTGGTAAATATCAGAGACTTGGACAGTTAGCCAGACCTGAGTTTGAACTCTAACCATGGGACTCTGAGCCAGCCGCTTAAAGTGTTCAAGGCTCCCTTTCCTCATCTGAGTGGGAAAAATAATATTTGAGTCCATAGAGCTATTGTGGAACTTGATTCAAATAAGGACATGCTAAGTCGCTCAGTCGTGTCCGACGCTCTGTGACCCCGTGGACTGTGGCTCACCAGGCTCCTCTGTCCGTGGGATTCTCTGGACAAGAACCCTGGATTGGTTTGCCATGCCCTCTGCCAGGGGATCTTCCTGTCCCAGGGACTGAATCCACAGCTCAGGCCTCCTGCACTGGCAGGCGAGTTCTTTACCGCGAGTGCCGCCGGGGAAGCGCTTCATATAAGGAATTTCTATGTAAAAATTCAACCCTAGCTGGTGTGAGTGTTCACTATTTTCAGTGTAGAGCTAATGACTCAGGACAGCACAGTGCTTTATAATGCCTGTCCTTGACATTATTAAGGTGACTTAGAAGATTTTAATAAACTGCAAAAAAAAAAGAGAGAGAAAGTTTAAAGAAAAAGCAAGTGGCTTCTTATTGTTTAATTTTCCTGGATTCCATGTTGAAAGGATCCTTGGACCGTGTTTCCTTTTTATGTGGTTTTGATATACGCAAGGACTTCCCTGATGGTTCAGATGGTAAAGAGTCTGGAGACCTGGGTTCCATCCCTGGATTGGGAAGACACCTTGAAGAAGGGAATGGCTGTCCACTCCAGTATTTTTGCCTGGAGAATTCCATGGACAGAGGAGCCTGGCAGACTACAGTTTCCATGGGGTTGCAAAGAGTCAGACCCGACTCAGCGACTCCACAAAGGCCGTATTTGTGATGAATGTCCCACTTCAAGCAAGCTGTGCTTGCTTAAAATATCCTAGAAGAACTGAACTGGAGTTAGCGATCTGGATTTAATTTCTATCATAAATGTCAAGCTCTGATGAGAGATTCTTCTAAGGGATATTTTGTTAAATACCAAGATTCATGATAATTACCCCCTTGAGTATCTTCCTCCTCCAGAAGAGGGAATACAAAAAACTAGCACAAAGCTAGTGGAGAGAATGATTTGATTTTCTTTTCCGTGGGTCTAGACGGGTTTTTATAAAATCCCAGAAAAACATTCCCCCAGTCCACCACAGTGAGGACAGTCTGTGCAATTGGGACTTGGCAGATTATTTTAATAAAAAGAGCAGCAGCGACTATTATTGATTATCGACTAAGTGCAGCACTCTACAAATGCTATGTTTTCCAGTCCTCAGAGTAACCACAGACGCTGGGCACTGCCACCCCGTTACAGACACACAGAGTCTGAAGCTCGGAAACGAAGTAACGCAAATAGCGCCTCACAGCTAGCAAGCACTGCAGCCGGACTCTGCCCCGCTCCCAGGCCCAGCACTGCACCCTTCCTCCCCACAGAGTCAGAGTGGAGGCTAAAGCAGGTCTTGCTAATATGGGCAGCTCTTTCAGTAGAGAGAGTGCAGGAGACCTGGGTTCGATCCCTGGGTCGAGAAGATCCCCTGGAGAAGGAAATGGCACCCACTCCAGTACTCTTGCCTGGAGAACCCCATGGACGGAGGAGCCTGGCGGGCTACAGCCCACCGGGTCGCAAAGAGTTGGACACGGCTGAGCGGCTTCACGTTCACTTTCAGTAAAGATGCTAATAAGCAGGGCTCCATCACTGAAGACATCTCGCCCAGTGTTTTGGGGACAGAAGGAGCCCAGTTTGAGTTACTTTCTTGATGAAGTAGAAGGTGATAGTTTACACATGAAGACTATGTTTCTCTGATTACATTTCACTTTTACTTGGGTAAAGGCCCATTTGAGGAGAGAACCATTACTTAGTGAATTAGTTTCTTGTTATTACTGGCTTTAAAGATGCTTCTACTAGGAGACAGCATACAAATGATAATCTATCTTGCACTCTGATTCCAACGCTGTCCTTTGGGGCCAAGGCTGACATGTTTATATTTGAAAACTAGCAGTTCCGCAACATAAGTGATCAACCTGTCGTTTTGTGTTTTCTTTGTTTTTTGAATATGCACATTCCTGAGCTTTACCCTCAGAGACTGACACCAGTGGTCTTGGGTGTGACTTAGGAATGTACAGTTTAAAAATGATTACTGATTCTAATAAACAGCTAGGTTTTAGAATCACTGGATAATACATTATGTTAAACCTTTTGCACGTTAAAGTAATTTCTTGGGTTGAATATTCCTTTTATTTTCATTCACTGGAATCACCACTGCAGGTTACTAAAGCTATACATGTTTGTATATCTACGTATGCATTTAAATTATACATGTAATGCATATAGAAATGTGAACATTTTAACAATAGTGTACTGTGCACGTATACGTTTGTTTGTATCTGCGTGTGCGTGACTGAAAATTCCCCAGCATGACTCCACGTGGAAGCGCGCTCAGGGCTCAGGCTGATCGCGGCCTCTGACCTGGCCAGTGTTTCAGGGTCTGAGGCTTTCTGCTGCTGGGCCCCTGAATCTGGTGGCCGGTCTGAAGCCTCTGCTGCTGGTAGCAGCCTATTCCGTATGGCCAGCGGCCTCCCGGCCCCTTGCCGGCGCGCTCAGGGTGGAGAGGCCCAGTGTTTCTTCAGTCCTCACGGTTCAGCAAACGCGTCAGCTGCCAGCAGCTCACAGGGCCCCCAGTGCCGGAGGGGGTGGTGTTTGTCACAGGACCTGCTCGGCCGGTTTTAGGCAATCACAGCTCCTGTCAGTGGCCCACCATCCGGCTGCGGAGGCGTGGAGAGTGCCTGTCGCGCCCTGGTCACCTTCTGAGTCTGTTCCTGACGCTGTTTCTGAGGCTGTCTCTGAGTGTGTCTCTGAGTCTGTCTCTGAGTCTGTTTCTCAGTGTGTCTCTGAGTGTGTCTCTGAGTCTGTTTCTAAGTGTGTTCCTGAGTCTGAGTGTGTTCCTGAGTCTGTTCCTGAGTCTCTTCCTGAGTCTGTTTCTGAGTGTTTCTGAGAGTCTGTTTGTGAGTGTTTCTGAGTCTGCTTCGCTGCTGCTGCTGCTGTCTGGTTGTCGTCGTGTGCGACACTTTGGTGAACCCATGAGCTGTCGCCCACCAGGCTCCCCTGTCCGTGTGATTTCCCAGGCAGGAACACTGGAGTGGGTTGCCATTTCTTCTCTGGGGACTCTTCCCAGACCAGAGATCGAACCTGAGTCTCCCGCTTGGCAGGCAGATTCTTTGCTACTGAACCAAGAGGGAAGCCCGTCTCTGATAACTACATAAGCATAAATATTCTAGCCTCTGACTTTAACTTTAGTTACAGCACGCTTTGTGGGCACATCTATTGCATCATTTAGATGCTGTAGACAGAGTCCCGTGAAAGAGCAAACTTGTTCAGTTCAGTTCAGTTGCTCAGTCGTGTCCGACTGTTTGCGACCCCATGAATCGCAGCATGCCAGGCCTCCCTGTCCATCACCAACTCCCAGAGTTTGCTCAAACTCACATCCATCGAGTCCGTGAAGTCATCCAGCCATCTCATCCTTGGTCGTCCCCTTCTCCTGCCCCCAGTCCCTCCCAGCATCAAAGTCTTTTCCAATGAGTCAGCTCTTTGCATGAGGTGGCCAAAGTACTGGAGTTTCAGCTTTAGCATCATTCCTTCCAAAGAAATCCCAGGGCTGATCTCCTTCAGAATGGACTGGTTGGATCTCCTTCCAGTCCAAGGGACTCTCAAGAGTCTTCTCCAACACCACAGCTCAAAAGCATCAACTCTTCGGTGCTCAGCCTTCTTCACAGTCCAACTCTCACATCCATACATGACCACAGGAGAAACCATAGCCTTGACTAGACAGACCTTTGTTGGCAAAGTAATGTCTCTGCTTTTGAATATGTTATCTAGGTTGGTCATAACTTTCCTTCCAAGGAGTAAGCGTCTTTTAATTTCATGGGTGCAATCATCTGCAGTGATTTTGCAGCCCAGAAAAATAAAATCTGACACTGTTTCCACTGTTTCCCCATCTATTTGCCATGAAGTGCTGGGACCAGATGCCATGATCTTCATTTTCTGACTGTTGAGCTTTAAGCCAACTTTTTCACTCTCCTCTTTCACTTTCATCAAGAACTTTTTAAGAGCCTACAAAAAAATTCTTGCCACCTGAAAAAAAAAAGCATATATGTTTGCTCTAGAATGTAGGAAAGAAAACTGAAAAAATCAAAATTAATAAATTAAATGTGTATAAAACATTGCACTTTGCTAATTTCAGCCATAGTTAAATTTGGTGTTTATTCAAATATCAGTGATTTTGAAAACATATTTTGCAATAGATTTCCTTTTGCTGATAAATCATGGCCAACCATAACTTAATAAGCTGCTCAGAGCCAAATGTTTTCAAAAACAAACTATAAAAAAAACTTTCAAGTTTTTATAGCAAAAATTATTTTTAATGTGCATTGTGGTTGCATATTAGCATTGAGGTGGGACTCTCAAAAAGGAGACATGCTGGGAGCTGCACCCCTGTTTGTAGGTGGCTGATTTTATGTACTTAAAAAAAGCATGTGTCGGTTTAAGTGAATTCTCACATTATGCTTATCGTTTAATCTTCTGTCCCCTGTTAGTCATTCTTCATCGCTTAATTAAAGGTTTCTGCTTTTTATGACGGTGCTTCACCCACAAATGCACAGGTGCTGAGACTGGCTTCCTAACATAAAATGGGATGTTTGTAGATCTGGAGATGTTTAGAAAGCGCAGACAGGTTACGTGGTTTTCCTTTTCACCAACTTTCATGCTTCATATGAAGAGTTGCTGCTGTCGCTCCTCACCCTGGATGAAGGGTGAGGAGAGGCCCGGCGCTGGCCTGAGCTGAGTGGCCCCTGGGTGCAGAGGGTGGACCAGCCTCCTGGGGCCCTTGGCTTGGACCCATCTTCTGGGAACCCCTGCCAGGACCCTCATGCCACGACTGGATGCCCTTCTGCATGTTCCCATGGAACCCTCCAGTCCCCGCATCAAGGCTCATTGCTGTTTACTTTCAATTGTTGATTTTTCTCAAAACCATCACCTCCTTGAAAGCAAACTGTCTTGTTTATTGTTGACTATCCAAAAGCTAGCAAAATGCCCAGCACACAGTGATTCCACAACTATAGTTTAATATGACAAACATGAGGCTTACAAGTGAAAAAAATCTTTCAGAGATGAATTTAAAATGTGATTGTTAAAACATAAAGCTATGTGATGAAAATATGAACTTTTTTGCAGTTAGAAATCTGGGGGGAGGGAAATGGCTTTATGTCTCTAAAATAATATAGAACCTAACATTTTTTTTTGAGTATTTATTTACTTGGCTGTGCCAGGTCTCTGTCGTAGCAGGTAGGACCCAGCTCCCTGACCAGGGCCTGAACCCAAGCCCCTCTGCACTGGAACCTCAGAGTCTTAGCCACTGGACAGCCTGGGAAGACCCCCTAATATGTTTTAAATTATAACCAGGTATAGCAAGTAAAGTTTAATTTGGAATGAGAGAAACAGGAAATTCATAGTACCCTTAAGAATGCTTTTACTGTTAAACTGTTATTTCTAAAAATGTGCATTTGTTCATAAAAATCCATGAATGAAAGTGCTAGCGTGAACTATAGATACTGTGTTAGCTATTTATTAGCTGACTAATGAGAACCTACTATATAGCACAGGGAATTATAGTCAGTGGTCTGTGGTGGCCTAAGTGGGAAGGAAATCCAACAGGGGCTACACACACACATGCACACATGCACATGCATGAACACAGTCGTACACACTCGCATGCACACACACACACACACATGTATGCACACATGCATGCACACACACATATACACATGCACGCACACACATATATACACACATGCATGCCACACGCACACACATGCATGCCACACGCACACATGCACATGCACGCACACACATGCACAAGCACATACACGCACATGTACAGATGCACGCCCACAGGCACACACACACGCACACATGCACGAACACAGTCGTGCACACTCACATGCATGCCACACATGCATGCAGGCACACACACACATACATGCATGCCACACACATGTATACACACATGCACGCACACGCACAGTCGTGCACACTCAGATGCATGCACGCACACGCACACACATGCATGCACACATGCATGCCACACATACGCACATGCACGCACACACATGCACAAGCACGTACACACATGTACAGATGCACGCCCACAGGCACACACACACGCACACATGCACACACATGCATGCGCGCACACACACACACACACCCCTGATTCATTTTGCTGCACAGCAGAAACTGGCAGCATTGTAAAGCAACTATACTCCAATAACAGTTTTTAAGAGACAGTGCTAGAGTAGGACCCAGGCCCGTACCCTCCATGCCCTGGCTGCTAGCAGCTCAGCGGCCTTTACTATAGAGAACTACCCTGGGAACCACCACCCTGGCTCCCTGCACGTGTGCCTGCTAAGTCTCTCAGTCAGGTCTGACTGTTTGCAAGTCCATGGATGGCAGCCCACCAGGCTTCTCTGTCCATGGGATTCTCCAGGCAAGAGTACTGGAGTGGGCTGCCATGCCCTCCTCTGGGGATCTTCCTGCCCAGGGATCACCCCCATGACTCATGTCTCCTGCACTGGCAGGCGGGTTCTTTGTCACTAGAGCCACCTGGAAACCTGGTCGATGGCTGGCTGATGTGAGTGAATGAAGCCTTGCGGCGGGCTAACCCTGAGGCGCCACTCCCCGTGCAGAGCCCCCCCACGGGAGCAGGCCTCAGCCAAACCCAGTCCCGACCTAACCCCTGTGCCTGCCCTCTCCTGCCCCCTCACCACCTGAAAGGTTTCTCCTAGGACACGCCCCCTGTACAGCATCTTAAACTGTGCCTTCATTTCTGTCTGGCTGCACGGGGCCTCGTGGCCGTGGGGCTGGCTCCAGGTGTGGCGAGCGGGCTGCTCTTGTCACAGGGCACTGCTGGGGTCCAGCCCCGGTGGATCCATGGTGATTCGAAGGGGAGACAGAGTTGGCGTCCTTGGAAAAATACATATTTAATTACAGATATATAGAGAGATTAGAAACGGATAGTGTAGTAGGAAATATTAGTGGAGAAAAAGAGGCTGAATAATTCAGCCTGAAAAATGGGGAGCAAGAAAGAAACGACATGGGGGAATCAGTCTTTCCAGAAACTGATCCCATTTCTTTATTTTTAGGTTTGCTTATGTATCTTTTTTTACACATAGGGATGAATACAGAGTCACGTGGGGGTCAGCAGTCCTGACGTTTATAAAAATCAGGTACTTTGTATAAAAAAAAGGTCTTAGGGGTTTTACATCATCTTCTGGCCACGAGGCGTGCTGACATTTTACGACCCTTTCTTTCTGATAACCAAAAACATATTTTTTCCAAGGGTGTTTTTCTTAAACCAGGCACCACCCTCCAAATAAAGTTGCATTCCTATAGGGTGAGGGTGTAATGAGTGACAATCAAGAAAGGAATTTATTTAAACCAAGGTTAACATGATTAATCTTAAAGGTTAATACTTATTTCTCCTATGCTGCTGCTGCTGCTGCTAAGTTGCTTCAGTCATGTCTGACTCTGTGACCCCATAGACAGCAGCCCGCGAGGCTCGTCTGTCCCTGGGATTCTCCAGGCAAGAATACTGGAGTGGGTTGCCATTTCCTTCTCCAACGCATGAAGTGAAAAGTGAAAGTGAAGTCACTCAGTCGTGTCCGACTCTTAACAACCCCATGAGCTACAGCCTACCAGGCTCCTCCATCCATGGGATTTTCCAGGCAAGAGTACTGGAGTGAGGTGCCATTGCCTTCTCCTATTTCTCCTATATGTTAGTTATATTCATTTTAAGAGCAGGGAATATGGAGATTTAGCAGCAAGCATCAGCCCAACAAATGAAAACCTTTCACCAATGTTCCCCTTAAGATCTATTTAGTCTTAAGATAGTGATGTTACATTTTTACGTAGCAAGGACATGGTGATTTATAACAAAGTACAGTGATCTATTACAAAAGAGAAAATTCATTAACTCAAAAAGTCTAGTATTGCTAACCTTAAAAACTACTGTATTTCCTTTTCTATATTCCAAATACATTGATTAATATGTTCCCAGGTGCCTAAGGATATGGAGGCCTGGCGGCAATCATTGACTCAACAATGAGAAAAGCCCTATGCTAATTAAGACTCTCAAAATACTCCCAAACTCTCTGTGCTGTTTGTGGTTGAGAGGTAGTAAACAATCATGTGTTTACTACCATGGAGTAAACAATCTTGGAGTATGGATAATCCTGTCACACAAGCTAGTCTGTCAGCAGAGAGGTTTGACCTGAGACACCCTTGTCACACCCAGGGCAAGGAATTAGCAGCAATTATTGGCACAAAAATGAAAAACCCTTCACCAATATAATTCCTAATCAACCCACTATACTAATAATTTATAGGTAGACTCTGGCTTTGAGGGTAGATGCTCGGGAACAGGGGTTTCCTGAGGCTTGATCACGCCTTTGCGTCTGCCAAGCCTCCTTCCTCATGACCTTTGCCATGGCGGAGTTCCTCACGCTGGCTCCTGGCAGCGCACAGGCTCCGTCGTGGGGGCACTTGGAATTGAACCCGTGTCCCCTGCATTGGCAGGTGACTGGACCACCAGGGAAGCCCCTCCCTCTATAAACCAAAGGCACAAAAGCCCAGTCTGCTTCTAGGAAACCACCCCTCAAGTCGTCACTGAAATGTAGTTTAAGCTTCTGGGGCTGGAGAACTCCCAACCCCTTTCCTCCAGGCTTGTGAGCATTCAAGAGCAAAGCTGGAAAAGATTGGCATCCCCTCAACCCCCATGCATTTCTGGGCTAATTATACCTGCAATTAATATGTATTTATTCAACATGATTATCAGAGCACTTCTTCTAAGAGTCCCATTTTTATTCCACTTTAATTTTTCTTTTTTAGTATGTATTTGGTGCCAACCATGTGCTAGGGAGGTATTAGGAATAGAACAGTGAATAAGACATAATTTCTTCTCTCAAAGAAGAAAAAAGTGAAATCTCAGTTTCCGATGAGATGGCTGGATGGTGTCACCAACTTAGTGGACATGGGTTTGGGTGAACTCCGGGAGTTGGTGGTGGACAGAGAGGCTGGCGTGCTGCGATTCATGGGGTCGCAAAGAGTCGGACACGACTGAACGACTGAACTGAACCGAACGACGTTCTGTCCTCTCTTCCCACACGGTGTGCACCAGCTGTCCGTAGAGAGAGTCCACTGAACACTGTTCTCGGCAGCGCCCAGCGGAGGGGAGTCCTGGTGGGGCGTTGCTTTGTGCGCTCCTTCCCCGAGATCGAGAGGGAGGAGCCGATGAGCTGTTTCCTGCGAGTCCTCCCCGGAATAGCGCCCTGTCCTTTCAGAAAATACGCCTCGGCTCGCTCCCTCTCAGAGCATCGCCCTTGCTGGTTTCTGAGAATTTTCCCTCTCTGGACACAGCCTGGAAAAGAGTCCGGGGAGGCTGCCTGCAGGCGAGCTGCTCTCCTGACTGCTGGGCGGTGGTGCTGGCCGCGTGCCACGTGCGGCCTCACTCACGGGTGTGTGTTGCTTCCCCCCAGTGCTGGGAGGGTTTTAAGGCAGGAGGCAAATGAAGTTCTTTTCAGAATGCCTTCTTAAATGTTGAGTGTGTCCTCAGAGCCCCTGGTTTTGTTATGTGAACTTCATATAGGAAATAATAATAGATTGAAAATATTTTTTAATGGTAAAGGCTCCTAATCTCTTTTGGTCCCAAATTTTCTCATGTATAATGTGAAGCAGTTAGACTAAAGGAGTCATAAGGTTCTGTTTTTCTCTTACACGTTCTGATTTTTTTATACCCTCTTCCTGGATATGCTATATTTAAACTCCACGTAAAACAGTATCTTTCAACCTATGTCAATATTAATATATGTTGTTTAGCTAGCAAATCCAAGGAAGGATGTGTGTGCATGTCTGTGTAGTTTAATCTATATTAGGGCCTATCAGTGCAGCTTTCTGACTTAATAATATTTTTGAGTAAATAACTGAAGTGACTGAATAGAAGCAGTAGTGAAAAAACCCACTAGCTCGAATATTATGAACAAAAGCCCTAAAATCTCAGTGGTTTAAAACAATAAAAAAATAATTAATGAAGTCTATTGTTGGTCCCAGCCCAGCACCGTCCACAGAATGGGTAGAGGAGTTGGGTAGTTAGTCTCTGATCTGTATAGTCATTTAGAAACTCAAGGTCTTGCCATCTTGAGACACTGATCGTCCCATGGGCCCTAAAGCTGTTACAGAAGGGAAAAGAAGGTGGAAGATTAGACCCCGGAAATTCTTATGGGCCAGAGCTAGAACTGGCCCCTCTCCACTGGCCACAGCTCAGCCCCAGCTTCCCAGGAATTGCTGAGCAAGAGGCTGGAAGATGGAAGCCCACAGTGTGCTCAGGCAGGAAAGGCAAGCCACAGGGCCTGGTGGGCTCTGGAGCCTCTGCCTTATCTGGCTTTGGGACTTGCTGGCATTTGAACCTGGGAATAGATGAAAGGGCCCACAGCCCATCGCTTTTCCTACACACGCATCCTTCCCTTTTCATACCTTTCTCCCAACTCACACGATTTCCTTTTGTCCAGCCTCATCTTTACCCTCTTTTATTTGATTCCTGGAGATAAGGAGAGAGAGAGTGAAAGGGGGCCCCTAAGGAGGAGGGTTTTCACGCACAGGAAGAATGGGGAAGGTTGACTGGGGAAGTGGCTTGCTTCAGAAGGGGAGTTGGAAGATGCAGCACGGATGCTGGCGGGTGTTGGTTTGAACTGATTTGAGATGAGAATGGAGTCCCAGGTGGCGCTAGAGGTGAAGAGCCTGCCTGCCCAGTGCAGGAGACTGAGAGACCCAGGTTCAATCCCTGGGTCAGGAAGATCCCCTGGAGAATGGCAAGGAAACTTGCCCCAGTGTTCTTGCCTGGAGAATGCTTGGACAGAGGAGCCTGGTGGGCTACGGTCCACAAGCTCATAATGAGCTGGACAGGACTGAAGCGACTTAGCATGAGAATGGATTATTCTAGGAGGGGACAAATCCCAAGAGGAGAAGTCCATTTCTGCACGTGAAGGTGAAGGTGAAGTCGCTCAGTCGTGTCCGACTCTTTGCGACCCCGTGGACTGTAACCTACTAGGCTTTTCTGTCCATGGGATTCTCCAGGCAAGAATACTGGAGTGGATTGCCATTTCCTTCTCCAGGGGATCTTCCCAACCCAGGGATCGAACACAGGTCTCCCACATTGGAGGCAGATGCTTTAACCTCCGAGCTGCATGTAGAAGATAATGTCTTGAACAAAACTTTATGAATTTATTACAAAGTTGAGATCAAAGATCCTCTCTCATATTTTTAATTACACTGGAAAGGCACCCCCCCCCACACAGCCAAGAACCACAGCCCTCTGACAGCCGCTCCAGGTGTTCTATTTTTTTAACATTCACATAAGATAACACACACATGTTCAGTGATTGGAGAAGATAATTTTTAAAGAGCATCGTTTGCTTTCTGCCTTTAGCTGTTCCATCATGTAATGAGAAGCTAACGTGTATTCATGTTGACTTGCATTCAGCAAACTTGACCAGGAGTCAAAACTGTATCACTGCTGCAGGAAGACCCCCCGATCCACCCCCAGGCAGTCCCTGAAGAGCTTCAGAGTTACAGATATTGTAGAATGTATGTGAGTGTGTGTGTGTGTGCGCGCGCGTGTGTGCACACATGTGTGTGTTAGTTGCTCAGTTGTGTCCAACTCTGCGACCCCATGGACTATAACCTGCAAGGCTCCTCTGTCCATGGAATTCTCTAGGCAAGAATAATGGAGTGGGTTGCATTACCTTCTCCACAGGATCTTCCTGGCCCAGGGATCGAACCTGGGTCCCCAGCATTACAGGCAGATTCTTTACTATCTGAGCTAGAAGGGAGCCCGGTACTGTAGCACTCCCAATTTGTAATACACTGTTGGATTCCTGTGATAGGGCTTCCCTGTCCCCAAACTCTTAGGTCCTGAAAGACACTAATTCATCTTTGTGTCTGGTTGTTAATGACCAGAATTGACCCCCCTTCTCACTAGTTATGTTTAATTAAATAATAATAATAAAGCACTTTCTAAAAATGAGTTCCTGGGTAAGTTTATGAGTGGCATTCCTCACAGCTAACATTCTTACATTGGGCGATTTCATGGAGCCAACAGACACAAAAGTCTTTGCCAAGAACAGTTCCCATGAAGGGTTTGAAAGCAGTGAATCCTTGGAAGTTTGGAGCAAATGACAGGACTTGCCGCCCCAAATATGAAATGGGATTAAATGCACCTTTTCTGAAAGCCACATAAAGCAGCTGCAGAGCTGACACACCATGTTTTTCTTCCCCCAGGGCTTTCCTGGAAAGGACGGATCCTCTGGCCCTCCGGGTCCACCAGGGCCAATTGTAAGTATGTCCAGGAACTGCTGGGGCGCGGTGCTGCTTTCACACTGTTCTCCTCTTGTGAGAGCTTTTCTGCTGCCAGGCCTTCCCTTTGCAGCCAGCTTTGCTGCCGGGTGACGGCTCAGCAAAGTGCCTCTGGTGGGGCACTCTTCTTCCTAAGCATCCTCTAGAAGGGATGTGTCTGGGGCTTGATTATTCCCCCTCCGAGGCACTTTGCCATATGATCGCCTGCACTGGTTTCTTTTTTACTAGACACAGGTAAGCCTTGAATTTGAAAGAACTACATCCAGCCAACACAGGGGAGACTTTTCCAAAAAGAGTCTTCCTTAATTCTGTGGTAGTTGGAGACAGGAACAGGCCGTGAGTCCTGAAGTCTCGGCTTCAGGAAGGGAGGGTGCTGTTTGCTGGCCTTTCTGGAGAGCTGTTTTGTTGGGAATGTCTGTCTTGACCTTTCTCCATCTTCCCGTCCACTAGGGCATTCCCGGAGCCCCTGGCGCCCCCGGGGCCACAGGAAGCATGGGACCCCAAGGTGCCCTCGGACCGCCTGTGAGTATGTGGCCACAGCCCGTCAGGAGGGCTGCCCAGGCATCCTTCGGGCTTATCTGTGTGTTTAAACTGACAGTGTCTCTTGTGGTCAAAATATGTTTCCAGTATTGGACTCTTGGGGAATCCGTGAGGAAAACAGAGACTCTCCTAGGATAAAGATTAAGGTCAGACTCTGCGTATATCAGGGCTAAAGACAAATGGTCCCAACAGGGAATGATCGGCAGCTACGCTTCCGCTCATATATGTTTACCTTGTTTGTTATTCTGTATTTGGCTAAGTTAACTCAATGCATCTTTTCTGGGGTTGGGTACGATGATGTCTATTAATTATGCCTGTCTCCTAGACAAAGTCAAGAATTAGTGAGGATGGGAATAGGTTTTTCTTCCCTAAGTAGTATGAGTAAGACAGAATTTTGCCTTAAAACACACACACATAAGATGGACAGGGATGCCTGGCGTGCTGTGACTCATGGAGTTGCCAAGAGTCGGACACGACTGAGAGAATGAACTGAACTGAACTGAACACATTAGTGAACAGTGGTGTAAATGAAAGCTCAGGGAATGAAACATTATTTAATTGCTAGTTATAATAATAGCTATTATAATAATTATTAGCTATAAAAACCAATAATTATAAAATAACTAATTAACAATTAATTATATAATACCATTAAACAATATGTTAATTAATTTTAACTATTATCAATTTGATTAATATCAATTATATTTTTATCATATATATAATGTATTTATAATTATACATAAATTATAATTAAATTAATTGTATAGTATTCTTGCCTTGAGAACCCCATGAGCAGTATGAAAAGGCAAAAAGGTAAGACACTGAGAGATGAACTCCCCAGGTCAGTAGGTGCCCAATATGCTACTGGAGGTCAGTGGAGAAATAACTCCAGAAAGAATGAAGAGACAGAGCCAAAGCAAAAACAACACCCAGCTGTGGATGTGACTGGTGATAGAAGCAAGGTCTAATGCTGTAAAGAGCAATATTGCATAGGAACCTGGAATGTCAGGTCCATGAATCAAGGCAAACTGGAAGTGGTCAAACAAGAGATGGCAAGAGTGAACGTCGACATTCTAGGAATCAGCAAACTAAAATGGACTGGAATGGGTGAATTTAACTCAGATGACCATTGTATCTACTACTGTGGGCAGGAATCCCTCAGAAGAAATGGAGTAGCTATCATGGTCAACGGAAGAGTCCAAAATGCAGTACTTGGATGCAATCTCAAAAATGACAGAATGATCTCTGTTCGTCTCCAAGGCAAACCATTCAATATCATGGTAATCCAAGTCTATGCCTCAACCAGTAACACTGAAGAGGCTGAAGTTGAATGGTTTTATGAAGACCTACAAAACATTTTAGAATGAACACCCCCAAAAGATGTCCTTTTCATGATAGGGGACTGGAATGCTAAAGTAGAAAGTCAAGAAACACCTAGAGTAACAGGCAAATTTGGCCTTGGAATACAGAATGAAGCAGGGCAAAGGCTAATAGAGTTTTGCCCAGAGAACGCACTGGTCATAGCAAACACCCTCTTCCAAAAACACAAGGGAAGACTCTATACATGGACATCACCAGATGGTCAACAGTGAAATCAGATTGATTGTATTCTTTGCAGCCAAAGATGGAGAAGCTCTATACAGTCAGCAAAAACAAGACCAGGAGCTGACTGTGGCTCAGATCATGAACTCCTTATTGCCAAATTCAGACTTAAATTGAAGAAAGTAGGGGAAACCACTAGACCATTCAGGTATGACCTACATCAAATCCCTTATGATTATGCAGTGGAAGTGAGAAATAGATTTAAGGGCCTAGATCTGATAGAGTGCCTCATGAACTATGGATGGAGGTTTGTGACATTGTACAGGAGACAGGAATCAAGACCATCCCCAAGAAAAAGAAATGCAAAAAAGCAAAATGGCTGTCTGGGGAGACCTTACAAATAGCTGTGAAAAGAACAGAAGCAAAAAGCAAAGAGGAAAAGGAAAGATAGACCTATCTGAATACAGAGTTCCAAAGAATAGCAAGGAGAGATAGCCTTCTTCAGCGATCAATGCAAAGAAGTAGAGGAAAATAATGGAATGGGAAAGACTAGAGATCTCTTCAAGAAAATTAGAGATGCCAGGGGAACATTTCATGCAAAGATGGGCTTGATAAAGGACAGAAATGGTATGGACCTAACAGAAGCAGAAGATATTAAGAAGAAGTGGCAACAATACACAGAAGAACTGTACAAAAAGGATCTTCAGGACCAAGATAATCACGATGGTGTGATCACTCACCTAGAACCAGACATACTGGAATGCAAAGTCAAGGGGGCCTTAGGAAGCATCACTACAACAAAGCTAGTGGAGGTGATGGAATTCAGTTGAGCTGTTTCAAATCTGAAAAGATGATGCTGTGAAAGTGTTGCACTCAATATGCCAGCAAATTTGGAAAATTCAGCAGTGGCCACAGGAGTGGAAAAAGTCAATTTTCATTCCAATCCCAAAGAAAGGCAATGCCACAGAATGCTCAAACTACTGCACAATTGCACTCATCTCACACACTAGTAAAGTAATGCTCAGAATTCTCCAAGCCAGGCTTCAGCAATATGTGAACCATGAACTTCCAGATGTTCAAGATGGTTTTAGAAAAGGCAGAGGAACCAGAGATCAAGTTGCCAACATCTGCTGGATCATTGAAAAGCAAAAGAGTTCCAAAAAATTATCTATTTCTGCTTTATTGACTATGCCAAAGCCTTTGACTGTGTGGATCACAATAAACAATGGAAAATTCTGAAAGAGATGGGAATACCAGACCACCTGACTGGCCTCTTGAGAAATCTGTATGCAGGTCAGGAAGCAACAGTTAGAACTGGACATGGAACAACAGACTGGTTCCAAATAGGAAAAGGAGTGTGTCAAGGCTGTATATTGTCACCCTGCTTATTTAACTCATATGCAGAGTACATCATGAGAAACGCTGGGCTGGATGTAGCACAAGCTGGAATCAAGATTGCTGGGAGAAATATCAATAACCTTAGATATGCAGATGACACCACCCTTATGGCAGAAAGTGAAGAAGAACTAAAGAGCCTCTTGATGAAAGTGAAAGAGGAGAGTGAAAAAGTTGGCTTAAAACTCAACATTCAGGAAACTAAGTTCATGGCATCAAGTCCTATCAGTTCATGAGAAATAGATGGGGAAACAGTGGAAACAGTGGCTGACTTTATTTTTCTGGGCTCCAAAATCACTGCCAGTGGTGATTGCAGCCATGAAATTAAAAGACACTTACTCCTTGGAAGAAAAGTTATGACCAACCTAGATAGCATATTGAAAAGCAGAGACATTACTTTGCCAACAAAGGTCCATCTAGTCAAGGCTATGGTTTTTTCAGTAGTCATGTATGGATTTGAGAGTTGGACTATAAGGAAAGCTGAGCACTGAAGAATTGATGCTTTTGAACTGTGGTGCTGGAGAAGACTGTTGAGAGTCCCTTGGACTGCAAGGAGATCCAGCCAGTCCATCCTAAAGGAAATGAGTATTCATTGGAAGAATGAACAATCAGGAGTGTTCATTGGAAGAACTGACGTTGAAGCTGAAACTCCAGTACTTTGGCTGCCTGATGCGAAGAGCTGACTTATTTGAAAAGACCCTGATGCTGGGAAAGATTGAGGGCAGGAGGAGAAGGGGATGACAGAGGATGAGACGGTTGGATGGCATCACTGACTCGATGGACATGAGTTTGAGTAAACTCCAGGAGTTGGTGATGGACAGGTGCCTGGGTCCAGCCCTGGTGGATCCAAGGAATTCAAAGGTAAGAGAGCATAGGCAAGGAAAACTTATTTATTTAATTATATAAACGAAATTAAGAAGAATTAGTATAGTAGGAAAATTAGTGGAGAAAAGAAGCTAAATAACTTGGTTTACGTGGAAAGCCAATAAAACTTCAGGACAAGAAGTTTGCACCATCTACATTAGGCCACCAGTGCTCGTTTGAATAGTGGAGGGTGCCCCGCCTTGGGCTCCCTCTCTCACGGGACTTAAAAGCTGGGGCAAGTAAGTAGACATGGCGAGCCTCCTGATTCCAGATGGGAATTCAGCCTGAAAATAAAGAGGAGACATGGGGGAAACCAGTTCAGCGACTGGCCCATTCTCTATTGTCCAGAACGGCCTTTTATACATTTTTTTGTACATAGAGATCAATGGATAATATAAAATTATGCAGCGTCAGCAGCCCTGACTCTTATTGAGACCAGGCTTTCTCTCTGCATACCTAGTTGTATACACAAGTCTTACGTGATTTACATCATCTTCTGGCCAGACGGCCAGTTAACATTTTACAGCCCCTTTTCTGATAAGGGTTTGACAACCAGAAGACTTATTTGCCCTAACAGTGTTGTTCTTCCCAAAGTCTGGTGCCACTCTCAGAAAGCACTAAATAAAGTTACAATACAATAAAGATACAATAATTTATAACAAGTAAAAGGAGTAACAAGATTTATAACAAAGAAAAGTAATTAACTCAAAAGTCTAGTGTTGCTAACATCCAAACTACTCTATTCCTATTTCTATATCCCAATTACATTGATTAATATCCTTCAGGTGCTTAAAAGGTAAAGAATATGGAGGCCTGGCTGCAGTCATTGAGTCAACAGTGAAAACCCATCACCAATATGATTTTTAGCTCTTTAGAAAAGGCTCTGTATCTTTAAGATGCTTTAAGCTTTGTGCCTCTCGTGGTTGGGGGGGCTGTAAGCAATTCACAAGTTGAACTGTGGTGTTGGAGAAGACTCTTGAGAGTCCCTTGGACTGCAAGGAGATCCAACCAGTCCATTCTGAAGGAGATCAGCCTGGGATTTCTTTGCAAGGAATGATGCTAAGGCTGAAACTCTAGTACTTTAGCTGCCTCATGCGAAGAGTTGACTCATTGGAAAAGACTCTGATGCTGGGAAGGATTGGGGGCAGGAGGAGAAGGGGATGACAGAGGGTGAGATGGCTGGATGGCATCACTGACTTGATGGACATCTCAGTGAACTCCTGGAGTTGGTGATGGACATGGAGGCCTGGCATGCTGTGATTCATGGGTTTGCAAAGAGTCGGACACGACTGAGTGACTGAACTGAACTGAACTGAAAAAGTCTGAGGGAACCTCTCAGGCAAGTTAGAGAGCCATCAAAGGGGTTTGAGCTGAAACATTCCTTTCATATGCAGGAGACTGAAGCCCTGAGCTAACTTTTTCCCAGAAAATGTCAGAAAAGTGGACAGCACAGTACAATAAAATCAGGCCGACTCTGGTATTTGGGGGTAGATGTTCAGGAAAACTCAGGGGGAACCCCTGAAGCCAGATCATGCCTTTGCGTTTTGTCGGGCTTCCTTCCTCATGACCTTTGCCATGGGCGGATTCCTCATGCTGGCTCTCGGCAGACAGGGAGGCCTGGTGTGCTGCAGTCTATGGGGTCGCAAAGAGTCAGACACGACTGAGCGACTGAACTAAACTGAACTGAATACTTTTTAATGGAACTGATTATTTTCCCATAACATCTTATGGAAAAACCTGAATGAGCTCTTTGGGAACCAGAGACCTCCCATGTTTGTGCTTCTGATCTCTCAGGTTGGATGGATGGAGAAGTCGAGTAGGCTGGGGGAGAAGCAGATGAGCTTCGTGAGCCTTTCTCCTTATCTGTAATATAAAGTGTGCCTCCAAAGCCACACTTGGCACCTTCTGCGACTTGAAGTTGTTGCTTCTGGCTCAGGTATTAGCCTTCCTGTATGATCTGTGAGGTACCGAACCTGTATCCATAGAGTAAAACAATTGAGACATGTCCATGTATGTACATTGCAGACGTGCTAAGAATTCATGCAACAGTGAAATCTGGAGGGTGAGGGTAGGAGTTGATGGATTAGATTTCTGCCTCCTCCTATACCAATGACCACAACCTCAAAACGACAGAAATCTCTTGACTTATGGCTTTGTAGGTCAGAAGCCTGACGTCGTCTCAGTGGGTTTTAAAATCAAGGTGTCAGCATTTCCTGTCTGGAGGTTCTAGGGGAGGATATATTTCCTTGCCTTTCGTAGCTTCTAGAGACTTCCCGCTGTCCTTGGTTTGTGGCCCAGTTTGAAGTCAGCAGTGTCATCTCTGTTTACCTGTGACCATATCTGCTGTGAACACAGCCTGGAAGCTTTCTTCACTTTGAATGACCTGTGTGATTCTGTTTGGGCCACCAGGGTAATCCTTGGTAATCTCCCCAGATTCCTTCAAGGTTACTACATCACACTTCATAATCTTTTTGCCACATAAAGTAATATGGGAAGAAGCCCCTGGAGACAGGAATGGCTGCCCACTCCAGTGTTCTTGCCTGGGAAATCCTATGGACAGCGGAGGCTGGTGGACCCCAGTCCTTGGGGGGTCACAGAGAGCTGGACAGGACTGAGCGACGGACAGCATGTTCACAGGCCCCAGCAACTAGAAACAGACACTCTGGGGGCCTTTTTCTGCCTTCCACAGTGAGCGAGACCTAACGGAAACACTGGTTTTCATTCAGAAGGAAACTCTCTGTCCAGCCACACAGGTAGTCACTCTGTATTCTTAAAAAACTCATTTCCATAAAGTTGTTTTGTCCTCAGGGTCCTGTTCTAGGCTGTCACTCGCGTGACACGTGTGCAGGTACACAGACATACACCGGACAGGAGCATAAAAAGATGCCTCCAGAGTTTAGCAGATACATCCTCACTTGCACACCCCCAAAGCTCCTTTTAGTAGTCATTCTAAAAAGCCGTATGCTTATTCCAACTGGAATGTAGTTAACGTTGTAATTGTTCAACCTTCTCTCTTCAAGTCAAGCTAGCGATGGGACACAGAAGAAGACTGGAGTGCTTTCTCCTTACACATCGTTTTTCGTTATCTCTGCTTTAGTCCACTTCCCGTAATGTGTTCAGGGAACAGGAGTTCCAGAAGACGTCCGCAGGGCTCAGAGAGCAAAGGGTTCTGGGTAAGAAAGTGTCAGAGACAGTGTATTAAATCTGTTTCCCAGGAAGTTATGAGAAATTTTAGGGTGTCAAAGGGTTTGAGGCATCTTGAGGCTCAGCAGAAACCAAAAAAAAAAAAAACACCTCAAAACTGGTTTAAATTTAATTGGACAATAAACAAATGCATTTGTGCAGTGTCCCTTAATCCAAGTCAACTTGAGCCTAATCCTAGGAAGATGGATAGGAAGGAAGAACAGGCCCTAGAGGGTGCTTGGCAGAGGGTGGCAGGTGTGTGCGAGGGGACAGAGTGACTCTGAAATGCAGAAAGTAAGGAGGGCCCCACCCTGCGAACCACCTGGCCTTGTGTAGCTCTGGAGCAGACTTTAAACATGAGCTTTAAATAAATTCAGAAATAGCACTAATTTTTTCCTGGAAATAGAACGCTTGCTGATATTCCCTTCAGTTGCTGCCAATCAGCAAAAAAGGGCCCTTGACGGTGGCGTTTGTGCCAGAGGCAGCACTGATATCTCCTCAAAGCCAGGGGCTGCCTGAAGTGCCCAGCCCAGAGTTCCCCTGGGACGCTGGGTGGGCGCAGCCGCACGCCTGCCTCCTGCCAGACTGGCTGCGCCTCGTGGGGTGGAGCCTTGATTGATTTCCCGTGGATGGCTGTCCAGGAAGGCAGGAGGGAGAGAGACCAGGAGAGACACGCTGCCCGCTGAGAATAGTTTGTTTCCTGTGGTCTGTGCCAGGAAAAGGCTGGCTTTCGCGCATGCTGCCTTCAGCTGCCAACTTCCCAGGGCAGAACGTGCATCGCTGCTGCTGCTTTTGTAATTCCTACCCGAGGCCTAAGCTCAAGGTGCCTCCCCTGCAGGAGAGCAGACAGTGGGCAAGCACATGCAAGAGGGGGCCCTGAACTCAGCTGGAAATAAATGCCGGCGGGTGGGCCAGTGTCACACAGCACAGGGAGCTCTGCATCAGAAGTTGGGAGACCTGGGCTCCAGACGCCACCCTCACATGGCCTTAACTGGCTTGTAGCCACATCCCTTAAGCTTCTTTACTTACCTTCTCAGAATGTCAGTTTCCCAATTAATTCATTCAAAAATATTGAGTAGCTATGCTGGATCATTGAAAAAGCAAGAGAGTTCCAGAAAAACATCTATTTCTGCTTTATTGACTATGCCAAAGCCTTTAACTGTGTGGATCACAGTAAACTGAGAAAAATTCTGAAAGAGATGGGAATACCAGACAACCTGACCTGCATCTTGAGAAACCTGTATGCAGGTCAGGAAGCAACAGTTAGAACTGGACATGGAACAACAGACTGGTTCCAAATAGGAAAAGGAGTCTGTCAAGGCTGTATATTGTCACTCTGCTTATTTAACTCATATGCAGAGTACATCATGAGAAATGCTGGGCTGGATGTAGCACAAGCTGGAATCAAGATTGCTGGGAGAAATATCAATAACCTCAGATATGCAGATGACACCACCCTAATGGCAGAAAGCAAAGAAGAACTAAAAAGCTTCTTGGTGAAAGTGAAAGAGAGTGAAAAAGTTAGCTTAAAACTCAACATTTAAGCTAGAACATCTTAGAACATCCAAGAAAACATCTTAGAAAACTAAGATCATGGAATGTGGTCCCGTCATTTCATGGCAAATAGATGGGGAAACAGTGGCTGACTTTATTGGGGGGGGGGGGGCTCCAAAATCACTGCAGATGGTGATTGCAGCCATGAAATTACAAGACGCTTACTCCTTGAGAGGAAAGTTATGACCAACCTAGTCAGCATATTCAAAAGCAGAGACAGAGACATTACTTTGTCAACAAAGGTCTGTCTAGTCAAGGCTACGGTTTTTCCAGTGGTCATGTATGGATTTGAGAGTTGGACTGTGAAGAAAGCTGAGCACCAAAGAATTGATGCTTTTGAACTGTGGTGCTGGAGAAGAAGGGACTCTTGAGAGTCCCTTGGACTGCAAGGAGATCCAACCAGTCCATCCTAAAAGAAATCAGTCCTAGGTGGTTAGTGGAAGGACTGATGTCAAAGCTGAAATTCCAATACTTTGGCCACCTGATGTGAAGAGCTGACTCATTTGAAAATACCTTGATGCTGGGAAAGATTGAGGGCAGGAGGGAAGAGAGTGACAGAGGATGAGGTGGTTGGATGGCATCACCAACTCGATGGACAGGAGTTTGAGTAAGCTCTGGGAGTTGGTGATAGACAGGGAGGCCTGGGGTGCTGCAGTCCATGGGGTCACACGACTGAGCGACTGAACTGAACGATATGGACAAGAGATGTGAACAGGTAGGTGTCCCTGAGGGACAGAAAAGATGGCCAAGATACTTTTTTACATTCATGGACAACCTAGAGAGGAGGATGATTTTGTTCAGTGTATACGAGCATATAACAAAAGGCAGAAAGTGGGAAACGCCTGACAGGAAAGGCCAGAACGTCGCTATGAAATCCCCTCTGAGGGAGACAGAGAGGCAGGGATACAGGGTCCCCTGAGTGGCAGGTGGGGAGAGCAGCTCCCGAGGAGGCAGCGTTTCAGTGGATCTTGAAAGATGGATGTGCTCTGCCCCCAGGAAGACGGGGTGGCCTCCTTCAGAGCGGACTGTGATGCAGGCCGCGTGCTGCCCGTCTCCGTATTGTTCCGCTCGCCCTCGCTCCATCACTGCCGCCAGCACTTCACCGTCGCCACCAGCTCTGAGAGCTCTAATCTCAGGCCCTCTTCGTTTCGCCGCAAGGTTGTCCCCAGACGCGCTGACGGGCGCCCGCCGCTGTCTGGCGCTGGTCCGGTCCTTCCTCCAGGTGCCGGGACCTGCGCCGGCAGCGCTTCCGGTTGCGTCACTTCCTGTCGTGCGTCGCGGCGCTTCCTGTCGTGCGTCGCGGCGCTGCCCGCCTGGCGTCTCCGCCCCGGAGCCCTGGCCGCGTCGGGGCGCGCCCCCGCCTGCAGGCGGCGCGTGGTCGGGTCCCCGCGTGCCCCCCAGCGCGGCTGCCCGGGGCCCTGCTCGAGCTGAGGCCCGCTTCCCTGGAAGCTCGCGCAGTGCTCCCCAGGCCCGGGCGCCGCGGTGCCCTGGGGGAAGCGCTTCCGTCTGTCGGGGTCGCTGCTGCGCTCCCCCCCGGAGCTCCCGGGGGTCTCTCCCTAAAACTGTGCCCTTCCTCTGAGGCCCCCTCCCAGCCTCACCTCCTGGGGCGGGAGGCTGCATTTCAACTGTCAGCGACCATCTCGCCACAGAAGGAGTTTCTCGAGGGCAGACTTTTCTTTCCACCGTAGTCATGTTCGTTCTTGCTCCTAGGCCCAGTTCAGCATCTCAGAGGGTAGGGCAAGTCCATTCCGCCCGAGCGTTCCGTGCCGAGAGCGCATCTGCGGATCCAGTTTGCTCATGAGTCCGGCAGAGGCAGCCTGGGTCCCCAGCGGCACGGTCAGCGGGATTACCGCACTGTGATAGCTTCACAGTGCTCCGCACACAAGCGGTGCATAAAAAACGCAACAAAGAAAACATGTTTAATCTTGCAGGACAGTTCCTGGCAAAGTGCAGGCGTCCAGGACAACAGCTGGCACGCGGGGCGGGCGTCGAGCGGGCAGGAAGGCGGCACTGACCGGAGGGTGGGATGCGGGCGAGCTGGGCGTCAGCGCGGCTGGGGCCGGGTGCCCCGCCCGCACCTGCCTCTGGTGGAGCGCGGCCGCGTCTTCGCAAGTTCACAGCCTGAAGGATCGCGCGTAGGGGGCTTACGTGCTTAACAAGCGTTTGGTAAAACAAAGAGCGAAAGTGTGATTACATTCTAGTTAGGCTGGTACTCAGGTGAGTATGAGGAGATTAGTTTTACAGAGTAACGGTCAGGCATGGAAGCTCAACTCTTGGAGCTGAGCTAGGGGTGTTTTGATTTTAGTTAGCAGACGACTGAGTGACTTCGCTTTCTCTTCACTTTCATGCATTGGAGAAGGAAAGGGCAACCCACTCCAGGGTTCTTGCCTGGAGAATCCCAGGGACGGGGGAGCCTGGTGGGCTGCAGTCTATGGGGTCGCACAGAGTTGGACACGACAGAAGTGACTTAGCAGCAGCAGCAGACACCTAATATTTGGGACTTGGACCATGAGATCATTCTTCTTTCCTTTAGTACTAAAATTCTATAAATCTATGAATGTAGCTGCTGTATTTTCTTTTCTTTGCATTTCAAGTGTTCCTTAAATCAAAGGAAAATATGCCACTTTTTCTTGCCGACATCTACAGGGACTGTGTGCTTTCCATCAAAGCTTGTTTTGGTGGAGTTACAGACCTTCGTTCACTCAGGAATTTTGAGTTTGTTTTTGTTTTATTTTGCAAAACGAAAAATCAAAGGAAAGACGTCAGAGAAGTTGGAATAAAAAATAATTGTCGTTCAGATGTGTTCACTAAATGTATCTTTCCTGGAGACCACCTTGCTGTGTCTTGCAGCTACTTTGTCGCAAGCATCGGCAGGCTGAGTGTGGGGAATTTCAGGCCTCGTTAAGCGCATCAGTCTCTGCACACCAGCGGCGCTGACGCCTGATGCTGTCCGTTCACCTCATCACTCAGGCTTGCACTGCCGTTTCTTTGTCCAAGTTTCAAACAGGAAAAGTTAGCACGTGATAGCTAGCAATGGGAACATTAAGAATACGTTGGTTCAGAAACAAAAAATATTCAAGGTGAATAGATTTTAAGAAATGACTCAAAGACTAATTCTGAATGACTGGAGTGAGATTTGGGAGATGTTTGTTTGCTTTTGAAATTATTGCATTAAGGAAAGTATTACCTACACTGAAACAGCAGATTCAGGGTAGCAAATGTGTTGAGCAATGCTCTCTTTCATGGCAGCAGTAGAGTGTCCTGTGGCGAGCAAGGGTTCTGGAGCCCAGCTGAGTAGGTTCTGGCCCAGAGTTTCCATTTTCTTATGTGTGACTGTGGGCAATTTATTTATCCTCTCAATGCACCATTCTCTTTATATGTAAAAAGCAGAGATGTTACTTTGCCAACAAAGTCCGTCTAGTCAAGGCTATGGTTTTTCAGTGGTCATGTATGGATGTGAGAGTTGGACTGTGAAGAAAGCTGAGTGCTGAAGAATTGATGCTTTTGAACTGTGGTGCTGGAGAAGACTGTTGAGAGTCCCTTGGACTTCAAGGAGATCCAACCAGTCAATCCTAAAGAAGATCAGTCCTGGGTGTTCATTGGAAGGATTGACGTTGAAACTGAAACTCTAATACTTTGGCCACCTGATGCAAAGAGCTGACTCATTGGAAAAGACCCTGATGCTGGGAAGGATTGAAGGCGGGAGGAGAAGGGGACGGCAGAGGATGAGATGGTTGGAGGGGTTAAATGAGTTCACCTTACAGGGGTGTTAGACAGCTTAAAGGAGTCAATGTGCCGAGATGGGTACCTGGCACGTGGTGAAAGCAGCTTGAGTTTTAAACCACTAGTATCTACAAACAATTTCTTGGCTTATTAAAGATAAGGAACAGATACTAATTTTTGTTTCCTGATTTTTGGAATTTGTATTTGAATTTGTATTGCATCAAATGCTTGAAAAGGAAGTAGGCAGCAGTCCTAGATTTATAATAAATATGTTTATTAATTTAATATTGCACTTAATATTCAAGTGACTCTTTTAATAGGCTAGGTGGTTTTGGAAATATAAAGTAATATAAGTTATGGTCCCCAGCATTAGAGATCTTACCATCTACACAGAGAGAAGAGAAATCTTTGTGTTACATAGTTAAATAGGGCTTCCCAGGTGGCAGTATGGTAAAAAACCCATCTGCCAAACAGGAGAGATAGGAGACTTCACTAGGTCTGGAAGAGCCCTTGGAGGAGGAAATGGCAACCCACTCCAGTGTTCTGGCCTGGAGACTCCCATGCACAGAGGAGCCTGGCAGGCTACTGTCCATAGGGTCACAAAGAGTCCGAAGTGACTGAGCAACTGAGCACACACATCGTTAAAAGTGCATAATAATAAAGATTTAGTGTGAGATAGGTGGCACATGAATTGGGTAATGCATTAGAATATTGCTGACACTTCACATGTAAGATACACGCTTCACACCTTTCTCACAAGTGTTCTGATATACTGACTGGACCAGGTCTGCAAGAATGAGAAGCTGTACTTTTGATAAGCAGATGATAGTGGAAACTGGGGCCACGCATCAAACAAGTCTTTGAAAGTGAGGACTCTGACTTTGTCACATGGGCATCTGAGAGTCACCGGGTAACTGAATACGGGCAGAGCTGCTGTCGGCCAGAAGTCACCAAGCTTTCTGAACTGCACCCTGAACTACATCAGGAGGGAGAGACTCGTGGTTGTGCAGAGGATGAGCTGAAAGAGGAGGGCCCTTCGTTAGGGAAGCTGGCTAGAAGGAAGGTGCGAATGCCCTGGCGTGAGATGGTTGGGGCAGCAGCTGGGTGGTGGGGCAGAAGGGTGGGTACCAGAGGAGCTGCGATGCCAAAGTGTGGGGGCATTCCTCGGTGGTCCCATGATGAGGACCCTGAGCTCCCACTGCACGGGCTTGGATTCAGCCCCTGGTCAGGGAATTAAGCTGCCATGTGCCGCAGGGCACGGCCAAGAACAACATGAAACAAAACGTGTGAGTGTGTGAGAGAGGCGTGCGAGAAGCGGGGGAAGGAAGGTGGACAAGGCGGGCGGGCCGCGCCTGCTCGAGGAGTGGGTGTCACGCTCCTCTTCCCTCTGGAACTCCACCCTCGGTGACAGCCTGCTTGTCACCTGAATCAGCCCCAGTACAAGCATTTACACCTCTGACAGCCGCAAACAGTACGGGTCAGGGCGTCTCATGTTTCCAGAGAGCCAGTTTACCTGCACGCAATGGAGTGAACACCGAATTTTTATTTTGGATGACTAACTGAATAGAGGTTTTTGGAAAAGAGACGGTTTGATTTGGGACCTGCTGAGATTATGGTAACAACTGCGAACAGCCTGACAGCGTGACAAGTTCCAATGGCACTTTCTATCCTTCTGGTAGAGGTTATAAAAAAGTGTTGTTCAGTAAACTTATTACCCTGCCTTAGAGTTGAAACAACAAGAAGAAATTCTTCTGAAGACACGTGTTTTGCATTATACACGTAATTTCATTGCACAAACACTGAGAAAACAAACCATTGTTTTTCAGCAAAAGTTTTTATAGATACGGTAAGCTTTCCTATGGGTCAAAGAGTAGCTAAGCCACAAAACAAAACAATAGTTGAGCTGCGAACTCACGTTAATACAGGTTCACATTACCAGGGAGAGTCAGGGAGAAGGCCTCACGTGCTGTTAATCCCGAGTGGAAAGCAGAGTGAAGAGCTAGCATTTCACAGATTCCACCTTTCACTTGAGCTCTGAGGTTGGAAGATGTTTTCCTTTCTGTGAGAGATATGCTTTCAAAAATGAAAACCATGTCTGTTCACAGCAGAGATTTGTGAAATCGATTGCACAGCATCAGGAGAGAGAGGCATTTCGTGTGAAAGATGTGAATGGTTTAGTGACACTGTCTTACAAAGCGGCATTGCTGCAGAATCCCAATTTTGTGTTCAAGCGTACTGTAACTTTGCATGTGGAGACTGGGCGAGTGAAATGTTTAGGATGTCTGTAGGACCACAGTGGGTACGTGGACGCAGAAGAGACTTGCAGACACGAGGGGGGAGGGAGGAAGGAGAGAGCAGGGCGAGTGGAGAGAGTGACACGGATGCTCACCTTGCCATGTGTTAGACAGATGGCAGTGGGAAGTTGCTGTGTGACCCAGGGAACTCAAACCTGGCTGCGTGAATCCTGGAGGGGTGGGATGGGGCGGGATGGGGCGGGANGAGTCAGGGAGAAGGCCTCACGTGCTGTTAATCCCGAGTGGAAAGCAGAGTGAAGAGCTAGCATTTCACAGATTCCACCTTTCACTTGAGCTCTGAGGTTGGAAGATGTTTTCCTTTCTGTGAGAGATATGCTTTCAAAAATGAAAACCATGTCTGTTCACAGCAGAGATTTGTGAAATCGATTGCACAGCATCAGGAGAGAGAGGCATTTCGTGTGAAAGATGTGAATGGTTTAGTGACACTGTCTTACAAAGCGGCATTGCTGCAGAATCCCAATTTTGTGTTCAAGCGTACTGTAACTTTGCATGTGGAGACTGGGCGAGTGAAATGTTTAGGATGTCTGTAGGACCACAGTGGGTACGTGGACGCAGAAGAGACTTGCAGACACGAGGGGGGAGGGAGGAAGGAGAGAGCAGGGCGAGTGGAGAGAGTGACACGGATGCTCACCTTGCCATGTGTTAGACAGATGGCAGTGGGAAGTTGCTGTGTGACCCAGGGAACTCAAACCTGGCTGCGTGAATCCTGGAGGGGTGGGATGGGGCGGGAGGGGGCGGGAGGGGGAAGGAGGTGGGAGGGGGTTCAGGAGGGACGGGACACGTGTCTACCTTTGGCCGCTTCATTTTGATGTATGGCAGAGACCAGCACAATATCGTAAAGCAGTTATCCTTCAATTACCAATAAATAAATTTAAATAAATGGATAACCAACGAGGTAACCAGAGCCACTCGGAGACGGTGCTGCTTGGCGGGATGCCAGGCTGCTGTTTGTTTAGTCCTGTGGCTGTGTGCCTACTTTGCCGCAGGATGATGAGCATAAGGGAAACCTCTTCATACAGTCAGAAAAGATGCGGTGTCATTGTGCCTGGCTGAGCGCAGCATCCTAACTCGACAATTTACGATTTTGCAGGGTGTCCCTGGAGCAAAGGGAGAGAGGGGAGAGAGGGTGAGTATCTCTGGGCCCCTGGCTGCATAGCTTTGTCCGGGAGCCTGGTGAGGGAGGGCGGCTCTCTGGGTCGGCCATCGCTTCACTACCCGACCCCCTCCCCACCCCAGCTCACCCGACTGTGAGCACCCTTTCTAGGATCCGCCCCGTGGCCGGAGGCCAGGCCAGCTGGCTTCTCCTTGCAGCTCTGGTCGTCCGGCTAGGTGGCCTGAGCATTTGTTTAGGGATGAAACGGAGAGGATCACTCATTTAACTCACAGTGGATTTAATGAAGACATTCTATAGCGGATGGGAAAAGGTTTCAGAGAAGTAAACACTGTTCAAAACGCCAAGCGGTAGATGGAGGCCTGCGTGTTTCCGATACCGGCACCCGGGAAAATGACGCGGGGGTCAGAGCACTGGCCGCGAGGCCTAAGACAGGTGACTTCAGGGGCCGTTTCTCTCCTTTGAGAAACTGTGCCGCTGCTCAGATAATCGGCAGTCACCTCTGACGCACGCAGTGGTGGCCTTCCTCGGGGAAACTTGGGCAGTAAGTTTTTAACTCTAAATGGGTTTAGCGTCGTTCCTCTGGTTGCTATTAGTATTCAGTAAGCCACTGCTTGAGACAGCGCTGTCTATTACAAGCTCCAAAGAGTGATAAAGAAGGCATTAAATAATATATAGTTAATGGGTTTGTTCCAAACACTGAAATTCTTTTAGGATCTGGGACCGGACGCGCGTGCTGGGCATCTGGGTCTAACGCGGGAAGCCTCGCAGGCGCGTGCGGGGTGCGCGCCCCTTCCTTGTGTGCGCGGTGGGCCATCCTGCCTGTTGCTCGGCAGCAAAGGGCCTGGTGGCGACAGTGGGTCCAGTCCCAGCTCCGTCCTGCAGGTCCTGCCCCGGGCTGGGCCGTGGCCGGGAGTCAGGGCTCCCTTTTTCTCTCCTCCAGGGCGACCTTCAGTCTCAAGCCATGGTGAGAGCGGTGGCGCGCCAGGTGTGCGAGCAGCTCATCCAGAGTAAGTGCGCGGCCGTGGGCGGGCGCTGGGGGAAGCTCGCTTTTCGCACGAGTCAGCGTTGCCTCGGTGCACACCCGCCAGCTTTGCGAATGGCCATCACTGGCCCACCTGGGGTCACTGCCTCTTGAGACGCAATCTCATCACAGGTTACCCTGGCCTCCTGCAGCGATGGTGCAGACGCCAGATTCCCCTCTGCTGTTTGTCTGGAAGCTCCCTGTTCGCCCTTATAGGTTTAACTTGACTGCCCAGATCAAATCTTCTATTTCTTCTTCATCTCTCCAAATAAGTAAATCTTTTTCATCAAGTGCTAAGGACTTGAAAGCTGCCAAACTAAGGCAGCAAAACTCGCTTCCCAACCTCCGGACTTAATATCTCTTTCTTATCCGTGTCTTTGGTTAGCCCAAGGCCCTTCTCTGTAAGACTCGTGCCATAAAATACAAACAGGAGCAGAGGCACACGTGGGTGCAAGCCTCAAGCCTGTCACGCGTGTGACGGGGCCCTCGGGCCCATGCCAGACCTGCCCTGGAACATGCTTTACGTCACGCCTGCCCCGTTTCTTCATCTTGAACCTGAACTTTCCCTCTATTTTAAATGTTCCCTCTATTTTAACTTTAGTCCGTTTTATGCTATATAGTACACTAGCGTGTGTGAGACAGAGAATTTACAAGTGAAACTATTTAAATTTAATACTCAAATAAGAATCTCTGAAAACACAATTAACTGTAGACGGGAAACTGAACATTAACTAGAATATGCCTGAAGCTAACCTGTATCTTGGATTATTTTGTAGGTTTCTCATTTCAAGTATACAGTGTAAATGGGTACAGAATTTTTTTAAGGAAACCTAAGGGTTAAATCCTAATATGAGTCACTGACCATAACATAAGGACTATATCACAATAGTTACTGTCTTATTCCACTTTGGAATAAAAATGTTGTGCAGATATGTGATTGTTTGAAACGTGGCCTAAAAATTGAGATTTCAAAATCCAGTTTTTCCCCTCAGGAATTGTCAGATTCCTGTGAATAATTTCTCGGAAACCAGCGGGGTTATACCAGAGCTAAAACAGGCCTTTAAAACGGGGAGGGCCTGCCTGTCAACGCCCTTGTCGGAGCAGAACGCGGCAGAGGCTGGACATGGCCGTGAGCACAGCTCAGCCCTCCAGAGCCGCGCCCAGCACCGAGGTGCATCTTGCCTCCCTTCAGCTCCGCCTCAGAGCTTGGTTACCGCGTGGCTTATAATTCCCCACTTGCTCGGTTATATGCTTTTTAGGCCAGAGCTAATCAGAAGAATTATGCTAGGAAACGCTGAACTGTGGGAGGCTCCAGTGATGACCTCTGCAGAAGCAGCGGGGGACGCCCCTCTATCAGAGCAGGAAGCGCCAAGAGCAGGGGCGGGAACGTCTGTTCCACCCAGACTGTGGCGAACGTGCCTCCTGGCGGGCCGGCGCCATCAGCCACCCAGTCCTAATGACAGCCCTGCTCCTAGGCTTAAGAAGGCACTGACCATATCTTAGCAATCATCCGTCTAGAAATGGTTGCCATTCCTTATTTAGGGTTGGATATTTAAAAAGGAATAAATAATAGTCATTTGGAAAGTTCACTTCTGTAGGGAACTGTTGTCTACTGATGATGCTGGGAAAATGGGGAATTATGATCTCAAATATTTTCTCAGTTTTTACTTGTACTTATTAACATCCATTCTTACAGGCTCCACTGAGTTAAGGGATAATGAGAGAAAGCCAAATTAAAAAAAAATAAAGCTAGTGAGAGTTTCTGCAGCTGGGACTCAAGTAAAGGTTTCTGCAAAAAGGCTTGGCAATGAAGAGATGAGTTGAAACAGGGCGCTTGTCTGGGGATTTGTGAGCAAGAGGGTGGGGTAGGCTTTGTGGGTTGCGAAAAAAGACAAATCATTTGGATGGAAATTGCTGGAGAAAAGGGACTGCTGGGTGAGGGTTTAGGGGTCAGATAAATGTTGGGGGTAAATATAAAATGTATGCCCTCTGTGCAGTGATACTTACTGAGATGCTGACGTGAGCTGTGGAATTCCAAATGCATGAGATAGAATTTGAACACAGTCCAGCTGCTAATATCATCCAAAGGGAAGTGCAGAATCTTTTCATTTGGAAATCAACTTATTGCAGAGGGATATTCCTCCTGCCTTGGTGGGTGTCTAACAGAATTGTTCAGAGCCTTGACAAATAGTATGTCCAGTTATCCCTCCACATGTATGCCCATTCATCAGATGCTGTGTTTGTCCTTCCTGTCTCAGGTCACATGTCCAGGTACACAGCCATCCTTAACCAGATTCCCAGCCACTCGTCATCAGTGCGGACCATCCAGGGGCCTCCTGGAGAGCCTGGGAGGCCGGGCTCCCCAGGAACTCCTGGTGAGCAAGGCCCCCCGGGTGCCCCGGGCTTCCCAGGAAATGCAGGTGTGCCGGGCTCGCCAGGAGAGCGAGGTAAGCGGGCTTTGCCTCTCAGTGGGCGTGCTGACACAGGGGTAGCAGGGGCGCCCATGCAGGTACAGCACTCCAAAGCATGGGCTAAATTAATTCTCCTCATCTATTCTCCAGCTTCTTGTTTGTTTATCCCCAACATTGAGAAAGTGGAGTAAGCTACACTGTGTTTATTAATAAAGCTTGCATCCAGAAGGAGGAGCAGAACTCCCAGTTCAGCTCTAAGAAGCTTTTGAGCTAATGAGAGAAAGGTGTCCTCTCTGGATGGATGAATTAAAAAAACTATGCCCCAGCCAGGTAGAATTAGAAAATGCTTCATCTGGACAGATGTAGCGTCACACATATGTGTCAACTGAAACAATGAAAGAAGCACAACCTCGCAGCGAGAGCTGTGTTTATCTGGCAGATCTGCTGAGGACTTAAGCCCCGGGCACAGGTCCTCAGGTTCCTCTAGGGACAGCTCCAAACAGGGGAGGGAGGAGCCAGTTATACATGCCAGGTTTGTTTTGGCAATGAAAGCCGGGTAGTGGGAGCATCAAAAGATGACTGTTAATTAAAGAGAAACAGGCAGGCATCTCAAACGAACGACTTTAGCACTTTTCTATGAATGTGAAGAAGCAAGAGTCTGGGCTCGCTGAAACATTTCTTCGATGTGAACCTTGTCTCTCTTTGGCTCATCTTCTGTTCTTTCCCGTCCCGCGTCGCCCCAGCGTGCGCTGTTGGGGGCGGCTGTGGTGGCTGCTGGCCTGGTGGGCACAGCTTCGTTTGCTGATGGGGCCAGCTGCATTCTCTGTTCTCCTGTGTCGTGGCAAGTAGGGAGCTCGCTTTCCAGGGCTGGTGCTTTTTTTGCGTGGTGCCCATACTAGGCAACAGTCAATAGCAGCCTCGAGGTAAGACATGAGTCATAGCAACTCAGTGATTCAGACGTGCCTACAGAGACCATGCTGATTCCAAACTTCAGATGAAATAGACGTTTAATCTGGTTGTGGCTCATCTTCCTATAACATGAGGCGGTATTTTATTTAGTAGATCTGTGGGTCAATGTTTAATTTTTTCTGCTAAAGTTTCTTTCTAATAGAGAGCCTCCTTGGCCTTTTCTTCCACCCTTTCCAGGTTTCAGCAGTATTGTGCAATATAGTAATGGACTCTTTTGATCGAATTTCAGCCGGCTCTGTAATCGACCAAGATCTCTCACTCCAGAAGCAGGTCAGATCAAAGAGATGTGGGAGAATGGGGTTCCCGATTAACCACAAAGAGGCAATAGGAAGAGTTTCACACTTTCTAGGACATGGTTTTATAGACTGCAGATCCTGAGAAAAGCTACCTAGTGAGACCTGCTCTGTGAGTCATATTGCTTTAATGAGATGGGCTGGATATACTCCTTTGATCAAATGTGGGAGCAGAATGCAGATTACAGAGATAATATTTCATGCTGATTCTTGCTCCGTGCCGACAGGCCAAGTGTGTTTCTGCCTCTGTGCTTTTGAACACTTCGTTCTTCCCACTTCTGGAAATGTCCTTCCTTTTCCCTGTCTTGTGTGTCTTACTCTTAGTTCGAGACTCAGCCTAACCCCTGTCACATGCAGGAAGTTTCTGTTGATGGTTCTAGACCCACAAACGTCGCCGCCCCCTGCGTGCCTGGGGCTCGGTCCCTCGTGCCCGTTTCAGCCATCATCAAGTGTTAGTGAACAGCGTGATTGCGGAAGGCAAGGGTCAGGTCTGAACTGCTCCACAATAACAGGTCCTCACTAGATCATCGTTGCTGTGATTGCAACCCAGTTCTGCTTTTCCTCTCCGAAAGGTTTTCCCGTCCAGGGCACTAAATCAGCAGATGCAGAGATGGACACGGTTTCCTCACAGAATGCCAGCGATCTGGCAGCCGGGACGGTGGCCACCTCTGTCAGCAGGACGCCCTCCAGGCTGTGGGTGGTGGATCGGCTGTGACTCAGGGAGCACGGGGCCAGCACTGAGTCACTCGGCAAGATGCAGGCTGTCTCTGTTCTTTTTGGAAGTCCCGTCCTCGTTCTTGCCAGACTGCCTTTCCTGCTCTGTAAGAACACCCGAGTGCTGGGAACAGAGGAAACCGCGGCCGGGGTCCTCAAATAGCAGCCCAGACAGCCCCTGAAATACGAGTTTCTGTGATGGAATTATCTGACACATACACGTATATTCCTAAAGAGTGTGGTAAACACAGAGTCCTGCGTTTCACGAGCATTGGAGTGGGGTGGACAGTCAGACAGTGAGAGGTGCTCTTTGAGCACGAGGGAAGGCGGGCTCGTCCTTTCACTTACTTACCTGTTTGTTTTTGGGTGAGCTGGGTCTTCGCTCCCGTGGGGCCCTCTCTGATTGGGGTGCACGGGCTTCTCCTCACGGCTCTCTTGTTGGGGAGCACAGTTGCTGTGGCTCACGGCTCTAGAGTGCAGACTCTGCAGTTTGGGTCCCAGCTCCGTGGCATGTGGGATCCTCCCGGATCAGGGACCACACCTGCGTCTCCTGCACTGAGAGGCAGGTTCTTCACCACTGGACCTCCAGGGAAGCCTGGGAAGCTGATGGTGGTTGATCACCAGCTGGGGATGTGTGCTTTGGGTTGTAAGGTTGGGGTTTATAGGCCAACATCCAGAGAACTCTTCATTCCCAGCAAAGTATTTCAATCCCATTGCAACTGGGATTTGTGGATGCAAGGAGAACAATAATTTTAAAAAGAAATTTATTGAAGTTTTGTTGACTTACCGTATTCTGTTAGTTTCCGGTGTACAGCAAAGCGATTCATATTTTGGTCTCAGCCTTGTGGTCCAAGTACCTGGGAAAGATTGGTACAGAAAAATGTCTGCCTTTCCACTAAATCAAAAGTCACATTTTAAAACCAAAGACATTTCAGCCATCTTTTCTTCTGGCCTTTGCATTTTATATATAAAATGAAGCACATGAAGACATTGAGGTCCCAAGAGGCTAGAAGTCAGCCAGTGTTAGGGCTGGAAATAAAAAACAGGGATCACCTTTGAGGTTTTTTTCTGTGTAAAATATGATTATCTCTAAACTCTATAGTACAATTTTAAAAGGACACTATATTATAAAGGGTAAAAATAAGTATCACTAGTAGGCAGTTTACTTAGGCAAGTAATCAGCTACAAAAGAAAGACTGAAAGAAATGTGGATGTTGAAACTGGCATAGCATTTCGTGGAACCTCTTTCTGCTGAGTCTTCACTAAAAAAAAAACACACATGACTCTTGTACACACTGCTGCTGGTGCTGCTAAGTCGCTTCAGTTGTGTCTGACTCTGTGCGACCCTATGGACAGCTTCTGTATTCAAAATGGATAGCCAACAAGGACCTGTTGTAGAGCACACAGAACTCTACTTAATGTTGTGTTGCAGTCTGGATGGAAGAGGGTTGGGGAGAATGGATACATGTATATCCATGGCTGAGTCCCTTCTCTGTTCACCTGAATCTGCCAGACACTGTTAATGGGCTATACCCTAATACAACATAAAAAGTTTAAAGTTTGGAAAAAAAACCATGACTCCATTGACTTTGGCTAAGTTTTCATCAGCGGTGCGCCGTTCAATTTCTCTACTCTTAGTTTTTGAAACGTTTTTCAAACTAAAGAGTAATGCACAAGAAGAAATGCATTTTACATCATAGCATGGTATGCAGGTGCGTACGCGTGCGTTCAAACTGACACGACTGAGGCAAGTAGAAACAAAACTTGCCCTTGCTATTGTTTCCTGCTTTCTTCTGTTAAAAGGCTAAAGGGCATCGTGGAGAACTCTCTTCAACACTTTAATAACCTATATGAGAAACGAATCTGAAAAAGAATAGATATATGTATGCTGCTAAGTCACTTCAGTCGTGTCCAACTCTGTGCGACCCCAGAGACGGCAGCCCACCAGGCTCCCCTGTCCCTGGGATTCTCCAGGCAAGAACACTGGCGTGGGTTGCCATTTCCTTCTCCAGTGCGTGAAAGTGAAGTCGCTGAGCCATGTCCGACCTCAGCGACCCCATGGACTGCAGCCTTCCAGGCTCCTCTGTCCATGGGATTTTCCAGGCAAGAGCACTGGAGTGGGGTGCCATTGCCTGCTCCGAGATATATGTATACGTATAACTAAATCACTTTGCTGTACACCTGAGCCTAACACAGCATTGCAAGTCAACTATACTCCAGTACAAATTCTTTTTAAAGGTTAAAGAGTACCTTTGGATTTTATGACCTCAGTTTGAAACATATTGTGCTGGTTCAAGATCTTTGATTAACTCTCTTTTTATAATTGATATCTTATAGGCAAAGAATATGCATTTTTAGAGAACAGAAATTACAAAATTATATTGCTTCTGTATTAGCTAGATGAAGTGATGACCTTTCCTGACTTTCCTTATTATCCAACAGAAGACTGTACTTTCACTCCATCCGATTGTCTTCCGTGGTCTCATTGATCGTTTATCTCCTTTACCTTAAACAAAGTATTGTTGTTCAGTCACTCAGTCGTGTCCAACTCTTTGCAACCCTAAGGACTGCAGCAGGGCAGGCCTCCCTGTCCATCACCAACTCCTGGAATCTACCCAAACTCATGTCCATCGAGTCAGTGATGCCATCCAACCATCTCATCCTCTGTCGTCCCCTTCTCCCACCTTCAATCTTTCTCAGCATCAGGGTCTTTTCAAATGAGTCAGCTCTTTGCATCAGGTGGACAAAGTATTAGAGCTTCAGCTTCAGCATCAGTGCTTCCAATGAATATTCAGGACTGATCTCCTTTAGGAGGGACTGGTTGGATCTCCTTGCAGTCCAAGGGACTCTCAAGAGTCTTCTCCAACACCACACTTCAAAAGCATCAATTCTTTGGCTTTCAGCCTTCTTTATGGTCTAGCTCTCCCATCCACACATAACTATGGAAAAACTATAGCTTTGACTAGACAGAACTTTGTCAGCAAAGTAATGTCTCTGCTTTTTTAATATGCTGTCTAGGTTTGTCATAGTTTTTCTTCCAAGGAGCAAGCATCTTTTAATTTCATGGCTACAGTCACCTTCTGCAGTGATTTTGGAGCCCAAGAAAATAAAGTCTGTCACTGTTTCCATTGTTTACCCACCCATCTATTTGCCATGAAGTGATGGGACCCGATGCCAAGAATTGGGCTGGCCAAAAAGTCTGCTCGTGCTTCTCCTGTGAGCTGGCTCGGGCACCACCTTTGCTGCCATTTCAGTCGCTCAGTCGTGTCCGACTCTTCGCAGCCCCATGGACTGCAGCCCGCCAGGCTCCTCTGTCCATGGGATTCTCCAGGCAAGAATGCTGAAGTGGGCTGCCATTTCCTTCTCCAGGGGATCTTCCCCACCAGGGATGGAACCCGTCTCCTGCATCAGCAGGTGGATTTTTTTTACCATTGAGCCACCAGGGAAGCCCCTCGTAGTGCTTAATTGTCTTTAACTTCATTAGAAACAATTAGATTGTATTGTGACAGCTGTCATATCAGTGTGCATTTAAAAAGTTATCAAAACTGGCGAATTTCTGTGTAGCCATTTTAATATTGAAGATGGAAGAAAAAGGCTACATTTTTGGCATATTCAGTTCAGTTCCGTTCAGTCGCTCAGTCGTGTCCAACTCTTTGCGACTCCGTGGACGGCAGCAGGCCAGGCCTCCCTGTCCATCACCAACTCCTGGAGTCCACCCAAACCCATGTCCATTGAGTCGGTGATGCCATCCAACCGTCTCATCCTCTGTCATCCCCTTCTCCTCCCACCCTCAATCTTTCCCAGCATCAGGGTCCTTTCCGATGAGTTGGTTCTTTGCATCACGTGGACAGAGTATTGGAGTTTCAGCTTCAGCATCAGTCCTTCCAATAAACCCAGGACTGATCTTTAGGATAGACTGGTTGGATCTCCTTGCAGTCCAGGGGACTCTTAAGAGTCTTCTCCAACACCACAGTTCAAAAGCATCAGTTCTTCAGCACTCAGCTTTCTTTATAGTCCAACTCTCACATCCATATATGACCATTGGAAAAACCATAGCCTTGACTAGACAGACCCTTGTTGACAAAGTAATGTCTCTGCTTTTGAATATGCTGTCTAGGTTGGTCATAACTTTCCTTCCAAGGAGTAAGCGCCTTGTAATTTCCTGGCTGCAGTCACCATCTGCAGTGATTTTGGAGCCCAGAAAAATAAAGTCAGCCACTGCTTCCCTGTCTATTTGCCATGAACTGATGGGACTGGATGCCATGATCTTAGTTTTCTGAATGTTGAGCTTTAAGCCAACTTTTTCACTCTTCTCTTTCACTTTCATCAAGAGGGTCTTTAGTTCCTCTTCACTTTCTGCCATTAGGGTGGTGTCATCTGCATATCTGAGGTTATTGATATTTCTCCCCGCAATCTTGATTCCAGCTTGTGCTTCCTCCAGCCCAACATTTCTCATGATGTCCTCTGCATATAAGTTAAATTTGGCATATTATGCTTTATTATTTCAAGAAAGGTAAAAATGCAACTGAAACGCAAAATGAGATTTATGCAGTGTATGGAGAAGGTGCTGTGACTGACTGAACTGCTAAAAGGGGCTGACGGAGTTTCAGGCTGAAGATGTGTCTCTGGGTCGGCTTCGGGGTGGGGGTGGGGGTTAACCAGCTGAATTGGCAATGATCAAATCAAGAGATTCACTGAAAACAATCAGCTTTATCTTGGGGCTGTTCAGGTGGTTCAGTGGTTAAAAAAAACATCCCCGCCTGCCAGCAGCGCAGGAACACAACAGATGCGGCTCAGTCCCTGGGTCGGGAAGACCCCCTGGAGAAGGACACGGCAGCCCCTCCAGTGTTCCTGCCTGGAGGATCCCACGGACAGAGGAGCCTGGCGGGCCACCATCACCGAGGCTGACAAGAGTCAGACACAACAGAGGGCAGATAACATATTACATCACTCGAGAGAGAGAGAGAGAGAGCCGCCATCCTCAGAATACCCAAATCAGGCCTGGAGAATCATTTGCATCAGCTCGGTTATGCTAATCACTTCGATGGTTGGATTCCACATAAATGAGAAAAAAGCCTTCTTGACCCTATTTCTGCATGAGATTATCTACTGAGACAGAGTCAAAATGTTCCATTTTTAAAACAAATCATGATGGGCGGTAAAAACTGAATACAATAATATGAGGCAGAAGAAATTGTGGGGCAATGAAACTAACCACTGCCAACCACACCAAAGGCCGGTTTTCATCCAAAAAAGATGATGTTGTGTATATGGTGGGATTGGAAAGGAGTCTACCATGAGCTCCTTCTGAGAAACCAAAGGATTAATTCCAACAAGTACTGGTCCCAATTAGACCCATTGAAAGCAGCACTCAACAAAAGTCCCAGAGTTGGGCAAGAATGTCCGTCAGGATAACACAGTTCTGCATGTCTCTTTGGTGGCTAGCCGAGACTACCACAGCTTGCTGGGAGGTTCTGACTCATCTGCTGTGTCCCCCAGATATTGCACTTCTGGGTTTCCATTTGTTTCAGTCTTTAACAAATTCTATTAATGGAAGACATTTCAATTCCCTGGAAGACTGTAAAAGGCACCTGGAGCAATTCTTTGCTCAAAAAGATTTTAAAAAAAGTTTTGGGAAGATGGAATTATGAAGTTGCCTGAAACATGGCAGAAGGTAATGGAACAGAATGGTGAACACATTTAGTAAAGTTCCTGGTGAAAGAGAAAAATATGTCTTTTATTTCTATTGGTGCTTGAACAGCAAAGGATCTTTTCGGACGACCCGCTAATGTTCATTAGACTGTGTGGAACCGTCTCTAGCTGTCTTCTTGCAGAGACTCTTAACAGACAGAGGATCCTTGGAGGTTAAGCGTTCACAGGGAGCCTGCAGCTCACGCTGCTCACCCAAAGCTTAAACTCCAGGTGTGGCTGTTTAGTCTCTCAGATGTGCCCCCTTTGCGGCCCCGTGGACTGCAGCCCGCCACGGTCCTCTGTCCATGGGGTTTCCCAGACAAGAGCACTGGAGTGGGTTACCGTTTCCTTCTCCAGGGGATCTTCCCGACCCAGGGACCAAGCCTGCGTCTCTTGCATTGGCAGGCAGCTTCTTCACCACTGAGCCACCAGGGCGTCCACGGCACTCCGACGGAGCCTTGGCTAGCTGCTGCACCCAGAGCTGGGGCGCTCCACCCGCGCCGCAGAAGCAAGCGTGAGGCAGCCCCGTTGCTCGCCTGCTTTCTCTCCTCGCTTACACTGTATTGTTGCCTTATGTCAAAGAAAAGCGATTCCTCCGCGGGCTAAAGTGTTGTTGCCTCTCCCCATTAAACCCTGCACCATCTCCAGGTAAATGGCTCTGTATTCTGGCTTCCAGAATTCAGCAGGTGGGGCGGATCAGCTCTGAGCTTCCTCTGTTGGTTCCTGAACTGTGACAGTTGAGTCCTGACTGTTCTGACTACCTCACTCTCCAGTCCCAGCCTTGTACGATTCTAACTAGATCCTCTTGACAACTCGGCATCTAATGCCGATCTCTGGTGTCATTCCCCAATGACCGTCCTGCTTGCTTCTTTATTCCATGTATTCAGATGTTCACTATCTGCATTAGGGTCTCGGACCATCTAGAAGCCCAGAGGATAATTAAATTCATCGGTCTAGAGTCCACAAAATTTAGTTTCTTTCTTTCCCTGAAAAGGACAGGGGGACTTTCTGGTTTCTGTCTCAGGCAGTAACTTCAGTTTCCATGGCTCTCCAGAATGTATTAGACTAGAGGAACCTTCCAGCTAAAGATTTTCACTTCTAGATTGTGTCTCCATAACAGCTGGAGTTCATAGCTGCTTTACTTTGTATGGTAAATCAACAAATATTTATGAAATGCAAGGTTTACTTAAGACTCTTGGCGGGGCAGGGTGTGAGGTAATATGATTATTTTTGGCTCTTGCTTGGGCCTCAGATGCGTCTGCCAGTACTGTGCTGTGTCCCGTATACACAGTCTCCTTTGGATAAAACAAGCTATAAACTTTGATAAGAAGCGATGCTGTGCTCGCTCCCCTGTGGCAGCCTGGATGGGTGGGGAGTGTGGAGGAGAACGGATGCATATGTGTAAAAAGAAAAGAAAGAAGCAGCGCTATCGTTTATTTGGCAAGCACTTAATAAACTGCAGTTGCTTAGTACGTCATTAACGCTCATAAAAACTTTATGAGATCAGTACTAGCCCTGTTTTCGGTGAGGAGGCAGAGGCTCAGTGAGATGGTCAGTCGCCACAGAAGCCCCCTGCTGGGCAGCAGGGGCCAGGATCAAGTCCACGCGTGTGTGGTCACAGGATAGCTGTCCGAGCTGCTGCCCCTGCCTGTCGTCCCCTGTGAATTCACTGTGTAGCGGGCGTTTCCCAGAGGAGGCCAGAGCTGTGCAGGGCTTGGTGAACCCGGTTTCACTGTTGCTCCTAATATCCGTAATTCACAGCGCGTCAACTGCTAGAGACCAGAGTATCTTAGTGGGTGGTGGCGGTGCAGTTTGCAAGCTTCTTACACGTCTTGTTCTGCTATGTCTGGGTAGCCTTGGGGCCTCCATGACCTGGCAGATGACCAGCTTTGAAGTGAAGTCAGGTGAACTATTTTAGGTACGTAGGAACATGATAAAGACATTTTTTTCAGCTTTTTCTTTTCAAGCGCCTTGCATGGAGACAGACATTAAACAAAAAATACATGAATAGCTCAATTTCACTTGTTATATGTTATGAAAAAATATAGGCTGCTCTATTAGAAGGAAATGGTATTTCTCGGACCATCTAGAAGCCCAGAGGATAATTAAATTCATCGGTCTAGAGTCCACAAAATTTAGTTTCTTTCTTTCCCTGAAAAGGACAGGGGGACTTTCTGGTTTCTGTCTCAGGCAGTAACTTCAGTTTCCATGGCTCTCCAGAATGTATTAGACTAGAGGAACCTTCCAGCTAAAGATTTTCACTTCTAGATTGTGTCTCCATAACAGCTGGAGTTCATAGCTGCTTTACTTTGTATGGTAAATCAACAAATATTTATGAAATGCAAGGTTTACTTAAGACTCTTGGCGGGGCAGGGTGTGAGGTAATATGATTATTTTTGGCTCTTGCTTGGGCCTCAGATGCGTCTGCCAGTACTGTGCTGTGTCCCGTATACACAGTCTCCTTTGGATAAAACAAGCTATAAACTTTGATAAGAAGCGATGCTGTGCTCGCTCCCCTGTGGCAGCCTGGATGGGTGGGGAGTGTGGAGGAGAACGGATGCATATGTGTAAAAAGAAAAGAAAGAAGCAGCGCTATCGTTTATTTGGCAAGCACTTAATAAACTGCAGTTGCTTAGTACGTCATTAACGCTCATAAAAACTTTATGAGATCAGTACTAGCCCTGTTTTCGGTGAGGAGGCAGAGGCTCAGTGAGATGGTCAGTCGCCACAGAAGCCCCCTGCTGGGCAGCAGGGGCCAGGATCAAGTCCACGCGTGTGTGGTCACAGGATAGCTGTCCGAGCTGCTGCCCCTGCCTGTCGTCCCCTGTGAATTCACTGTGTAGCGGGCGTTTCCCAGAGGAGGCCAGAGCTGTGCAGGGCTTGGTGAACCCGGTTTCACTGTTGCTCCTAATATCCGTAATTCACAGCGCGTCAACTGCTAGAGACCAGAGTATCTTAGTGGGTGGTGGCGGTGCAGTTTGCAAGCTTCTTACACGTCTTGTTCTGCTATGTCTGGGTAGCCTTGGGGCCTCCATGACCTGGCAGATGACCAGCTTTGAAGTGAAGTCAGGTGAACTATTTTAGGTACGTAGGAACATGATAAAGACATTTTTTTCAGCTTTTTCTTTTCAAGCGCCTTGCATGGAGACAGACATTAAACAAAAAATACATGAATAGCTCAATTTCACTTGTTATATGTTATGAAAAAATATAGGCTGCTCTATTAGAAGGAAATGGTATTCTCCAGTATTCTTGCCTGGAGAATCCCATGGATGGAGAAGCCTGGTAGGCTACAGTCCATGGGGTTGCAAAGAGTCAGACACGACTGAGCGACTTCACTTACTTACTTACTTATAGCATGGAAGAGGGGACTCTGACTTAGTCTACTGAATCAGTGATGTTTTAGCCAAGATCTGAAAATTTAGGGTTTGCCATAATAATAAGAAAAAAGTCAGAAGGCGGTATTCCAGGCAGAGGTAGCAATAGCATGTGCAAAGGTCCTGAGGCGAGAAAGGATTTGAAACTGGCAAAGCCCCGATTCTTAAGCCTAGCAAACATAAGGTCTCCTAATTTATAACAGATAATATGTAGCATTTCTGTTAGTGTTCTAAACTGAAAGTCATAGATAATAAATATAACCTACCTTCACACATAATTAAAAAAATAAACCAGAGTGCCCCAGTGGGTAATATAAAGAAGGAAAAGGGGAGTGAATGATTGTCAGGAGATTCATCCCTACGTGCACATTCCCAGCGTGACTACACTGGGAACATAATGAGGAGGCAGATGTGCTCGCATCTAAGAGTCATCGACGCACAGCAGCTCCGAAGCCCAGCTGGCGCAGTTGAGCTTCATCCACGCCTGTGTCTCCGCCTCTGCCTCCGCTGTGTGCACAGTGAAGGCCTGCTAGGGTCACAGACACCTCACTGGCATCACGCAAATAACACAAACCACCTTCTCCTACTTTTTCAGGCACATCTCGGTTAGCACATTGCTTGATTTTTCATCATCTCTGTTTCCCTACTTCTTGGGGTCAGCGTCTTTCCCCATGCCAGCACCTGAAAAAAGTTCATGGGAAATGACCGGGAGGTATCCATTGCAAAGACCTGCCCTGCTAGAACTGATTGGTTTCTATAAATTTCACTAGCACCTTATACCTGCTCTGTCTTCTGGATGTAAAAGTGCTCCAGTCATTCCAATATTATTATTGAGGACTAAAAATATCAATATTGGAATGTTACCCTCAATCAAGAGGAAATATCACGCTTGTCTAAAGGCTAATACGAGCATGGTTTCTACTGTAAAGCTTGATGCTAGGGTGGTTTCTTCTCCTGTGGCTCAGGAGGAAAGGTCTGCCCGCCAGTGCAGGAGACACGGGAGCTGTGGGCTCGACCCCTGGGTCGGGAAGACCCCCTGGAGGAGGCATGCAGCCCACTCCAGTGTTCTTGCCTGGAGCCTCCTGTGGACAGGGAGCCTGGTGGGCTGCAGTCCGTGGTTTTGCAATGAGTCGGACATGAGTGAAGGGACGGAATGTGCGTGCAGAGTGGTTTCTACCCTCGGTTGGCTCCCTAGATTAATTTGTTATTGTTCTTTGAGGATAAAATCCCTGAGTGACTTTTGAAGTCTAGAAATGACTCTCTTGGAGCTTTCTCTGCCACAGAAGATCAAATCTCTAATGACTGAATGTAAAGAAAGACAAGATTTAAAAATCAGTTTTCATCAGTCAGAGTCTGTGGTTAATTTGGAAAAAAGATGGACTTTGTTTCAGAAAATGAGAGGAGGGAGCTGGGAGAAGAAGATGAAACACAGCTGAGCTCCGCCAGCAGACAGGGGCAGAGAAGGTACCAGCCATCCATGGCTGCCGCGAGGCAGGGGCACCGCCTTCCAAAGACCCAGAAGTGGCTTTCAGGGCGAGAGGTGACGCACCCGTGCTGAAGCCGACGCCGAGTCCCTCGCGCTCTGCCACAGTTTCCTAAGCATTCACAGTGCTGAAAGGTCTAGAGGAAAAGAGTCCCCGATGGGTTCGAAGCTGGGAGAGAGAAGCAGGGTTCTTGCGTTCAGTATTCCTGTTGAAAAGAGCCATTGGCACAGAAGACGCCTTTGGCAGAAACCTTTGGTCGCAGATTCAGAAATGAGGCGCGGTAGCTGTGAGCCAGGAATGCCACAGTGGTGCGCACCTGTGAAGCTTCCTGGCGTCCCTTGTATCCTGGTTCATTCCTGGAAAACTTATGGGGCAGACCAGCGTGATGAAAGGTCGAGGGCTGGCAGAGCTCTCAGTAGTTCACTGGTTGATGCCTGAATGTTTACGAGTCTTCCCTGTGATGGTGTGTCACGGTTGACGTTGCGTGAGATGCCATCTCTTCATTGCTGGTAAAGACCTGCTGGGACGCGTGCTTGCCTTCTCCCTCTCTGGCGTTCTCCATCCTCTGCCTCTCATTCCTGAGAGGTGAATTCCAGAGAAGTAGAACTTTCTCTTTTCTCACCCATTAATTATCTGGAAAAGTCCAATTTGAATGTCCTTTGGAACAAGACCTTTCTCTGAAAGTTTGATGGATTGTATTTTCCTAATGGTTAGTGGCCTTTAGGCGTTGGCTATGAATGCTGCTTCTTTCTATCTTTGTACTGTGTTTTCTTTTGTAGGTTTTTTCCCCCCTGTTACAAAGTAACCTCTTGCATTATCATGGCTGCAGAGAGACGCTCTGCTTGAACAAACAAGCTATGAACAATTACGACTTAGCAGCCTCAGCGAGGAGGCGTGTGTAATCACGGAGTTCGTGGTCTGGGGCTCAGGACTGGGTTAGCTGGGTGCTTCTGGCTCAGGGTCTCTGGTGCGTGCTTACTTGCTCAGTCGTGTCTGACTTTGTGACTCCACGGACTGTGGCCCGCCGGGCTCCTCTGCGCAGGGGATTCTCCAGGCAAGAACACTGGAGTGGGCTGCCATGCCCTCCTGCAGGGGATCTTCCCGATCCAAGGATCGAACCCATGCCTCCTCCGTCTCCTGCGTTGGCAGGTGGGTTCTGTACCCCTAGGGCCACCTGGGAAGGCCGGGTCTCTCGTGGGGCTGCAGGTAAGACAGCAGTCAGGGCACAGTCGTCTGGAGGCTCCCCTGGGGCAGGCTGACCTGCTGCCGACGTGGCGGGCTCACCCCACGCAGGACGACAGCGGTCTCAGGCGCGCCCGGCCACGCTGCTCACATCTGCGTGAGAAGGCTGCGTCTGCACAGGGGCGCGCGGGCGTCCGTTCAGCTGCTTTCCTCGGAACTAGCGCTCCCAGAGAGCAGGGGCACGCTGCGGACTCAGAAGTCCCAGCGCTGCTTTCCGCATGTCCTCTTGTTAGCAGAGTCACTAAGACATGCCCCCGCTCAGATAGAAGGGGACGAAGCTGTACCTCTCACAGGGAGGAATAGTGCAGAACGGGGGAGTGTGTATTCAGTCACGCGCCTCTGGATTAAACCCGGGCTCTCTGCCCTTGCAGCGTAACCAGGGTGATGTGCTCATCTGTAAGAGTGATTTCCAAGCAGTCGGACTTCTAGGATTCTTGTGAAGGCTTGGCTCATGCCCCGTCTGCCTGTTTTCACCATTTAAATGGGTGTCTTTCTCTCCTACCTCTTAAATTATTCAAATTCCAGATGTGGAAATGCAAGATGTATATTTAAACACCTTGAAAGAATAGCACCTATTGGAAAATTCTTTTTGTAGACTAACATTTTTTGGGGTATCTGTTTCTGGAATTAACTGTAGTTAGGATAAAATAAATTTCCAGTCAAACACAAAGAGGTACTTTAAGAAGTCACTGACAGTTACAGTTCCCGTTAAATCGTGTCCCTAGCTTTGCACTGTTGTGATATGACTATTACAATAACAAGAAACCTGTCACTGGTATTTTATCTTCTTTTTGCCGTGAAAGCTGATATAGTTGTTTCTGTAGCTTAAATTTTTTTTGAAATCCTTAATTGGAAGGTCTGTGTAATAAGTTGTAGCAGATTCTTGCACTGAATTTCAGTCCTCGTCTTGGGTAATGGATACTATGCTGGAATACTGCCCAATGTTAATGCCCTCTCAGTAGGATATTTTTGAGTAGTCCTATGTCATATTTCCCCACCAGCTGCTCTTCAAATCGGTACCCTTTGTTCTAGCCAAAAGGAGCTGCTCAGGGCTCTCAGTATCAGTCAGCTTTCGCTGCATAACGAACCACAAAAGTCTCAGTAACACACGATAGATATTATCTCCCAGCACACGTCTGGGGAGACAGGGCAGCTCTGCCCTGCTGGGGCCCTGGCTGGAGGGCCAGTGACCCCAGAGCATGTTCTCCTTACGGCCGTGACGGACGTGAACAGGCTGACCCGCCCGCCTGTCATATTTCAAGCCTTTGTTCACATCACGGCCTCTGATGCTCCACTGAGCAAAGCAAGTCACACGGCCGAGCCCAAATCCCAGGGGCAGGGAGGTCCTCTGCGAGGGGATGGGCGTGCGGTTCTCCTGGGGGAATCCAGGCCGCAGCCTCTGCCCGCCATGGTCTCATCCGTGCCCGTTCCTTTCTGTCCTCGTGCTGACTCCCATGCTGCCCCGTCCTTACACCTTTCGTGGGTTTTCACGTGTTCTTCCAGCTCCGCAGAACTCTTCCTTCCTCTGGTTTATTCAGACTCAAACTTCGAAACTCGTCTTGACGGCCAGCTCTGCCAGACCGCTCCTCCTCCCCAGGGCTGGCTGGCTGCCCAGTGTGCCGGCCACGCCTGCGTTACTCCCAGTGAAGCGGACCCCGGCCTCTGCTTGGTGCCCCCGGCCCCAGACGCGCACCTGCCTCCCAGCTGTCTCACCCTGTGCTCTGATTGTCGGCGTTCTTGTCTGTCTTCCCACCGGACTCTGGGTTCCTTGAATGGGACTATGCTTTTCCTCTATACACCTTTCCAAGGAGCCGGAACGATTGTTTGACACAAAAGCAACGGCTGATCCCTACCTCATTACCATGTGAAATATATCATGTAGCACCCAAGTTGAACACGTTTTCTTGAACTGCCTCTGATCGGTTTTGCTTCTGTTATTTCACTGATGAGACTGCATGCTCCCCACTAACCAAACTCAGTGTCTGCTTTCCGTTTATGCCCCCTAATACCTGACACCCAGCAGCTACATCATGACTCAACAGTGATCTGTGGTTCTAATTACCACATGCTCAACTTTTCGGCTGCCATTCCTCATCCAGCCCAAGAGTCCTGATAAAAGCAGAGGCCCACGCTGTTCTGCTCCATCCGTCCAAAGACATCCGATTAATAGCCAGTCACTGCCAAGTCAACAGTGTCAGCATTCTCTCAAGTCATCATCATATACTTTTAGCCAGAACAGCAGGGTAGAATTCTTAAGTGGAAATTTTGGTTATACTGGATATATCTAATATGCATTTCCTATTGCATATATAATAGAAATTACATTGGGTATTTCGTGCCCAAATGTGACTGTCTAACTTAGATATCTGTGGTCAAAGGTCAAAAGACCTTCTGCCTGTATTGCCTACGTGTGTACACAGATAATCTAGAGAGAGGAGAGACTTTATTTTCTCTTCTTTATTTTTAATTGAGGGACAATTACAATTCTGTGTGGGTTTCTGCCAAGCATCAACGTGGATCAGCCATAGGTACATATCTGCCCCTTCCCGAGTCTCCCCCGCCTCCCGCCCCATCCTGCCCCATCCCGCTGCTCTAGGCTGTCACAGAGCCCAGCTTGAGCTCCCTGAGTCATACAGCAGATTCCCACGGGCTATTTTATCTTTGCTTTATTTTTTTTTTTTATCATTGTTTTCCTTTTTTTCTTCCAGTTCTATTGAGATTTAACTAGCACACAGAGCTGTGTAAATTTAGCACAATGGTTTGGCTCAGCTACATCAGGAAACAGGGCCATTATAAGCTTAGTGACATCCATCCTGTTGTATAGATACAAAATTAAAGAAACAGGAAAAAAAATTTTTTCTTCTGAAAATACTTTTAAGATTCACTTCCTTGATAATATTAATGTTTTTTATCATGTTGTACATTCCTTCCGTAGTACTTATTTATCTATAGCTGTAAATTTGTACATCTTGATGGGATTCACCCGATTTCCTTCCCCCCACTCCCTTTCTTTTAAATGTAGGAAGATACTTCGGCATTTTCTAAATTTCTGGCCCTGAGCATAAGCAAGTGAAATGAAAGAATAACAAATTTTAGTTTATGTGATAAAACTAAAGCTGTTTATATTAGTTTAGCTATGATAAACCATTTTCAGAGAATTTTTGGCACAGCTTTTAAAGCAATAAATAGATTGTAATAAACAAGTGTAACAGAAGGCATCTATGTAGCTAGGTGAAAACATGCATGAGGAGAGTCTTCATTAACCTGCTCCATTTTCACTGGTTCTAAATCCAACTTTGACGTTAAATTGCTGTGTGTATGTGTGTTAGTGGCTCAGCTGCGTCCAGTTCTTTGTAACCCTGTGGAATGTAGCCCTCCAGGCTCCTCTGTCCATGAGGGCTGCTCAGGCAGGAATCCTAGAGTGCTTGTCATTTCCTTCTCCAGGGGATCTTTCCCACCCAGGGACGAAACCAAGGTCTCCTGCGTTACAGGTGGATTCTTTACCAGTGGAGCCACCAGGGAAGCCCTTTTATGTGTGTGTGTGTGTGTGTGTATGTGTGTGTGTGTGTGTGTATAGCAGAGTAATTTGACTTTTCTGAACTTTTTGCTAGCTTGGAAAAACCTGATGCGGATCACAGACGTACGACATGTTCATCTTAATAGTGACTCGTCCTGCTTATCGGTGAGGGCTGTTGGCCATAACACATTTTGTTTTAAACTCTGTGAGTCCTGGGCCTTGTCCCAGCACCCTGACACAACCCCCTTCCTTCCCCAGAGTGGAGAGCATCATGCTGCTTTTCGGCTCTGTGAGGATGAAGACCAGACCAAGCCCTAACTTAAATATCTATTTAAATGTCACCAGCTGGCTGAATATTCATGCAGAACCTATAATACCCATTTTTTTAACTGCAGCAATTGGCTCATTTTCCTGCTAAGTTTGAATCATTTATCCCTTTTCCAGCTGTCAGTGCTGGACGTGATATGATGGCATTTGAAGAAGAGCAATGCAAACCTTGGAGCTGAAAGTGATTGGCCAGCATTTCCTGCTAGCACCCAGGAGGCCGTAACACCAGGGCCCGGCGAGTGGGCAGCCCCAGCCTTCCTGCTGTGTGGCCCCTGCCCCCCACCTGCCCTGTGGCTGCAAGCAGCGAGGTGCAGTCGGGGCGCTGATGAGCTGGGGGCGTGTCGTCCTCTGTCCCCTCGCCCCTCCTCCCTCCTGTAGCTGCGTCTTTCTGTTCCCAGGCTGCCTGAGCTCTGCTCCTGGCCGGTCCAACCAGTGGGAGCCATGGGCAGGGCTGAGGGTCTGACGAGGAGAGAAGTCGGGCTGTTCCTCCCTCACCCCACCCGGCCTCCTCGGCCACCCTGGCTGTGGCCGAGAGCCCGTGTGGCTCCCGCGTCCACTGAACCCCTGTCTCTCTCTCTTTCCAGACCCTTCCAGAAGCCCAGGCGCTGGGCTCCGGGCACTGCAGGCACACCCTTCCTTCTCCCTGTCCCTGCATGTCTGGCGGTCATAGTTGCTTCCTGCTGCTGCTGGGCTGTGGGTTGCCTCATCATCTCTATTTGGCTTCTCAGCCCTTCTCTCACCCATGTAACCCAATCTCTGCACCAAATTCCCTCTTCCTGAGGGAATGGCCCCTGGCTGGACCCTGGGTTATAGAGGCGTGCTGCATGGCCAGCTCCTTAAAGGAGAAGGCGGTAGCGAGATGGACTCTTAGCAATGCTTTGCAAAGATCGTTTACATTCAACACCAATATGAGGACCTGCCTAGAGGCCCAGCAGTTAAGATTCTGTGCATCTGCTGCACGGGGCACAGGTTCAACCCCTGGTCAGGGAACGAAGACCCCACAAACCTTGCCCTGCAGCTCAGAAACAAGAAAAACAAAAATACTTATTTTCTAGTCTTGGCAACTGAAGCGCAAAGCTTGGCGCTAACCCCACAGCCCAGGCATACAGAAAGAGCAGAGCCTGGAGAAGGGCGCACAGCGCCTGCCGGACCGAGCCCAGTTCATCTGCCATCTTGTAATGAGGTGTGTGTTCCAGTGCCTTGCACCTAGCAGGCATTCAAGCATACACCGAATGAAAAATGAACTCTACTTGGAGTGCATTGCCAGCCATTTCCCAGGCAACAGACAACATAATAACACACTGAAGCCTTGTCTCACATTTTCTGTGGCTTCTTGGTAGAATTACAATGAAAGCATTACCCAGGCCTTGCATGTCTGCCTGGGCATAAATTCTGGAAGTTGCTCCGAAGAGCTGGGATAAAGAGGGAATGAATGACTGCTCTGTGGAGCGCCTTGAGACTCCAGCTGCATGCTTGCTGTGCTCAGGGCACCAGAGAAATGAGTAAACTCTCCCCATGTGGAGGCCAACAGGCCAAAGAAAATAGGAGACTGATAACCAAAGGCCAGACCCTGGGAGTCACCGTGTGAATAAGACAAATCTGAAAATCAACCCCAAGTCTTGCTCTGAGCAGAAGGCAAGTGCGCAAACCAGGGGAAATAAGCTGAGATGCGTTAGCCACAGGACTGCTTTCTGAGTGTGACGCCGGAGAAAATGTGCGGCTCGATGGGACAGGCAGCTCAGGGAGCCGTGCCGGCAGCAAGCAAGGCAGGTGGGGTCGGGCGGTGGGATGCTGCAGCTGTGTCTGGGCTTCGGCATCAACCTGCCTGTGCTCAGACTGCGGCTCTTACTAGCTAAAGGCAAGGCACTTAGCCTGTCTGAATCACAGCCCGCTTTTCGGGTTAAGAGTACTACCCGCCATCGTGGTTCCTAGGAAGACACAGTGAGTTTATATATGCAAAGCATTTAGATCCAAAACCTGGGGAGGCCGCGTATCGGCACAGGTGGCGTGCCACATTTCAGGCTTGTCAGAGTCCACAGTCAGAGTTTGTGCTTCTGTCATCCGTCCCTTTGTTTGACAGACATTTCCTGAGTGCCTGACCTGTGTCTGATACTAGGAATACACGGATGAACGGAAACAAGCTGGTCTCTGCCTTCGTACATCCATGAAAGGAAACCCTGGCGGGACCTCCCTGGTGCTCAAGTGGCTAAGACTCTGCGCTCGCAGAGCAGGGGCCCAGGTTCCCTCCCTGGCCGGGGAACGGGTCGGGAACGCCAAGCTGAGGCCTGCTGCAGGCACATGGACGTGTGTTCTTTAGCAAAGAAAACATTGGAGGGCTGGTCTTCGGTTACTGGTGAGGCAGGCTCGAGGAGCCCTGGTGTGGTTGCTAATGAGGCTTTTAAAGAATATTATCTTTTTATTTGGCTGTATCGGGTCTGAGGTGCAGCTCGTGGGATCTGGTTCCCTGATATTGAACTAGATATTGAACCCGGCCCTCCTGCATCGGGAGCATGGAGTCTTAGCCACTGGGCCGCCAGGGAGGTACCGCAACGAGACCTTTAAAGAAAGAGTATGGCAGGCGTGCCCCTCCGGGGGGATGCTGACGGTGACGGAGGCCAGGCAGGTGCAGGGGGCGGCGTGTGGGAAGCCGCTCTCTGCTTTCTCTTCAGCATTGCTTGTGAACCTGACTGCTCTGAAAGGGTAAAGTCTATTTTTAAAGTTTTAAAGATTTTATTTTAAAAAGAAAAAAATAGGAGAATAAGATCTTAAATTTTTTAATGAGAGCAAGATCTAAGAGAGTAGATCATAAAAATTCTCATTAAAAAATGGAAAAAAGGAAGAACGAATAAATAATAGAAAAGACTCTATTCTAAATGTTTTTGGTAACTCCACAGAAAACTAAGGATATTTTAATCTTAGCTTAAATCATATTTTTGGAAAGTTAGGTCTTCATTTCTAGCAGCTATGCTCATTGAAAAAAAAAAGACAGAAACTCCAGTTTAATTGGACTCCATGATATTCATCTCCACACGACGCCAGTAGTTGGTATGGCCACATAAGGAGCTTGTTAGGAAAAAGTAGTCTTCGCGAAAGCCAGGCGTGTGAAAGTAAAGCAGGCTTCCAGCCTAGGGAGTTCTGTTTGTTGATCCTTCAAAGGCCATGCCTGCTTTCACCATCAGCTGCGTGATGTGTAGACACGCAGCCGCCCCGTTATCCTTCCAGCGTTTACTGGACCACCTACTATGTGAGAGCTTGGATCTGACGCTGGAGCAATAAATAAGGCGTGATCCCTGCACTCAGCAGGCTCCTGGTTCCAGGCTGGATGAACGTAAAAATAAGCAGTGTGATGGGATCAGTGCCAAGGGAGGCAGAGGTGATAAGGAAGCAAATCATTCATTCATCTGTTCATTCAGGAAATGTCTGCTAGCTGTGTACTGTTTGGAAGGCGCCATAAGTTCGTGAAATATTTCATATTTACAGGGCTTCACCGCTGACTCAGCTGGTAAAGAGCCTGCAATGCAGGAGACGCGGGTTCGATCCCTGGGTTGGGAAGTTCCCCTGGAGAAGGAAATGGCAACCCGCCCCAGTATTCTTGCCTGGAAAATCCCATGGACAGTCCGTGGGGTCGCAAAGAGACACGACTTAGCAGTAAACCACCACCAGCTGGAAATGTTGGGGACATGGCCACGAATGGGACAGAGAGTCCTTGCCTTTGGATTTGTTGTGCTTCTGCCCATTACAGCTGTAGACAAGGTGTGAACTGAGTCTTGAAGAAGGAGAAGTGTTTGTGGAGACGGCCGAGGCAGGAAGGGTGTCTCAGGAGGGGGGAAGCTGTGGCCTCAGGGGTCCCCCTGTCTCCATGGACATGTGCTGGCACTTGGCTCTGGAGACCCCCTCTCGGTGCTGAGCGGCCCCACCTTGGACCCTCACCAGGGGGACACATGAGGGAGCCCCCATCGTGGTCTGCGGCTGCCGGCAGTCACTCAGGCTGCAGACCTGAGTGCCGTCTCAGGAAGAGTTGCCGGGTGGCGCTTTGGAACACTTCACTTCCTTTCTGTCGATTACAGCCCACGAGGCTCATCAGAGACACCCAGGGACTCGCTGTGGTCAGGGGTTGCGACTGCACATCCCAAGGCAGGGGGTGCACGTTCCACCCCTGCTCGGGGAGCTGAAGTCCCGCCTGCCTCTTGGCCGAAAAGACAGAGCATAACAGGAATGATACCATAACACACTTGGTAAAGACTTTAAAAGTGAGCCACACCAAAAAACGCCTTTCAGAAAAAGTATTTCCTATTCTCTTTATAGAGATCTGAGGTCTCTGAACTTAGCCTTCAATCTCAGTCCTCACTTAGCTACTTAAATAATGATGTTTCACATGGTTTTTCCATTCCCCCCCAAAAAGATTTATAACCAAGTTCAGCTTCAGGAGTATTCCGTCAGTCTGAGAAACACAAGTGAAGACATAGGCAAATATTAACATATATTAGCTTATATGTAGTTGGAACATTTCATAACTTCAAGGATAATGAAATCTAAAATTCTCTGTTAATATGTAACTATATCCTTACAGTCCCCCCCCACCTTTTTTTCTTTTAAGGCATCTGGTGGTTTAGTTACTGAGTCGTGGCCGACTCTTGGCTCTTGGGTCCATGGGGTTTCTCAGGCAAGAACACTGGAGTGCGTTGCCATTTCCTACTCCAGGGGATCTTCCTGACCCAGGGATCAAACCCAGGTCTCCTGCACTGCAGGCAGATTCTTTACCAGCTGAGCCACCAGGGAGGCCCTGAGGCATCTTGGGGGCTGAGACATCCTTGTGAGGACCTTCTTCTCCTACTTTGAGTTGCATTGCGGATAATATCAAATGCCACTTCTTTTTCTCTACGTAAGTAGGAAATTAAAAGAGCCAGACTCTCTGCTCCAGAGTGGCCCCTGCCTGCTGCTCTGTGAGTAAGGACAGAGTCCATCAGGAGGCTGCTGTCAGGGGTTTCTTCGCAGGGACTCCTTCCTGAATGTCCTCTTCGGCCGAATCGCCTACGTCTTCCTCTTGTGCGGTGTCCCCGAGGAGCCTCTCCTTGGCGTGATCTGTGGGCACCGTAAGGTCACAGGAGGCCTGAGTCACCGAGCCATTAGTCATGCAGCCTGCCGTTAGTCATCGGTGTCTTTTCTCGAGTTCTGATTCTTTAAAAGTGAGTGGGTCCCTGTGGGGAAAGTGGTTCCAGCTCTCACAGAAGAGGCGGCTTCCACTGAATTCCCCAGTGCGTGTTAGGGCACAGCTGTCAAGCGAGGAAGCGTCTCCCTCTAATCAAAAATAGCACCCACTCCAACCATTACCCAATTAGCCAAGCTAGTAGCTACAAATACCAACCAGTAGACTCTGGACGGTTTTTTGAACAACTGGATTTCACAGTGGAGTGTTAAGTGTCGATTCATGTAAGTTACGTGCTTTTTCAACTCAGGTGCGACTGTGGTGTTACTTTTGAGAAATCGCCCTCTCCCTGTCCGCTCCTAGGAGGGCTAGGCCTGGAGCAGAGCTCGGTGCTCCGCGGCCAACGCCCCGCCCTCTCCTTGCGGCCCTGGTCTCTGGTGAGCCCGGAGAGCGCCCCCAAGGCTGCGTGCAGCGCACACGCGCGTTAGGACAGCCTCCCTGTGGGGGGCGCAGCCCCGAGACCGGCAGCAAGAGGAAGACCTTTCCTAAAAGGTGGCACGCATACCTTGACCCCAGAAAGAGGTCACTAGGAGCACAGCAGACACCAGAGGATGGTCTTTGTCTGTGCAGTGTAGAGAAGCTGCTGTTCCCACAGCAAATACTGCATCAATGCCTTTCTTTCCAGAAGTTACAAGCCAAGATGTCAAAAGTGGTTATTTTCTAGGATTGGAGTCATTGCTTTTTGGGTCTTCTAATTTGTCTACAGTAAATATGCCTTGTACTTAGAAGGGGAAAAAAGTTATTTGTGATTTTAAATACTTTAGACCAGTCGCATGCCGCTGCCTATCAATTTGATTGTTTTCTTTAATGTACATTCCCTCATCGGCTTTCCCAACTCACACATAATTTCTTTGCAATTGCAAAGACGTGTAGTTCCGCATCCTATTAACTCAAAGTATTGTTGTACATGTGAAAACAGACACTGAAGCCTTTCTGCGCTGCGAGCCACGCAACCCGGACCCCGGTCTGCCACAGCCGTCCGTGCTGGGCTGGGCCTCGGCGCGGCCTTGTTGCCTGTCCAGCGGTCTTGTGTTAGGACCTGTTGGGATGATGAGGTGTCAGCGTGTATGTTTCTTTGTTTTTCTGCCTGTGAAAATGTATAGTTTGTTAATAGCATCATAAATTACTTGGAAGAAAAGGTTTGTTCAGTGGAAAAGAAACATGAATAGGCTTAGATTTTTATGGAGCTGAATCAGCCAAATCAAACACAGGCTTTCCTCAAACCTTCCAAGTTTTTAATGGAAACTCGCGATCTTTAGAGCTTTGCTGCCTAATTATAATTCATGCCTTTTGCAGAAACTTTACAGGGTGGACCCAAAGGAAAATGTTAGCCATGTCCACTGGTTATTTCTATTGTGCTCCTTGTGGATGCCAGCCGCATCTGTCCGAGGGCCCATGTGTGCAAAACGCCGGCCAGATCCCAGTGGGCTGGCCACCTCAGCGGAGGGAAGATGGTAAACTCACAGTGTTACAAACACAGACGACACACTCAGACACAGAGCCAGCCCTCTGTATGTGGTTGTGCAAAAGGCACCAGTGTCAGGATTCAATTTAAAAAGTCCTGGTAACATAACCCCAAATCAACCGTCGCCGTGTCCTCATCAGGGAGATCCTTGTGAAACCCAGGAAAAACAGAACTACCCAGATTTCATTTAAGAAGAATTTTCTTTTCTTTTCCTTTTTTTTTTTTTAAATTAGGTTTAACTGGTGTGAAGGGAGAGAAAGGAAATCCAGGCATTGGAACTCAAGGTCCCAGAGGCCCCCCTGGGCCAGCAGGTAAGTCTTCCTGCCCAACAGCAAACTGCAGGGTGGAAACCCCATCTTCATATTCCCTTGACATTGCAGGCAAGGCAGAGGACCACGGTACATCACCATGGCCAGCCAGAGCAGCCGTGTTTCCATGTTACATCTTTGTGGCCGACCGGAGCAGCCACGTTTCCATGTTACATCCACGTGGCCAACCGGAGTGGCCGTGTTTCCACATTACATCCATGTTTCCATATTACATCCATGTTTCCATGTTACATCCACATGGCCGACTGGAGCAGCTATGTTTCCGTGTTGCATCCATGTAGCCGACTGGAGCGACCGTGTTTCCATATTACATCCATGTTTCCATGTTATATCCATGTTTTCATATTACATCCATGTGGCCGATTGGAGTGGCTATGTTTCCGGGTTGCATCCATGTGGCCGACTGGAGCGGCCATGTTTCCATGTTACATCCATGTTACATCCATGTTTCCATATTACATCCATGTGGCTGATTGGAGCAGCTATGTTTCCGGGTTGCACCCACGTGGCCGACTGGCACGGCCGTGTTTCCCATTCCTTTCACGGGAAGGCCAGCGTGTTAGTAACGAGTCTCCCGTACACCAGGCCCAGAGGTACAGCATGTGCTGGGATCTTATTGTTTGCAGGTTCAGGCTGGGGCTAGGCGATGCTTCACTAATGAATCAATCCCCGAATGCTTCGTGGACTGACATGTACCCAAAGTCTGATGTGGGTAGGCTGACTTTCCCCTCATTTTAAAGCAAAGGGCCTTGAGGAGAAAGATCAGCTTCCTGAATGGAGGATGACAGATTCCCCTTCCAGTTATATTCCATGGGATATTCCATGGGCTGGGACTAGTCATAAGCCCCAGCTGACCTGCAGGGGAGGCTCCCAATCCAGGGGGACGCATGGCTGTGTGGTGAGCACTCACAGTGTCTGCCACGTGGCCACCTCACTCCATGGGGCTTGTGCAAGCTTCGAGTTTTGTGAATTTCACTATATGCTTTTAGGTCTCCAGATGGCCATACTTGTTTATTAGAATCATAAGTTTTCAACCCTACTGGTATTTACAATCCCAGTCTTAAGCATATTGAATCTAATGACTTACCGGTTTTTCTTGCCAACCTATTGATGATTTGGGGAAATAGCTTTTGTCGGAGATCCCTAGTGCGGTAGGTCTGCTCTGCGTATAGCTACTCCGTTACTAGAGATCGCATGAGGAGCTGTTCCAGAGCACGCCTCACGCAGAGGGAATGCTCGGTGAGCATTAACTGAATGGAGCTGAGTTCACCAGAGATTTGCAACACTTTTAAAATACAGGGTGATACCTGTTCCTGATTTTCATTTTGGTTCTATTCGAAGAGATTCATTTCTAGTTGAAAAAGGCCTTTGAAACACTGTTGAAATCCAGGTCTAGAGCAAAACAAACACATGAGCCTGAAAAAGCCCACGCTGACATTCTTCTAAAATTCACAGAAATTTCAGTCGCCCTCTCACTTTCGTTCTGTGCTAAGTTCTCAGTTGACACAAGCTATTTAAAGGAATTTTGGATTCATCTGTTGGTTCCAATTTCAGAATTTTCATTTTTCTCCTGCAGTATGATTTCTTTCAAACGTAGAATAATTTATTTCAGCCATCTGGGGCCATAAGCCAGTAGGGGTTGCCAGGCTGAGGTCGGGTGTGCTCCTGTGTGTGGAAGCGTGTGTGTGTGTGCGTGCCCTCAAGCTGGATCTGTGGGAGCCTGCACTGGGAAATCAAGGCTCCATAAAGGTCACGAGATCGGGGGCGGCCTGCTCCTCTCCCTTAATATTCAAGAGATGAGGGACAAGAATCATTTTGCTTTCCAGTTTCCTGAGCTGATTGAAAGCATGACCTCCAGGAGAATGTGTGAGTGATTGCAGTGTGATCCTCTGTCCAGGAAATCTAGTTCAGGAATAGAGCTCATTGAGTGGACAGAGACAGACCACCCTAGTTGTCAAAACGCATAAGACGGCTTCTTATAAGAGTTAGTTTATTTCTTGGTGGTCTGAAACCTCACCCTGTGATGATAACAGACCAACTGTTTTCATTGGTGGACACCCCTTAGGGCCTTCTGGGGAGAGTCGACCAGGAAGCCCAGGGCCCCCCGGCTCTCCTGGACCAAGGGGTCCACCAGGTCACCTGGGAGTCCCCGGACCACAGGGTCCATCCGGCCAGCCTGGATACTGCGACCCTTCCTCGTGTTCTGCCTACGGCGTGGGCGGTAAGTGTCAGCCCTTCCTGGGCTTTGAGCAAATCTTACTGTCTTAGTACCAGAATGGTGGGAGGGACCTCTGAAAAGCAAACCTATTCTGAGCAGGAAGCAAAGCTGGAATTGCTCACTACCTTTGAAATTATCCAGAGGCCTCTCCTGTGAAGTGCAAATTAATATAAAGGGTGCCTCCTAAGGGGAAATTTAGATTAATGCCACACCTGCGTCTTCCTTGCTTCCAGACGGCTCTGGCCTCGCATGTGATCACTGAGGGACACATCTGGAAATTCTTTGGGGCCTCTCTGTGTCACTTCTGTGGTGTGGCCGTGATGTCCTATTAAATTTTGCTCTTGTTTTGGGGACACCTCAAACTTAGACCTTTCCCCATAATAAGGAGAGACCTGGAGACTCTGTTGGGTGACATCCTTCCCACCACATGCATTTTAAATGACCAGGGATTATTTTAAGAAGCAAAAGTGGCCACACTGTCCATGCCTCTTATTAACTACTGGACTGAGATCCTGAAAAAATCGTGCTTCCTAAAAACATCTGTGGTCTCCATATGGGCTAGAGGGTTGTATAGTGGGACATTTTCTAACACAGTCACTCTTGGAAGCATCAGGAGAGAGGTTCAGAAATTGCTTTGGGGCCATAAACCTATTAGCCCATGAACTGAAATTTTCTGCTTTAGAAGAAGTTTAACCTTATTTCCCAGAGGGACTGGTCAGAGTTTTGCTGATGTGTTTTTCTCTGTTCGTCTCTTCCCTCCCCATTCTCTCACACTTCCCTGTCTCTCGTTAAGATCTGGTCCCTTACAATGATTACCAGCACTGACATGGAAGTCTTCCACTCTGATTCCATTGGCCTGGGCAGTTGGCTGCAGACACAGAACTGTCCTGCTGGCCACGGGCACCCCTCTCCCTGCCCACCTGCTTACCCCCGCCTGCCCACCCTGTCATCTCCTGCCCTCCCTGCTCCAAACACTTAACCTACGATAAGACTGGAATATAACCAAGTCATTTGTCAGTTGTCATAAAAACCGACTGCTCTGTATCAGCCTGGGCGAAGGTGTGAGTCTGGCAGCCGAGAGTTGCCCCAAACCTCCCCAGGTGGAGCCCGGGAGTAGCCGCTGCAAGGCACCTCTGTCTCACGCGCGCTGCTGGGCATCTTTCTTCCTGGCCCCCCTGCTGTCTGTTTCTCCTCTGATTACCCCCCTCTGCCTCCTCTCCCCTGGTGTTGGACTTCTAACATGAGATTGGTTTTTAAATTTTATTTTTCTTTCGTCACTGTGCTGATATTCGGGTTTTCTTTTGTAAATAAAACATGTCATATTTAAGCAGTTTGGCCAACCATTTCTGCGGTGTACCTGCCCCCTCTTTTACTAACCGTCTGAAACCTCCTGGAAAAGGTGCGCACAGCCCGTGGATGCAGGGCGCTCTCACTTTCTACCCAAGCAGGACGTCTCTGTGCTTTAGAGACCAAACCTGTGCCTCTGCGGATCCAAAGGAGGGGAGGACATCAATTTGTGGCTCCTGGGTTCTATCAAGCCCCCACCCCACTCTCCCCCTCTAGCTCCCCATCCTGACCAGCCAGAGTTCACCCCTGTCCAGGATGAGCTGGAGGCCATGGAGCTGTGGGGCTCTGGGATCTGACAGTCTCAGCGGAGCTCGGAGGCCCGACCGCAAAGGCACGTAAGGCGACGGACCCTGTGGTTTGTATGCTTCCTTTGAGGGCTTGTTGCATCAGCCTGCGTCTCCTGTTTGGACACCGTTAATGTTACTGTTATATTAACAGAAAAGTGTGTTAAAAAGAAACTCCTTAATCTGTACACCACAGCCCCGATTCCTGCTTGTTGCTTTAATGGTGTCCTCAGAGAAAGACTGACCCTAACGTTGAATTCTGGAATCCTTTCTGCGCTGGGTGATCGCGAGTCCTAAAATGCAACAAGACAGAAATGTCTGTATTTGAGGGAAACGGGGCCCCAGAACAGGAATTCAAAGGGATTCCAAGATGATGTCATTCATCCTTATCCCCTCCAGGAACGACCTTGGTGAGAAGAGAAAAAGGGACATGATTGGAGAGACCACCTCTCGCTTAATTACTTCCTCTCACTCTGAGGTCACTTGGTGACCAGCTTCGCTGGCATCCGAGAATGTGCGCCAGAATGTGGCCTTTCTGAATCTGGCGACTAGGATGTGTGCCAGAATGTGGCCTTTCTGAATCTGGCGACTAGGATGTGTGCCAGAATGTGGCCTTTCTGAATCTGGCGACTAGAATGTGCGCCAGAATGTGGCCTTTCTGAATCTGGCGACTGTGACGCCAGACTCGGTTCTTTTCAGTGGCTTTTGACATGTGGCCTAACGACTTCCCACCGACTCTGACACAAAGAGTTCCAATTTTGATGAACAGCTGGTCCAGCAGTGTGTTCCAGAGCTTGCCCTCTTTAACCACATGGATTACTTTGTACATGCAGATATGTTTTTGCAAACCTATTTCCAACCTTTTTTTAATAAGCAAATAAAAATTTTAAACAATGTGCATGTGTTGGTTCTCTTTAGTTTGCTCCATTTCTGTGTGTCACCTTAAACTCGTGTGGTATTGGCTGAGGTTTAACCAGAAAAACGACAGCCGCCTTCCTTTAGACGTGCATTCAAGCTTTCTTTCATTCGGAGTGTGAATGAATAAAAAAAAATGCTTTAACAGAAAAAAGGCAATTGTCTTGAGCCTAAGTGACTGGCAGAATTCTGTTATTCATTTATAACCCACCAGACAGCAATGACTGTGAAAATGTAAGACTGATGCTAAATAAATGTTTGCCTGAAGACCTTGTCTTTTGGGCTTAAGAAAAACCTTTAAAACTCGAGGAAACAAGAGGAAATGAGGTTGAATCTAACAGAGTCTAATTCTAAACTATAATTTGCCTTTTGTTCATAAAGGAAAACACTTGTTGTTGTTTCGTTGATAACTCTTTGTGACCCCATGGACTGAAGCCTGCCAGGCTCCTCTGTCCGTGGGATTTCCAGGCAAGAATCCTGGAGTGGGTTGCCATTTCCTTTTCCAGGGGGTCTTCCCAGACCAGGGATCGAACCCGGGTCTCCTGCAGCAGCAGGCGCATTCTTTACCACTTAGTCACCAGGGAAACCCGTGCTTGAAAAAGATTTGGGTTCTATTAATCGTTTGTTGAAAAGAGAACCATAAACTGAACGCCTATCCCTTTTTCTCTGTAGCATCTCGTAACAGGGCATTGCCAGAAGTGGGGACAGGGTCTTTTATCACCAGAAGCTGTATTCTTCCTGAATCAGCAGTGTCTCTTGAACTTCTTTGAGGTGCACACAGCTTGGTTTAAGACCTCTTCATCTAAAATATTCAAACAAAAAGGTCTACATGTTGCCTTTGGGGATCCAAATTATATATATATATTTTTGCTGCCTGTGCAAGAAATGAAAGCAGATAGTGAGCAGGTGACCAACAGTGGGTGCCTGTTAGCCACGCACGTGCTTCCACACACGGAAAGCGGGGCTAGTGAGAAGGGAAGCCACGCACGTGCTTCCACACACGGAAAGCGGGGCTAGTGAGAAGGGAAGCCTGCCCAAGACTAGATGGCCTGACCCAGAATCACCCAAGAGAGCTCTTAAGGGAGTGGGCTGTGTCATCAGCCACTTCATTGCTTTGCATCTCAGATTTCTTGGTCTTAAATGAATGAGCAGAGAGAAGGATATTCTATATGCTTTGATGTTTGGCCCTAGGAAATGCATGGGGTACTGTGTCACTCGGGAGACACTCCAAGTTTGACATAAACGGTGAGGATCAAGCACTAGAGGTTCTGGTCCATTCATATCATCCTTGAATTGTGCAGATAAACCTGGCTTTGATTTACTTGGTGATCTAAGTTTGTTTATTGAAGTTATGGGGACATTTCATTCATTTGGAATTTGTCATCAGTTGGACCCTGTTCATGAGATTTTTATTGAGTGAAATGTTCATAATAAAAGGTGTAATTCAAGTTCAAGACTTCCATGCTCACAGTACTTTGCCTAATATTAGCTGGTTCTGAGGTGCGTTTACTGACTTCCCTATTTTGGCGGGAATATGATACGTTAACTTATACTTCATATCATCTCTGAAAGTAATCATTTCATATTTTAATCACTTTGGTTAGAAACTCCTGATTTCTAGAATTACAGACTTGGGACAGACTGACTGAAGAGCTCAGTTCAGGAGGTAACTGAGTGTGAGCTGAAGCTGGGGAGAGCAGTCTGTGTGTGTGTGTGAGCGCTCAGCCGTGTCCGACTCTCTGTGACCCTGTGAGCTGCAGCCCACCAGGCTCCTCTGTCCATGGCATTTTCCAGGCAAGAATCCTGGAGTGAGTTGCTGTGTCCTCCTCCAGGGGAACGCCCCAAACCAGGGACTGATTGAACCACCGTCTCCTGCATTGCAGGTGGATTCTTTTGTGCTGAACCACCCGGGAAGCCCCCAGTTATTTCATAATAACATTTAATTTCCAACTTCTCTCAACTGTCTCAAAGAAGTGCTTGTAGTCATAGTCGCTCTTTGAAATCAGACCAGGCTCCTGTTCCTGTGTGAAGCCTTCTCTGAACCTCACCACCACACCTGGATGACCTCCTAATCCTGGTCCCGCCATCCCTGCTGCGCTGGTTTACTCTTTAACCTCTGTGCTCCCCCTGTACTTGTGTGCACTCTCTGGAGGGGTCAGACTGCCCACAGTGTGCTTAGCGCTTGGCACCTGTGCAGAGGATCTCTGCAGAGTCACCCCATGCTGGCGCAGTGTGGTTTGTAATCCGAGTCAAACCCGCACTCTGTCTACAGTGCGCTCACCGTGAGCCGGAACGTGTGGGAGACAGCAGCGTTGCCCAGGAATGACTGATCAGCTCCAGAAGTTTGCGAATCAGATCTGGTATTTCGGGATGTGAGGAAGAGGTGTTTAAACAGAAATAGAGTCACAGGTGTAGAAAACAAACGCGTGGGCCCCGGGGGAACAGTAGGGAGCGGGGTGAGCTGGGAGATCGGGGCTGACGCACACATGCTACTGTATGCAGGGTGGGCGACAGGTAGGGGCCACTGACCGGGAACTCTACCTGATGTTCCGTAATGACCTATATGGGGAATGAATCTAAGAAAGAAGCGTGGGTGTGTGTATATGTGTGACGACTCACGTTGCTGCACGCCTGAAACTACAGCATTGTAAGCCGACTGTATGCCAACGGAAGCCTGAGCAACCAGAGGGCACACACTGTGTGCATTTCAAGCGACTTTAAGGGAGTCTTCCATCCGTAAATTTTAGAAAAATGCAAAAACATCTATTTCTGCTTTATTGACTATGCCAAAGCCTTTGACTGTGTGGATCACAATAAACTGTGGACAATTCTGAAAGATGGGAATACCAGAACACCTGACCTGCCTCTTGAGAAACCTGTATGCAGGTCAGGAAGTGACAGTTAGAACTGGACATGGAACAACAGACGGTTCCAAATAGGGAAAGGAGTACGTCAAGGCTGTATATTATCACCCTGCTTATTTAACTTCTATGCAGAGTCCATCATGAGAAACGCTGGGCTGGAAGAAGCACAAGCTGGAATCAAGATTGCTGGGAGAAACATCAATCACCTCAGATATGCAGATGACACCACCCTTATGGCAGAAAGTGAAGAAGAGCTAAAGAGCCTCTTGATGAAAGTGACAGAGGAGAGTGAAAAAGTTGGCTTAAAGCTCATGGGAAATAGATGGGGAAACAGTGGAAACAGTGTCAGACTATATTTTTGGGCTCCCAAATCACTGCAGATGGTGACTGCAGCCATGAAATTAAAAGACGCTTACTCCTTGGAAGGAAAGTTATGGAGGAGCTGGAAGGCTTTAAGCAAATGCTGAAAATGTATTTGCTCCAATCATGACGAAGGTTGGAAGCTGGAACGAGCATAACAAAGGGTTATGAGCGTTCACCGAGTGCCTGAGGCTGGGAACAGATAACGAACGGTTATACACCTGGCCTTGAGGCGTTCGAAGGCTTCCTTCTGACCACCTGTTTCTGAGAGCAAGGACTGTTTCATGATAAGACTCCCTTTAGAGTTTCGCCAAAGCTGTGTTATGTCTTGAGCGATGGGAACTGTATTTTATGCTTGAATGCTTTAATGTTTATCTGGAATGGCTACGTGCAAGTCTGCCTTATGCTCTTTTCCCTGAGAATTATAAAACTGCACAGTTAGATAATAAACTTTGTCAGCCCACTAGAGGCTGTCCCTGAGTGTCCTTTTCAGAGTGCGGTTCTCTGAGCCTTACAGAAAGTGATGACCCACCTAGACAGCATATTCAAAAGCAGAGACATTACTTTGCCAACAAAGGTCCGTCTACTCAAGGCTATGGTTTTCCCAGTGGTCATGTATGGATGTGAGAGTTGGACTGTGAAGAAAGTGCCAGAATGTGGCCTTTCTGAATCTGGCGACTAGGATGTGTGCCAGAATGTGGCCTTTCTGAATCTGGCGACTAGAATGTGCGCCAGAATGTGGCCTTTCTGAATCTGGCGACTGTGACGCCAGACTCGGTTCTTTTCAGTGGCTTTTGACATGTGGCCTAACGACTTCCCACCGACTCTGACACAAAGAGTTCCAATTTTGATGAACAGCTGGTCCAGCAGTGTGTTCCAGAGCTTGCCCTCTTTAACCACATGGATTACTTTGTACATGCAGATATGTTTTTGCAAACCTATTTCCAACCTTTTTTTAATAAGCAAATAAAAATTTTAAACAATGTGCATGTGTTGGTTCTCTTTAGTTTGCTCCATTTCTGTGTGTCACCTTAAACTCGTGTGGTATTGGCTGAGGTTTAACCAGAAAAACGACAGCCGCCTTCCTTTAGACGTGCATTCAAGCTTTCTTTCATTCGGAGTGTGAATGAATAAAAAAAAATGCTTTAACAGAAAAAAGGCAATTGTCTTGAGCCTAAGTGACTGGCAGAATTCTGTTATTCATTTATAACCCACCAGACAGCAATGACTGTGAAAATGTAAGACTGATGCTAAATAAATGTTTGCCTGAAGACCTTGTCTTTTGGGCTTAAGAAAAACCTTTAAAACTCGAGGAAACAAGAGGAAATGAGGTTGAATCTAACAGAGTCTAATTCTAAACTATAATTTGCCTTTTGTTCATAAAGGAAAACACTTGTTGTTGTTTCGTTGATAACTCTTTGTGACCCCATGGACTGAAGCCTGCCAGGCTCCTCTGTCCGTGGGATTTCCAGGCAAGAATCCTGGAGTGGGTTGCCATTTCCTTTTCCAGGGGGTCTTCCCAGACCAGGGATCGAACCCGGGTCTCCTGCAGCAGCAGGCGCATTCTTTACCACTTAGTCACCAGGGAAACCCGTGCTTGAAAAAGATTTGGGTTCTATTAATCGTTTGTTGAAAAGAGAACCATAAACTGAACGCCTATCCCTTTTTCTCTGTAGCATCTCGTAACAGGGCATTGCCAGAAGTGGGGACAGGGTCTTTTATCACCAGAAGCTGTATTCTTCCTGAATCAGCAGTGTCTCTTGAACTTCTTTGAGGTGCACACAGCTTGGTTTAAGACCTCTTCATCTAAAATATTCAAACAAAAAGGTCTACATGTTGCCTTTGGGGATCCAAATTATATATATATATTTTTGCTGCCTGTGCAAGAAATGAAAGCAGATAGTGAGCAGGTGACCAACAGTGGGTGCCTGTTAGCCACGCACGTGCTTCCACACACGGAAAGCGGGGCTAGTGAGAAGGGAAGCCACGCACGTGCTTCCACACACGGAAAGCGGGGCTAGTGAGAAGGGAAGCCTGCCCAAGACTAGATGGCCTGACCCAGAATCACCCAAGAGAGCTCTTAAGGGAGTGGGCTGTGTCATCAGCCACTTCATTGCTTTGCATCTCAGATTTCTTGGTCTTAAATGAATGAGCAGAGAGAAGGATATTCTATATGCTTTGATGTTTGGCCCTAGGAAATGCATGGGGTACTGTGTCACTCGGGAGACACTCCAAGTTTGACATAAACGGTGAGGATCAAGCACTAGAGGTTCTGGTCCATTCATATCATCCTTGAATTGTGCAGATAAACCTGGCTTTGATTTACTTGGTGATCTAAGTTTGTTTATTGAAGTTATGGGGACATTTCATTCATTTGGAATTTGTCATCAGTTGGACCCTGTTCATGAGATTTTTATTGAGTGAAATGTTCATAATAAAAGGTGTAATTCAAGTTCAAGACTTCCATGCTCACAGTACTTTGCCTAATATTAGCTGGTTCTGAGGTGCGTTTACTGACTTCCCTATTTTGGCGGGAATATGATACGTTAACTTATACTTCATATCATCTCTGAAAGTAATCATTTCATATTTTAATCACTTTGGTTAGAAACTCCTGATTTCTAGAATTACAGACTTGGGACAGACTGACTGAAGAGCTCAGTTCAGGAGGTAACTGAGTGTGAGCTGAAGCTGGGGAGAGCAGTCTGTGTGTGTGTGTGAGCGCTCAGCCGTGTCCGACTCTCTGTGACCCTGTGAGCTGCAGCCCACCAGGCTCCTCTGTCCATGGCATTTTCCAGGCAAGAATCCTGGAGTGAGTTGCTGTGTCCTCCTCCAGGGGAACGCCCCAAACCAGGGACTGATTGAACCACCGTCTCCTGCATTGCAGGTGGATTCTTTTGTGCTGAACCACCCGGGAAGCCCCCAGTTATTTCATAATAACATTTAATTTCCAACTTCTCTCAACTGTCTCAAAGAAGTGCTTGTAGTCATAGTCGCTCTTTGAAATCAGACCAGGCTCCTGTTCCTGTGTGAAGCCTTCTCTGAACCTCACCACCACACCTGGATGACCTCCTAATCCTGGTCCCGCCATCCCTGCTGCGCTGGTTTACTCTTTAACCTCTGTGCTCCCCCTGTACTTGTGTGCACTCTCTGGAGGGGTCAGACTGCCCACAGTGTGCTTAGCGCTTGGCACCTGTGCAGAGGATCTCTGCAGAGTCACCCCATGCTGGCGCAGTGTGGTTTGTAATCCGAGTCAAACCCGCACTCTGTCTACAGTGCGCTCACCGTGAGCCGGAACGTGTGGGAGACAGCAGCGTTGCCCAGGAATGACTGATCAGCTCCAGAAGTTTGCGAATCAGATCTGGTATTTCGGGATGTGAGGAAGAGGTGTTTAAACAGAAATAGAGTCACAGGTGTAGAAAACAAACGCGTGGGCCCCGGGGGAACAGTAGGGAGCGGGGTGAGCTGGGAGATCGGGGCTGACGCACACATGCTACTGTATGCAGGGTGGGCGACAGGTAGGGGCCACTGACCGGGAACTCTACCTGATGTTCCGTAATGACCTATATGGGGAATGAATCTAAGAAAGAAGCGTGGGTGTGTGTATATGTGTGACGACTCACGTTGCTGCACGCCTGAAACTACAGCATTGTAAGCCGACTGTATGCCAACGGAAGCCTGAGCAACCAGAGGGCACACACTGTGTGCATTTCAAGCGACTTTAAGGGAGTCTTCCATCCGTAAATTTTAGAAAAATGCAAAAACATCTATTTCTGCTTTATTGACTATGCCAAAGCCTTTGACTGTGTGGATCACAATAAACTGTGGACAATTCTGAAAGATGGGAATACCAGAACACCTGACCTGCCTCTTGAGAAACCTGTATGCAGGTCAGGAAGTGACAGTTAGAACTGGACATGGAACAACAGACGGTTCCAAATAGGGAAAGGAGTACGTCAAGGCTGTATATTATCACCCTGCTTATTTAACTTCTATGCAGAGTCCATCATGAGAAACGCTGGGCTGGAAGAAGCACAAGCTGGAATCAAGATTGCTGGGAGAAACATCAATCACCTCAGATATGCAGATGACACCACCCTTATGGCAGAAAGTGAAGAAGAGCTAAAGAGCCTCTTGATGAAAGTGACAGAGGAGAGTGAAAAAGTTGGCTTAAAGCTCATGGGAAATAGATGGGGAAACAGTGGAAACAGTGTCAGACTATATTTTTGGGCTCCCAAATCACTGCAGATGGTGACTGCAGCCATGAAATTAAAAGACGCTTACTCCTTGGAAGGAAAGTTATGGAGGAGCTGGAAGGCTTTAAGCAAATGCTGAAAATGTATTTGCTCCAATCATGACGAAGGTTGGAAGCTGGAACGAGCATAACAAAGGGTTATGAGCGTTCACCGAGTGCCTGAGGCTGGGAACAGATAACGAACGGTTATACACCTGGCCTTGAGGCGTTCGAAGGCTTCCTTCTGACCACCTGTTTCTGAGAGCAAGGACTGTTTCATGATAAGACTCCCTTTAGAGTTTCGCCAAAGCTGTGTTATGTCTTGAGCGATGGGAACTGTATTTTATGCTTGAATGCTTTAATGTTTATCTGGAATGGCTACGTGCAAGTCTGCCTTATGCTCTTTTCCCTGAGAATTATAAAACTGCACAGTTAGATAATAAACTTTGTCAGCCCACTAGAGGCTGTCCCTGAGTGTCCTTTTCAGAGTGCGGTTCTCTGAGCCTTACAGAAAGTGATGACCCACCTAGACAGCATATTCAAAAGCAGAGACATTACTTTGCCAACAAAGGTCCGTCTACTCAAGGCTATGGTTTTCCCAGTGGTCATGTATGGATGTGAGAGTTGGACTGTGAAGAAAGCTGAGCACCGAAGAACTGATGCTTTTGAACTGTGGTGTTGGAGAAGACTCTTGAGAGTCCCTTGGACTGCAAGGAGATCCAACCAGTTCATCCTAAAGGAGATCAGTCCTGGGTGTTCATTGGAAGGACTGATGCTGAGGCTGAAACTCCAATACTTTGGCCACCTCATGCAAAGAGTTGACTCATGGGAAAAGACTCTGATGCTGGGAGGGATTGGGGGCATAAGGAGAAGGGGACGACAGAGGAAGAGATGGCTGGATGGCATCACCGACTCAATGGATGTGAATCTGAGTGAACTCCGGGAGCTGGTGATGGACAGGGAGGCCTGGCGTGCTGCGATTCATGGGATTGCAAAAGTTGGAGACGACTGAGTGACTGAACCGAACTGAACTGAATAAGGGCTTTTGATAAGTAAATGAACCTTGTCTTTCTGTAAATGTATCCATGTGTTCCTGTACTTGTCCATCTCTGGGCATCCATCCATCCATCCGACTTTTAATTAGCATCTGCCATGGGTTCAGAATTCCACAGACAGAAGAGCCTGGTGGGCTACAGCCCATGGGGTTGGTAAGAGTTGGACGTCACTTCAGTGGGGGTTCAGCCGTGTGTTATAGTGGAGGGGGAGCAAAGGGAAGCTTGCTGGTGTAGGTTGCTTTAAGCTGAAGCAAGTAAGGTCATTTGTACAAGGCTGGAAGATCTATCGCATGATAAAATGTTCAGATTTCTGCCTGAAAGCAGTAGGAAGTCAGTAGGGGTCTTTAAGTAGTAAGTGACCTGATTGGGCTTCTTACGTGAAGGCGCGGTTTTTAGGTGGTGTGTAAAGACAGGCTGGTGTGGGGAAAGAGCAAGGAGAAAGACCTTTAAGGACGACCTCCCACATACTAGCCTCTGTTCTGGATGTGTTAGGTTGACTCGCTCAAGCTAGCTTAAGTATTCCCTTTTCACAAATGATCAAACGCACTAAGTCGGAAGTCCAGGGTGACACACGTCCCTGGAAGGGACAAGGGAAGGATTCTCACTGGCTTGTTCCCCTGGCTCATGGCCCCTCCTTAGCGGGTTTGTCATAACCTGAACAGACTTTCTGGCCAGCCCGATGCATCCATCCCGCAGTGCCTGGCGCAGGGGTTCAGATGAAGGGGCTGGCCCGCGGTGATACAGGAGTGAGGGGGGCGGCCTACACTGCTGAAGCAGAAGCCTGCGGGCAGGGTCTGATGACCGATGGCGGGAGGCTGGGTGATGATAGGCAGAAGGGAAGAATGGCTTCACGACGGCAAGTCTGGGAGGTTGAGTGAATGGGAATTTCACTGAGTGAGACAGAGACTTGAGGAGGAAGGAGAGAGGTTTCAGAACGGCAAGTTGTTTTGAGGTGTCTCTGCTTTTCTCGGAGTGCAGTGTTAACGGCAGATGGTGACTCACGGAGACCGAGATGGGTGGGGAATGATGCTGGATGACTAACGCAGACCGAGACAGCCGTCAGGACGGAGTCCCTGTGCGCCTGTCCCCCGTGAGAAGGGCTGTGCAAATGCAGAATGGACGTTTCCAAGGACTGGACCAAAATATTTGGTTTAAAAAATAACTTTTTGTTCTGATTTGATGTAGCATTGGAAACACTGATGCAAATGGTCCGTTTGTGCTAAACAAGCTCAGAGTTTAGATAATTCCTTTGTCACAAAGTTCTGGTTATTCTATACTCTCTAGAATAACTATCCTTAACAAAAATTAACTGCATGAATATATTTGCAACAGTTTTACATTATTTATCAGACTGAATAATTGTATTAGAAGTTTGGCTGACACAAGATGCTTAAGTCTTGATAAAATTAAAAAAGCAAGTTGCAGAACAATATTACGATATTTACCTACTATTCTGTTCTATCCACATTGAATATTGGGCCGAATAAACTCCAGACACTTAACCATGCTTACCTCCTGGTTATGGAATTGTGCAAAGTGTTACTTTTACTTAACTGTTCATGTTTAACATTTCTCTGTTGTTTGAAAAGTATTTTGCAATAAACCTGTGTACTCAGAAGCTTAATACTTTACAGGAAAATCACAGAAGATTTCAGAGTAAAATTCTACCTTACAAAAATAATCTATCACCTTTTTAATACCCTTATCATAATAAATGATATGAATGAATGAAGAAAAATGAGTCACCAGTATTTAGAAAAATGGAGGCAGTGATTATTTTAAAAGCAGAATAAAAGGGTCAGTGGGAGGAGTGGGACGATTTGCTTGTTTCTAAATGCAGAAATGTTAGTAATGATTTATTTTCTCTGTATCTTCCTAATAAAAAACATATGCTGGCATGAGTAACAAATTTCATTGTTTCTAGAATGTCTAATTGCATTTGATCTTATTGATTAAAAAGATTACCATGACCAGTATAGTGAAATTGAACTTCCCTAACTTAAAAGAGGTTTTATAATGGAATCCAGAGAAGTGAAAATATCTTTTCTTCAGATTGAGATAAACTTTGTACGGTAACAAAACAAAGCTGAGTCAGATAGAAAACGTGTGCTCACTGAAGACATTCATCTCCATTTTTCACCATCCTGTCATCTGACCCAGTGTCGTGACTCCTGATAAAACTGTATCCCCATCATATCCTAAAACTCATGTCACAAAATTGTCAACCAGCTCAGCTTCCATGCTGAGGAATCAGTGTTATTTGAATGTGCTCAGATACTGAACAGATGAGTTGAAGAGGATTTGTTTATTAGAACATTCATGTGTTTTCACCTTACCTAGCCTTTCTCACGTATATGGTATATTTCTGAGCTGGCAAGTGTGCAGGCTGAAAGGACTGAACTTCACAAGCAGTTTTTTGGCAGACATTCCAGTTATCAGGTCTGGACACTGCAAGCAGAAGCCCTGCTAACCAAGCCTTCGTCTCCAGCTGCCCGCTCTCGTTCTTGGAGTGTTGCCAACAAGTTCTGTCTCTGATTTCACACGAGCGTGAGCATGTTTCATCAGATCAGCAGAGAGCCACAGCTCTGAGGGTGATCGACAGCAGAAAAGCTAAAAAATGGCTGCAGCTCAAAAGCAGTACAGTGCGGCTGTCCCCAGCACTAGGGTGACGGACCGTTCTCCCGAAATACCCGCGGCCCACGTCTGCAGTGCTTTCTGAAGAATCGGGTCTGTGCCCGCAGGCTGAAGGTGGCTTTCAAGAACTGGAGAGCGATCCGAGGGACCGTGAACCTGGTCACCCATCTCCCCAGCAGCTTGGCAGTGTGCAGACAGACGAGGGTTTCTGCTGGCACAGCTGAGCAAGGATTACGGCGTGGACGCCATTTCTGAACCTTGATGTCCCCTTGTCTTTGTTTTGAATTTTCATGCCTATCCAAGCGGCCACTGACGGCAGCAATGTCAGCTGTTTGGAATCCGCCGCCTGCTTTGTTGCTCGCGAGTGTTGTACCACCAGGGACGCTCAGCCGTGTCTGACTCTTTGCAACCCTGGAAACTGGCCCGCCAGGCTCCTCTGTCCATGGGATTCTCCACCAGGAACACTGGAGGGGGTTGCCATGCCCTCCTCCAGGGGATCTTCCCGACCCAGAAATCAAGCTTGCATCTCTTGCGTGTCCTGCGTTGGTACGTGGATTCTTGACCACTGCGTCACTCGGGAAGCCCAGTTACTCAGGAGGGACCCTATTAGCTTGGAGCTGTCCATACATTCTTCCCTCAGCTGACTGAAGACTGGATTTCTCACCTCCCTAAATCTGGTATCACCAGAGATGCCGTGTGGTCAGGCCGCCCCAGACGGCTGCTCTCTCGCTCGCTCCTCAATGCTGCGGGGCCAGTGCCCGCGTCGTGCACACCTGGCTCACGCAGCTGCCCTTCCCACATACTGGCCGCCCCTCCCCGCCCCCAGCCCCCGCTGGTACTTGGTCTCATCAAAGGGGTGCCTACGGTGTGCCCGTGTGCGCGCTTCCTGGCAACTGATGAGCCAGCCTGCGGTCAGTTCCTCCTATAACGGGCAGCTTTCCCGTCTCTCCTGGGAGTGGAGACTGCGCCGTGCCCGACTGCAGTCTGCTGCCCACGGTGGGCACCACTCCGGGATCCCGCTGCAGACGTGTGAGATCCATCAAAGCGCTGACACGCTGTCAGTGACTCCCCCTCTTCTTCAGTCCTGGGCGGGGGAGGGTCTTACGGGCCGCGCGCGGTGCTGCGTGAGAGGCGGTCTAGCCCGGGCCAGCTCCGCGCTCCTCTCGCGCCGCCGCTGGCAGCAGCACGGATGGGTCTAGAGAGTGTCACCCTGAGTGAAGAGAATCAGAGGAGGAGGCCTGTGACGTCCTTTATATGTGGGATCTAAGGAGAAATGATACAGACGAGCTTGCTTACAAAACAAAGTCTCAGGGACTTTAGCAAATGCACTTACGGTTTCCGGGGGAGGGAGGACGTCGGGAGTTCAGGGTGGCCGCGCACACAGCGCTGTGCTTAAGCGGGTAGCAGTGCGCGCGCTGCGTGAATCCGGGAGCTGGTGGTGGACGGGGCGGCCTGGCGGAGAGGCGGGCACGACTGAGCCGCGGAACTGAACTAAACCAGCGGGCACGCGCTGGCACGGGGAACTCCGCCCGGCGTCACGCGGCAGCCTGGACGGGAGGGGGCTGGGGGCACGCGGACGTGGGGCCGAGGCCCCGTGCTGTCCGCCTGAACGCTCACGGTGTCAACCGGCTACACCCAGAGCACAAAGTAAAACACTGAAACACCCAGCCACAACCAAACCCACGAGACTGCACTCGCTTCTTGCTGAGCGCAGGCTAGGCCCACTTCCAGACCGCCCCAGTGCCCCGACCAGTTCTCGGCCTGCGAAGTGCGCCTGAGGGTTTCGGGTCGCCGGAGTCGGGAAGCGTGCTGTCTGCCTGTTGCGTCCCCGCTTCGCCCTGCGTGCGGGGACCCCCGGGTCTTCCAGGAGCCTGGGGCAGCCAGCCGGAGGGTGCTGGCTTCCAGGACGACGGGGGGCGCGGTGCTGGCTCTCGCTCCTCCTGGGGAGAGTCAGGGAGCCTCCCGCGGCCTCTCGCGTCCCCGCCGCCCGGACGCCTCTTCCCCAGACGCCGCCTCGCGCACTCCATCCGCAGGGGCGCTGCCGGCCGTGCCTGTAACTCCGCGCCCGCCCTGCGCGCCGCCCGGTACCTGCGCGCCCGTCCCGCCCGTGTAACTCCGCGCCCGCCCTGCGCGCCCAGCCCCGCCTGCCTACCTGCGCGCCCGCCTGCGTGCCTCCGCGCCCGCCCTGCGCGCCGCCCGGTACCTGCGCGCCCGCCCCCCGTGTAACTCCACGCCCGCCCTGCGCGCCGCCCCGCCTGCCTACCTGCGCGCTCACCCTGCCCGCCCGCGTAGCTCCGTGCCCGCCCCGCTCGCCGGGACTGGCGTCAGACGCCGCGGGTTAAGGGCTCAGGTCCCCAAGGGGGCCCCAGTCTCGGACGCCAGTCACCAGGCCGGGTGATCTCGTGCGTGTCTGCCTGTAAATCAGGTCTCCGTGCCCGCCGCCTCCCTGTCCCCACGGGGGTTCCGTGGCGCTGCTAGAGCAGCTCACAGCTCAGTCACCCTCAGGTTCCTCCCTTGGCTGTTGGTTTATTGTGGAGAACACTCAAGGAGATGAATCAACAGCCAGATGCAGAGATACCCAGGGCGAGGCCCCGAGCCAAGGAGCCTCTGTCTCTACGGAGCTGGGCTCAGCTCGTGGACACGTGGCTGTGTCTTTCTCGTCCAGCCTGGAAGCTCGCAGAATCCTGACCTTTGGGTTCCTATGGAGGCTTCGTTACACGGGCACTAAATGGAACATAACTGACTCAACGTTGCTTGTGGATGAGTATTTCCACCTCCAGCTTTCATCCCCTCCCTACCATCCATAACAAAAGACATCTTTGTGGCTTTCATCACTTAGGAAATGTGAAGGTTTTCAAAGAGCTCTGTGCCAGAAACAGGGATGAAGATCAAATACATGTATCCCTATATTGGGGGCTTCCGAGGTGGTGCTAGGGGTAAAGAATCTACCTGCCAATACAGGAGCCGCAAGAGACGCGGTTTCAATCCCTGGGTCAGGAAGATCCCCTGGAGAAAGAAATGGCAACCCACTCCAGTATTTCTGCCTTGAAAATTCCATGGACAGAGGAGCCTGGTTGGCTACAGAGTCAGACATGGACTGCAGTCAGACTTGTCTGATCACACACACTGACACACACACGAATATAGACACATATTTCCCAGCCCAGCCAGCCCTCTGTGATGTCCCAGACAGTGGGAGGTGCCGTGTGCATAACTGCGGCTGACTTGCACTGTTGCACAGCAGAAGCCAACGCAACCCTGTAAAGCAATTTCTCTCCAATTAAAAATAAGTTTAAAAACATATGCCCATCTATCTAGTAGATATGTCAAGTATATAGTAAATATATGTATGTATCAGTATATATAAAATCTATGAGGTGAGGTGAAGTCGCTCAGTCGTGTCCGACTCTTTGCGACCCCGTGGACTGTAACCTACCTGGCTNCCCCGCCCGTGTAACTCCGCGCCCGCCCTGCGCGCCCGCCCCGCCTGCCTACCTGCGCGCCCGCCTGCGTGCCTCCGCGCCCGCCCTGCGCGCCGCCCGGTACCTGCGCGCCCGCCCCCCGTGTAACTCCACGCCCGCCCTGCGCGCCGCCCCGCCTGCCTACCTGCGCGCTCACCCTGCCCGCCCGCGTAGCTCCGTGCCCGCCCCGCTCGCCGGGACTGGCGTCAGACGCCGCGGGTTAAGGGCTCAGGTCCCCAAGGGGGCCCCAGTCTCGGACGCCAGTCACCAGGCCGGGTGATCTCGTGCGTGTCTGCCTGTAAATCAGGTCTCCGTGCCCGCCGCCTCCCTGTCCCCACGGGGGTTCCGTGGCGCTGCTAGAGCAGCTCACAGCTCAGTCACCCTCAGGTTCCTCCCTTGGCTGTTGGTTTATTGTGGAGAACACTCAAGGAGATGAATCAACAGCCAGATGCAGAGATACCCAGGGCGAGGCCCCGAGCCAAGGAGCCTCTGTCTCTACGGAGCTGGGCTCAGCTCGTGGACACGTGGCTGTGTCTTTCTCGTCCAGCCTGGAAGCTCGCAGAATCCTGACCTTTGGGTTCCTATGGAGGCTTCGTTACACGGGCACTAAATGGAACATAACTGACTCAACGTTGCTTGTGGATGAGTATTTCCACCTCCAGCTTTCATCCCCTCCCTACCATCCATAACAAAAGACATCTTTGTGGCTTTCATCACTTAGGAAATGTGAAGGTTTTCAAAGAGCTCTGTGCCAGAAACAGGGATGAAGATCAAATACATGTATCCCTATATTGGGGGCTTCCGAGGTGGTGCTAGGGGTAAAGAATCTACCTGCCAATACAGGAGCCGCAAGAGACGCGGTTTCAATCCCTGGGTCAGGAAGATCCCCTGGAGAAAGAAATGGCAACCCACTCCAGTATTTCTGCCTTGAAAATTCCATGGACAGAGGAGCCTGGTTGGCTACAGAGTCAGACATGGACTGCAGTCAGACTTGTCTGATCACACACACTGACACACACACGAATATAGACACATATTTCCCAGCCCAGCCAGCCCTCTGTGATGTCCCAGACAGTGGGAGGTGCCGTGTGCATAACTGCGGCTGACTTGCACTGTTGCACAGCAGAAGCCAACGCAACCCTGTAAAGCAATTTCTCTCCAATTAAAAATAAGTTTAAAAACATATGCCCATCTATCTAGTAGATATGTCAAGTATATAGTAAATATATGTATGTATCAGTATATATAAAATCTATGAGGTGAGGTGAAGTCGCTCAGTCGTGTCCGACTCTTTGCGACCCCGTGGACTGTAACCTACCTGGCTTCTCCATGGGATTCTCCAGGCAAGAATACTGGAGTGGATTGCCATTTCCTTCTCCAGGGGATCTTCCCAACCCAGGGATCAAACCTGGGTCTCCCGCATTGGAGGCAGACGCTTTAACCTCTCGGCCACCAGGGAAGACTCAAGTCTATAGGCATATATAATCTGTATTTCCTATAAATTACAATACCACACCGCGATAGCAGGGAAGTTACTCACATATGTATCCCAGGAACCCAGAACAGTTTCTGGAATATATTATCTGCTGAATAACAGTGCAGCAGAGCTGCTGATCCCTTGTTAATACAGACTTGTGTTAGTCACTCAGGCATGTCTGACTCTCACAGGCTGCGGCCCGCCAGGCTCCTTTGTCCATGGGATTCTCCAGGCAAGAACACTGGAGTGGGCTGCCATGTCCTTCTCCAGGAGATCTTTCTGCCTCAGGGATCAAACCCGGGTCTCCTGTATTGCAGGCGGATTCTTTACCATCTGAGCCACCAGGGAAACCCAAGAATACAGACCATCGAGCTTCCAAGGTTCAGACTTAGAGGTCAGATTTTCTGAAGGACGCACGCATTTACATTTCTCCATGATTTCTCTACTGCGCTGGTAACAAGGCATAATGATAAAGGAATTTGTAATACTTTCCTAACAACTTAAAAAATATTTTATTTGGACTTTGTGAATTTGCCCCAAAGTAAAAGACAGATGGGCTTTATGCTCAGAATTTCCTCTAAATATTAAAAACCCTTTTCAGTTTCATGCTTTAAAACGGCGTCATCATTAAAGAGTTGCTTCTCCATGATTTGATACAGGCTGGCAAGTTGGAGCCCCATAAGCCAGACCTATAAAGCACAGGTGTTCCAGGAGCAGGGCCCTTGCTGGCAGCCACTGTCTGCAAGGCTTCACTAGGTATTAATTTCGGAATTGAAAAGTGAAGGTGGTGGAAGCAAAATTAAGCCCTGAAATAAAGATTGCTCGGAAATCAGAGCTTCTCATGGACCAAGGGGCCCTGGTGCCTGAGTGAGCCCCTGCCGCGGTCCTGACCACGCCGCCCTCGTTGGAGAAGGGATCCGACACCTTGCTGGCCGCAAGCCCAACATGGTTGGCCTCGGCTGGAGGGACCGGCTGTTTTACTGAGAGCCGGTCTCAGGCTCTTTTTGAAGGTGGAGCGCTGAGTAGTTAGCGATGCTGCAAAACTTCTCAGCTCTGTTTAGTTTACACTTTTGGGCAGAGAGAGAGAAGGGTTGGTGGCGGGGGTGGGGAATACCATTTCTCTGCAAGAGCCTGTCCTTAAATTGAAATGGAATCTTAATGTCTGTCTTGGAAAGATCAAGCCTTCGTAAATAGGGTTCTATCCAGTTCAAACTTGGCATTGTAGAGATTGGCAGCTATATCCCTGCTGGGGCTTTTAGGTTTTCAGGGCTCAGGATTTGCTACCTGGCCAGTGGGAGAAGTTTCAGCCTGGAGACCTGGACATGTCATGCTCTTGACCGACTGTGGTACTAAGCTCCCTGTCTAGGAGAAGGTAGGGAAGCAAATCAAGCAGACTCGGAAAAAAAAAAGGGAGGGGGGGCACAGGTATTGTGACCCTGTCTGGATCCGTCAAGGAGGAAAGTAGCAAGAAAGGAGCAGAAGGAAGGAATAGCAGAGAATCTGATAACTGCATGTATTTCTTCAAAACCTCGTTCATTTTGGGTAACCCTGGCAAGTAAAATCAAATCCTGTTCTGCAATTGTTTTTAAAGACGGCAGCATTGCTTCATCCCTCCAACCCCAGCCCCTGGGCCAGCTTGTGGCCTAGTTTGGAGACCTTACTCCTCAGTCTTGCTGACCACAGCTCTTGTATTTGCTTTGTAAATTTAGAGGAGGAAGTAGGCGGAGAAAGGAGAGCCTTGCATTCTGGGTAGAGAACGGCTTTAACGACCTGCATTAGTCCTTAGCTCTGTCTTGGCGCCCTGGTCCTGATGGAACCCCCGGATCCCCCAGGCCTGGAGAGGAGGGCTGCCTGTGTCAAGGGCATCACTACGCCCATTCAGGCAGCCTTACAGCAAGCTGCACCCTACGCGGACCCAGGCATGACAAGGGGGTGACGCCAGGCTTGAGTACAGTATCTCCCATTTGGCCCCCTTTTCTGGGGTCGGGCGAGTGTGACCTCTTAGGACCCATCCTAGAAGAAGAGTCTGCCTGATGAAAGGATGTGCGAAACCAGGATTTATATGTGAGTACCGCTGTCTGTACTATGAAGTGGCATACACTGTCCTATAATCCCTCCCTGATGTGTTATGGATTTATGGGAAAACAGATTTGAGGCAGAAATCTCAAACCTTACACCATCTTGTGATACAAGAAAACTCTCAGAATTTTAAACATCCCAAGTTCCTAATTTTAAAAAAATTACAGTAAATATAGAATGCTATTTGGATAAGACATGAAGCTTGCTCGGTGGAAGGTTGATAGCAAACAGTTGTGGCTTTTGAACCATGGAGGAGAGCTGGGAGGAACACGGTAGTTTTCCAAGCTAAATGGGAAACCAGAGGTTGGTATCTGTGGCTTATCGCTCTATTTCTCGTTCCCCTGAACTGGCTTAAAACAGAAGCCTAGCTCTCCTGGCTTTGTGGCTCACCCTTTCTTGTAGACGCATGTCTGCAGGACCCCAGCTGAGCTCGAGGGACACACGTGCTCTCCTCTGCAGGTTATCCTGTGTGCTCCGTCGTGCCCCACTCGTGACTTCATGGACTGCAGCCCGCCAGGCTCCTCCGTCCACGGGGATTTTCCAGGCTAGAACACTGGAGTGGGTTTCCACGCCCTCTCCAGGGGATCTTCCCAAGGTCTCTGGAGTCTCTTGCATTGGTTGGCGGATTCTTTACACTTGAGCCATCTGGGAAACCGCAGTTATCCTTAACCCATTGCAAATGAGTGCTTTTTGGTTTTCAGTTCCCCAGAAAGCAGGCAGTTATTGGAAACTTGATCAAGCTCTTTTTTTAAGTGTTGTCTTTGTGTTCGTTCAGAGAAGGCAAAGGCACCCCACTCCAGTACTCTTGCCTGGAAAAGCCCATGGACAGAGGAGCTTGGTGGGCTGCAGTCCATGGGGTCGCGAAGAGTCGGACACGACTGAGCAACTTCACTTTCACTTGTCACCTTCATGCATTGGAGAAGGAAATGGCAACCCACTCCCGTGTTCTTGCCTGGAGAATCCCAGGGACGGGGGAGCCTGGTGGGCTGCTGTCTATGGGGTTGCATAGAGTTGGACACGACTGAAGCGACTTAGCAGTTGTATTCCTTAATGTGATTACTTTATGCCCTCTGGCTATTGCAAAATACATTTTCTCTCCTTTCAAAACTCCACAATACTTAAGGTTTTTCCTTTTCCTTTGCTACTTATAATCAGGACACTAACTATGCTTTACTGAAGAGAAACAGTAGGCCATCACATGGGCAAAATGGGAGACAGCTGTTGTGGATTGTTCTTCCGCGGTCATTATGTTCAGCTGGATGGTGTTTTTCACATTTAGCTGGTGTTACTCAATAGTGAACACTTAGCACCTGGTGAAAAACTGCACATGAGCGAACAGAGTTTTGGTTTTAGTGACTTGACTCATCTGTTCTAATTTGCATGTTACAGACACATGTTGCAAGAGTATGTATGTCAGCTTTCTTTTCCTCCCCATGTGATACTTGGAGTAGAATTTCCTTCATGGAAGAGTTTGTGTGTTTTTTTTTTTTCCGGTTCTCGTTTCTTCTATTCAACCTCTTTTGATATGAGCGACGATTCTAACAGTTCAATTGGCTTGCCCCTCGAGTTCCCGGTCCCCTGCATGAGCTGAGTTTTATTTGGCTCTCTGTGTTTATGTTCTCTGAAGAAACACAGAGATCTGGCTGTTAAAGTCTCAAGGAATGGCAAATGGGCAGGACCGGGAAGTCTGATAGCTCCTGCTTCTGAAAGCCATGTGGTACAAAAGCCTCTTTACTCTGAATGCAAAATGGAGTGAGCCCGCGAGAGCAGGAGGAATTCAGTCCAACAACACAGCCCTTTTAGGTCTACACGGGTCTGCAGGATTGGACAGCCCCTCCGCAGCCAAATGGGCTCTCACTCAGCAAGTCTCGACGTTCTCACTGAGCATCTGACACAGTGGTGCCTTGGTCCCTGTGGGCGAATGGTTCCAGGACTCCCCGTGGCTGCCAAAATCTGGAAACCCGAGTCCCTCACACTGCGGCCTCAGAAGCCCCGCACCCGCTGGCTCTGCCTCCGTGGAAGCGCAGCGCTGACGCCGACAGGCCTGAGTTTGTGGTCAGTCGCGTCGTATCTTTGGGACCCAAGGACTGGAGCCCACGAGGCTCCTGTGCCCACGGGGATGTGCCGGGCATAGGTCTAGGTGCTTGAGGTCCACCTCTTTTGGGGATATAGAAACCCTGCCCGTGAAAGCTGCTCTAGCAGGAGCTGGGGGCTTTATTCACACTGGATCACACCCAGCATCACACGTCTAAAGGGGTGGGGCTTCTTTCTGGCCCAGTCTGAAAGTAACTGCCACGTCCTCGTGGCAGGCCACGGTTGCTCTGTTCTTGCATCTGTGGTGCACGCATGCTCACTTTTCCTCCCCTGGTGGTGGCTGAGCCCGTGCCTTCCGAGCCTGGCTGCCTGGGCTCAAGTGCCGACTGCACCAGCTGGCGTGTGGCGCGGCCAGGCCACTAACGCCGCCGCCTCGGGCCCGTCTTTAAACGGGGAGGTAATCTTGTGTACAGTACCGGTTGATGTAGGAGTTAATTTATATAAAGCAGCTGTGTTTGGCCTGTTAAAGGTGCTGAACAGCGATGCTTTATGCTTAACGTTACCATTTCCCCCAAGTGGACGCCAGTCACAGCTCACACACTCACTTCTGCGCCGACTGCCAGTACGCATGCACGGGTCGGCCCCAGCTCCTTTCCACCTGGCAGATGGCAGGCTCTTCGCTGGGTGTGAAGGTGCAGGGAAGACGCGCTTCTGCTCCCCAGCGCCTGTACCAGGCCTAGTGTGTGTCTGCTGCATGAGCGGGAGCACTGGTCTGAAACCCACCCCTTGACTGGCTAGGGCACACCATAAAAACCCCAAACGCAGGGTCTTAGCTGCTGAATTTCCAGAGGAGACTTTGCTGGACACACTGATGTTTCAGTGCCCAGGACAGAGGAGAAGAGGGGCCACCAGGAGCTTTGCGGACACACAGTGTCGCAGGTGGGGCAGTGAGGTTTTGGGGCGCAGACACGGGAAGCAGCAAGCTCTGTGGGACACAGAAGGGGAAGCAGTGTGAACGGAGCTCAGGCAAGGCTTGCCTTGCTGAGCTGGCAGATCACACACAACAGTCCCCGAAAGGAGGCATGCAGAGGGCCCCAGGCGCCTAGAGCCGAGAGCTGAGCTGAGGGGACGGCACTGACAGCACTTGGCCATCACAGCGGCCGCGCCACCTGGTCTGCTTTTCCCATTGAATCAGACACTGAACTAAGTAAGGGGCAGTTTTATTCTTATTTCCAACATTCAGATAGCACTATACAATAAAACAATTCTATAAAATGACATTTTACTGTAATTTCCTAACGAAGGGATATCCATTCCCAACCCTCCCCCACAAACTTTCAGCCCCCAGAGCAGGCTTCCTGTTGGAAGGCAGCTATTGCTTCATCTTGCCCTGAGGAAGGAGTTTCAGGCACCATACCGTTATATTCTGAAATTTTCTTCCTCCTACAGCCGATAATCCTCAGGTCTGAAAGACAAAAATCAGTGTTTATTTTTTTAACACCTCGTTATTTCACTTTCTCCTGCCTGATGCAGGAAGATTATTTTTCCAATTTAAAATGAAAGTAACCGTTCATCAAGAAATATCTCCAAATATTATGTCTAAATTTTTGGTGAAAAACATTAAGGCCAAATTACTGCAAAGTAGAATGCTGCTGCTGCTAAGTTGCTCCAGTCCGGCCCGACTCTGTGCGACCCCATAGACAGCAGCCCACCAGGCTCCCCCGTCCCTGGGATTCTCCAGGCAAGAACACTGGAGTGGGTGCCATTTCCTTCTCCAATGGATGAAAGTGAAAAGTGAAAGTGAAGTTGCTCAGTCGTGTCTGACTCTTAGCGACCCCATGGACTACAGCCCACCAGGCTCCTCTGTCCATGGGATTTTCCAGGAGAGAGTACTAGGGTGGGGTGCCATTTTTTTATGTGGCAATTTCCAAGTTCTTTTGAGACTATAAATATAGGCTCCCACGTGCCTATACATGAATGTATGTACAAATAAGCCTGAATTCAATTTCCCCAAAGCCCTTTTAATAGAAAGGATTATATACAAAGATATGGATTTAACTAATAACAGCATATTGTGAATGAGCGAATAATTAATTTTCATTATAACAGCATACAAAACGATTGTATAAACACCAGTCCTTTGGCACTTTAATTACACATTTATCACACATATATGCATATATATGCATATATGGTCTTTTACTATATACATGATAAGGTCTTTTCTTCATTTATGTATTTATAGGGTTAATCTTACCTGACAGTTCCTTCTAGTAGTAAATTAAACACCATTTTCAGAGAAATGTTAAATTTCAAAAATGGAGAAAATGAGGGAAAGGAACTTACAAAATGTAAGAAGTGTTTGTGTCTCATTATTTTTTACAGTAGTGTATTTGTGGGTATTGGGTGCCTGCGGAATTTTCAGAAGGAATTTAGTAGTAAGTAAACTAAAGAGAGATTTCTGAAACAGCTGTAAACATATTCGATTGTTTGAGTACCTTTAAAAAGTGAACTGTTAGCCCTGAAACAACTTATCTCACCCTTTCTACATTTATAGCGTATTAAAAAAAAAAAAGACCAGCCAGGAAGCCCGGACAGGAAGAGCCGCTTCTGGTGCCTGATTAAACGAAAGACAGTGCACTTTAAAATCATCCCATATGCTTCACCAGCATCATTCTAGAAACTGCAGCATTTTGTGGCTGTTTTTGAAACCTCTTTTCAAATGTAAAAACCGAATCCAAAGTCTGGGAACTGACAACCTGATAAACAGCTGGAAGGGGCTCCAAAATGTGCCCTTCTAGTCTCGCATGCGTGACTCAGCACAGTCCAAGCTCCCAGTCAAGAGACACCAGTGCCTTTTAAGAAACCATTTCTTCTCCCATCCAGCTGGTTCACATAATTAAAAAAAGGGAGGCGGTGATGGAAGGAAGCCTAAGATCCTAACAAGGAGTCCTGACAAGGAGTTTCTACAGTTCCACCCAAAATTAAGCGTGCTTAGCCACTGTCTGGTTGTTTCCACACCAAAAGCCAATTTATTCACAATGAGATGACGAAAGTGCCTTTTAGTGGGACTGAGGCGTAAGCTAGGAAGCATGTGCGAAGGCTGTGATCTCAGGTGAGGTGAACACGCCTGACTGTGACCTGAAGGAAAGGGGCTAACGCAGCTCGATTCTGTGACCCTGCGGAGACAGTGCGGAGGATGGAGACGGCCCGTCAGGACGCGGGCAGGTGAGACAGGAACAGAGGTGAGGACTCAAGGAAGGGAAGGGGGAGAGCAGAGGGGCGGCAGAGGAAGGAGCTGCTGAAAAGGGCAGGCAAGGGCCACTGTCAGCCTTCAGCCTGAGGGAGGCGGGAGATGGCAGTGCTGTCAGGAGGGGGACACAGGCAGAAGAACAGAGCTTGAAGGGAAGGAGCCTGGTTTTGTACATGCTATCTGGGTGTGGCCGGCAGCCAGTAAGCGGGATTTGGAGTTTAGGGGAGACGGAGAAAGGGAGAGCCATCTGAGTCTCTAACAGTCTTCGGCCACAGCGCCTGAAGGCCTGGCCTCCCGCGCCTCTAACACAGCCTGCTGTCCCACCTCCCCAGCAGAGCATTTTCACCAGCTCTCCACTCCGTCAGATTCAAATGTCTCAGAAGGCCACACAAACTCAGCGTCCGTAATGGCCCCAGGCAACTGCTCCGAGTCATTCTTCCACACCCTGTCTCTTCTGGCCCCAGGACACTCCCTGTTGCTGCCTAGATAAGCACCTTCACACCACTGGACTGGGGCACTTGCTATTTTCTGCGTTTGAAATATCTCTGACATTTCCCTGCCTGGTAGACTTGACTAATCCTGCAAAACCCACCCACAAAATCACATGTTCTGGGAAACGCTACACAACTCTTCCTTTCTGAGAAAGGGCTCTTTTCCCTGAGACTGCCAGGGAACTCCATGCTTGCTTCTATTACAGTTTCTCAAACTGCGCTTGCCCTACATAAATGAGTCAACACTGCTCTGAATGTAAACAATATTTGGTGTCTCTGTAGATGACAGTGCTGGTGCTTGGAGGCCGAGAAGTACACTACCCCACAAGCACGGTCTGGTGTTACCCTCCCTGCCACACAGTGAGAAAGACTGTCGTCAACCCCAAACAGCTGACAGGGTGGACCCTCACAGGAGCTGAGGGGCCGAAGGACACGTGGCTGGCAGGGAGGGGCAGGCAGGGCCCCCTGCAGACCCTCGACCCACTGCTCCAAGCCTGTTCTACTCGTGTGCCCATCACGGAAGGCACAGTCCCGATATAATCCATCTTGCGGGTCCAGCAATTAGGATGGCATCCTGTGTGCTGTGGAGGCTTTAAGATACTCGTCACTGTAGTGACTGCCTTGCAAACATCACCGCGCTCATAAAGGCACCCTTTGCTCTTCCGGAATCTTCTGCAGGTGGTTAATTTGCTTCAGAGGTAGGGGTGGTGTGGAGAACAGTATCATGGCTAAGGGTCTAGATATTTCAGATGTTAGCAGAGCTAGAAAGACTAACTTATGTGGGAGGCAATTAAAAATGCTACATGGCTTCAGCAGGTACCCCGAGGGAAGGAGGAGGTATCTGTGTTAAACGCGGTTCTGTCGTTCTCTCCACCCACACAAAGGAAAGCAGGGACACATGCAACATGCCCGGCCTGCTCACTCCCTTCCACCAAAGCAGGCAGCCCAGTACAAGAAAGGAGGGGAGGGCCGTGTGCCTGGGTGCATCTCCAGCTTTAGCGGGCATGCCAATCACTTGGGTTCTTACAAAAATGCAGGTTTTGATTCAGTTAAGTCTGTAAAAGGCCATGACTCTGCATTTCTAACAAGTTCCCCTGTGACGCAGTTCTGGCCCATGGACCTCAGACCTCCCACAGAGCCATTCCTGAGACAGCGGAGGTGACTGAAGATGCTGAAGAAGCGCTTTCAGTAGAAGTTTCGAAGGCTGTGCTGTGCCCAGCAGAAAACAGCACGACTCCTTACGAGCAAGCGAGGATTCCAGTGGTATATAGCATCCTTCTGGCTCTTTACCCACAAGAGGACTCTGTTAACAGGCAGTGTTATGCTTTTCTGACACAACAATGGCTAACTGTAGATTATGGTAACATCTACAGAGGCCAGATACTAAAATTCCTTGGACATCTATCTTCAAAGACTGAGTGCAGCTTTAACTGAGCGAATGGCGCTGCATTAAGGTTCTTTAAGCTTTCAAAGCTGTATCGGTTTAAAAGCTAATATATGTGCAGCAGCGCTGCGTTAGCCAGAACTGACCTCGCAGATGTTGCTCACAGGTTCACCCTACTTTATGCTGAGACCTACATCCTCTCCTCACTAGATTAAGCAATTTTTAAAAGCAAGAAACCTGGCAACTAGCATATTCCTTTTCAGCCTACAGATATGTAAATGCTGTTTGAAACTTTAATGAACTTTAATGAAATGGCTTGATCTTTTGCCACATGGATGACAGGTAATTTAGTCTGTATTAGCCATAGTTCTTTGTTTCATTGCAGGTACAAAGTATGAAGTTTTGAACTAGCAGAAGATGTACACTGGTAACACATTTGGAAATAAGGGCTTCCCAGGTGGCTCAGTGCTATAGAATCCGCCTGCCAATGCAGGAGACGTGGGCTCGATCTCCAGTCCAGAAAGATCCCCCGGAGGAGGAAATGGCAACTCACTGCAGTGCTCTTGCCTGAAGAACCCCAAGGACAGAGAAGCCTGCTGGATTTCAGTCCATGGAGTTGCAAAGAGTCAGGACTTAGGGACTGAACAATAATTTGTAAATGACAACAGCTTTCATTTTACAACAGTTTAGAACCTCAGGGAAACTTTGGGAGACATTTCAAATGCTGTTATAAAAAGCTAATACCTATTAATTCTTAACAGAAAGTTATTGATAGAAATAAAACTTAAATTAACGAAATTAGCATGATCTTCTCTTTATATATGTAATACAAAGTATCCAAAACCGGGGACACCAGAGTTGCACCAAAGCAGACTGTTGAGAGAGAATTTAGTTTAGCTAGAGGCATTAAGCAATATTTAAATAAACAACAAAGACCAAGATATGAACTCATCACACAATGAATTAAAAGTCAATTCCTCTTTAAGGGAGTTAAGAGTCCACTCATTCAGTCTCCTTCAACCAAGATTCCTGAGCATCAGGTCCACCGTGGGCGCGGGAAACGGCAGAGAGCGAGACGCAGCCTGTCTTTAGAGAGCGTTTTTAACAGAGGGAGACACACACACACTGACCCCTGAAGAGAAAGCGGAAAGTCTGATGTTCTCATATATGCACTTAGGATTTACTTGGGAGATTAATGAATCTTCAAAGAATTTGCCTACATAAGACTTTCTTTAATTCATTTTCTAAAGTGTGCTAAACTTTCACAGGTATTCAATGCTTTACGGCAACAACTCACTTAGAACTTAATACTTGTCACCAGCAGAAAACTGCCTTTGAAAGCAATGTCGCTTTGCACAGTAATATTACTTTCTTCGAGTGAAGACGCTAAGGCCTGTGGGAGCTGTAGAAAGTGCCCTGCGGCGCCCGTGGCTGCCTGGGCACCTAAACCTGCCGCAGCTCACACGGCTCCCCGTCTGCTCTGGCAAATCCTTTACCGCGCGCAGCCTTACACAACACAGCGGCTGCACGCGCCAGGCTGCACACGCACAGCTCTGTCCCCGCTGCGGCGGAGCAGACGCAGGCGCGCACGCTCAGGACACGCTGAGAACGCGGGCGCCGGGGCCGCCGCTGCGGACACCGCGAGGAAGGACGCCGCTGAGCTCAGGGAAGGCCTTGGAAATTTTAGCTTTCCTTGTAAAATGGCAGAAAAAAACGCATTTGGTTTTTTAATAAAATGAAACATAAAGCTATAAAACACATGGTTTATATTGTATTTCAGATAGAGATGCGATAGGATTCATCCCATTATGATGAATTTATTTTCCAAAGGAAAAACAGCATTCAAAGTTCTGTTGTAAATTCATGAAACTGAGTATAACTTAAGTGTAATAAATTTCAAAAATATTTTACTCTCCTTTAGGCTTTATATCTTCACTTCTAAATAATAAGTAAAATGCTTACTCCAAGAAAACAGTTAAAAGACCAGGATAAAATCTGGATAGTGGAATAATCTTGAGAGAGAGAAATGGTCAGGTTGACAGAGTTTTAAGTCACTTTCACTGGAAAAATGGAATTATTTAGAATAAACCATCCCAGGAAATCTGGGATCCCAGTTCACATTCCTTGAACTGAAGATGTCAGCTGTACAGATAACAGGCAGAGCAACGGTGCGCCAGACTCATTCACCCAGACACTGTACCACCAGCTTGACCAGAAAATGTCCAATGGGACTTCTTCTGAAAACTGAACTCACTTTTAGGTACAATGGAAAGGATGGAGCACTGCCACTTGCAGCAACATGGACGGATCTAGAGATTCTCACACTAAGCAAAGACAAATGTCATATGACACCACTTGGTGTGGAATCGAAAAATGATACACATGAACTTGTCTGCAGAATGGGAAGAGACTCACAGACATGGAAAGCAAGCTTAGGGGAACCGTAGAAGAAAGGGGGTAAAACAGGAGGCCAGGGTTGACACACAGAAAGCAAGCTTAGGGTAAGCAAAGGGGAAAGGGGGCAAAATAGGAGGCCAGGGTTGACACACACCGTGCTGTGTGTGCTCAGCCAGGCGTGCCTGACGCTGCGACCCGACCCGTGGGCTGCAGCCCGCCAGGCTCCTCCATCCATGGGAGCCTCCAGGCAAGGACACTGGAGTGGGCAGCCACGCCCTCCTCCAGGGGATCGTTCCAACCCAGGGACTGAACCCAGGTCTCCTGCATTGCAAGCAGAGGCTTTAACCTCTGAGCTATGAACTATGCTCCAATACAAAAAAAAGGTTGAGTTCTTTAAAAATCAATTTTTTTTTCAATCAAAACAGGAATTACTGTTGCACTCAACTGTCACTTTTAAGACACAGCTCTATTGGCTAGGGAATATAAATGATTTGGTTTTGGTTTCTTACACAGAGACTGCTTTTTATTTTAGCAACCAGTCCTAATGTGTTCCTATCCAAAAGAACAGTATAGTTTAGAAGGCTTGATTTGAGCAAAATTCAGGACTGGAAATGTTGAGGTCTATGGTGTAAGCCAATGCTGAGCTGGTTGAAATGATGGAAAAGCTGGAACGTAAACTTGCTCCCTGAGCCCGGCCAATGGCTTCTGACTGTGGAGAGGAGCAAAGTTAAGTTAAATCTTGCAGGAAAACGCCACATAACTGGACTAGCAGACACTCATGGAAAATCTTGATGATGCCCAGATCCCAGCTCCTCCTGGGTTTTGAAAAGGTAAAACTCCTCTCTACTGTCTTAAATAAGTCTCTGATCTGAAGCACATGTTTATAAAGCCATAGGTGAAATTATTATTATTTTTTAATGGGCAGATTTGGGGGATGAACAGCTTTCACACGCAAGGGCGAGCAGAAAGCTCACGTCCCTGCCTCCTCCAGGGCTGCAGACTGCCTGGATGGGATGCCTACCAGGCCCCTCTGCCGTGCTCTCACTCCTGGCTCTTTCTTCCTTTCCTCAGAGCTGGCTGGCTGAACCGTTAAACTGCCTAAGTCTAACCCTGCTTCCAGCAAAGATGACTGCACAGCCCGTCACCCTCGCAGCCTCCCCTGGCCCGGACTCACTTCTGAGGGTGCTCCGTGGGCAGTGTCAGACCAGGGACTGGGTTCTCATCCCACAGTCTGTCCTCAAGCATTCACAGACTTTCCACACTCAGCTTCTCTGCAAAGGTGGGGGCTATGCTTAAAGCATTATGGATTTAACGGGTGAGGAGTAAAAAAAGCACATTTCTTTTTTGGTTTTGTTTCATCATTCTGTGGATACTCTGAAGCAATTCAAGTTGAAATTTTCCTTACACCTAGTTTCTTCCAAAGGAAAGCTCTCCTACGGAATTTTGAAAAACTGAAAATTAAAAAAGTTTCAAATGAAACAAGTTTTATTTTTACCCTACATAATGAAAAATTTCCATTACAGTGACAGCATTATAATTTCCATGATTGTTGTGGTTTTGTAACGTGTTGGCAAAACCTCAATGATCCTGGAAATAATTATTGACAATTAAAATAAGCTGCCCGTTTGAAAGCTACAGTCTCAGGCAACTGAACTGTGACAAGAGACAGGGCTATTCTTCCTCCGAGAAACAAGCTCTAAGTGCATGCCCTACAGTCCCCATGCTCACATGGCAAATGCGTAAGGAAATGCAGAATAAATCTTTACAGCACACTCTGACATAACATTCTCTGACAGTTTTTATATCCATGAGATGCAGAAAATACTAATACACCAAGGGTACACACTAATTTAACTGAGGTGTGTGGACGATGCTTCTCATCCGAGAAAAGGGCTTTAGTCATACAACACATTTAGAGTTTCCTCATAAATATCAGTTCCTTTCTGTCTTGTATACCATTGTTTTAAAAATAAACAACCAGCATAAGAAAATCCAGAGTATGCTGAAGTTATCCCTGAGGGAATGTAACTTTTTAAGTGATTTAAAGTGATTAGCTATTCAATTAATACAATTTTGTTAGTCACCTACTGGGTGACTTGGTTTCAAGGTCATTCAAAGCTTAGTCTGACAACTGTTATTGCTGCTCAAAAGATTTTCATCTCTAACAGAGAAGCTGAAGAGCTTGCACTGAGCCGAAAGCTCATGGTAGCTGCAATTACCAAGTGCACACTTTTGCACTGTAAATGTGTTAAGTTTTATTGCTAGGGAGACAGAAGCCAGGGCAAGCTATTTTCATGTCTATTTATGGTGCAATCTAGGGGCATTCGTTTCAGTCAAGTCTCTGCAGGTTACCTGTCATATCTATCTTGAATAATTTCCAATTACTACATTCCAAAGGAAGATTATATTCTTGCCTTAGCTATTTGGGGTGGAACAAAAGCATATTTTAAGTTGGTTACTTCTCTAAAGGGAGAAAATTTCTTTTTCTCATAAAAGCCAATCTATTAGTAATGGTGAATCTCATTTTTAAGGATTGCATGGTGTGTCAAATATTTCAATTGTGACCCTAATATATATCTTAATTCATACTTGAACTTTATTAAGTAGTAAACAACTAAAACAGCAGTCCTTTAAAGCAGTCACTAGCCACATGGGGGCCTCCCTGATGGCTCAGTGGTCAAGAACCCGCCTGCAATGCAGGAGACGTGGGTTCAGTCCCTGGGTGGGGAAGGTCCCCTGGAGAAGGAGGTGGCAACCCCCTCCAGTGTTCTCGCCTGGGAAATCCTATGGACAGAGGAGCCTGGTGGGCTACAGTCCACGGGGTCGCAAGAGAGACAAGACTTAGCGACTGAACAACAAGAAGCCACATGAGGCTACTAAAACTTAAGTCAAATTACATTCGTAAACTTGAAAATTCAATTCTCAGATACACTAGCCCCAGTGTAAGCATTCAAGAGTCACAGAAGCCAGCAGCTGCTGCACTACCTCAGCTACGCGTCAACGTGAAAAGCCCATCAGGTGGCCCTGGCCTAAAAGAGCACCTGTTTCTTAGGCAATACGTGTTTGGTTGATACAAAAATGTATATACATTTTTTTCCTGGTCATATGCATTCTGTGACTTAAAAAAAAATTAGACTTGGTGTTAGCTCTAATACTCAGAAGGATAAACTGTTGAACAGTTTAATGCCGGTATGCTGTGACTGCAGTGAGTGTGCGCTCATATACGCTAACAGACACTGTGTGGTAGTGGTGGGGAAAGGTCACACTCTATTAAAGCTCACAGGAAAGCCTGGTGTCCGACCTGTGTTCCTGCCACAGGGAAGCCTGGATGGAAAGAAGGGGCAGGAAAATCCATTCCAGAATAACAGCTCAAACATGGATCAGGCGGCTCCAAGTTTCACCAAAAGTCTCCTTAAAATAATTCTAGAAAAGCCCTCTCTACTTCCCTTAATATAAAGAAGGCACTCAGTCGCCTTCTAGCTTGCTTTAAATGAGCCAGGAACATCAGCAATAAAAGACGCAGTCTGATCAGTGCTCTCTGGCTGAAACAGCACTGAGTACAGCTTGCTGTGGGCGGCTGTTACAGCGCTCTGCATGTGTGGCTCACTGAAGACACCCTGCGGAGCGCGCACGACGCGCGTGGCCACGGGCATACGGCGTGTGTGGCCATGCAACTGAAGACCGCCTTCCGTGTCTCCAGTCTCTGAAACAAGACCTGCTTCCCATCTCGGCAAGCATTATGACAGGGTTTCTGTAAGAAAATCAGGTACGAGATATTTAGATCTACAGACTAAAGGTGGCCTCATATCTTACAGCCACCGAAGATCATGCTTGTGGGGAAAAATCTTGAGATCGGGAAAACATGCAATGGCACCATATTTCGCGCAAAATCATGATTCCCCGAGCTTGTAAAACACACACACACAGCGCAAAAACTAGCACCGAGATCCAGGGAGTGAGCATACCGAAATGTTAAGTGCGGTGATCTTACTTATGTTTCCATCTTATTTTTAGTTTCTGCAATGAACGTTTAGTAAAACCCCCAAATTAACACATTTTTTCAACTGAGTGCCTGAGTCTGCTTTTTCCAGAGTTGTTACTTTTGAAGTAAATGTCTATGTTACATGCAGTCTATTTTATTGTGAATTTTTAGTAAAGAAAAGGTTTCAGACTGGTAAGTGTAAGCTAATAAGTGATTTCTAGAAGTTAAGGATTAATTTAAATTGTGGCAATTCCACATCTCCTTTAAAGAACTTTTAAAAATGTTAACATCTTCCTAGAAAAATGTTCATGTTTACATGTGCTGAGTTTTAAGGATAAATATAACTTCTATGTAGTTTAACTAGGAAAAGGCAGACTGGATTTGTCTTCAGTAAATGACCATGCAAATCTCTAAGAACAACTTAAAATGATTAAATGATTTTTCCTGAAATGTAATTTTCATGAAGTATCAATAGCTTCATATCTTCTAAAGATTATTTCTAACCTCATTTATAAAACCTGATAAAAAAGACACTCTATTTCTTCATTCATTCATTCATTCAGTGTTTGCTGAGTGCCTGCTTGATGAGTCAGCCACTGGGATCGGTGCTAACCAGACAACATGCAGGTCCCCATGGAGTCTAGTCAGGGATGACAGCAGACAGACATGTGCGTGTTTAACGCATGAGATTAAGTACAGTAAAATAATCCATTCTTCCATAATAAAGCCTTATGTGGGTGGCCTAACCCAGCTCCAGGATTACAGGAAAGAAGGTACATTTGAAAGGTTTCATCTTCTGTATCCCTCTGGCGTCTATCAACCTTACAGCACGTGGTATAAACTCAAAGGCAGTCTGTAAACCGATGACGTACATAACTGCTTTAACGGTGATCCCTCCCACGCGTGTCCTACAGCTTACTGCAGTCTCTTCACAGCAGAGAGTGCTAAGAATATTTGTTGAAAAACACAATGAAAGTTTGCTTTTGTGGAAAGAACACAGGATTGGAATTAGTTTCAAATTCAGGCTGTACTACTATCAGCCAGACCTCTGACTCAGTCTTAAACACAGGAATGACGCATTTCTCTTACTGGCAAGAGAATTACTTACGACGTACGTAAACCATCTAGCAGAGTGCTGGGCGATTTGAAAGCATTCATGTAACTGATCACTAATAATACTATTTTGCTCATTATTGGCAGACTTAATAAAGGTGAACCTTGAAATAAGTCAGCAAAGTCAAAAACATTTAAAACAGAATACTCTAAAGAAGTGTGTGCCAAGAGTGAAGTCACACACACACAATGATCAGGTCAAGGGTAGAGCCCTGGACACACTGTCAATTCTGGGAAAGCAAATTTCCACCTGTGAAAATCTGTGCCAATCGAGACACAGGTCTTCAGAGTGCACTGGGAGAGTATCCTGGGGGGAAATGAGCTGTCTCTCGTAGATCAGCAAAGAGGATGTGTGGTTCTGTCTAGACCTGTGCAAATTCTGTGAATCCTGCGAGCCTTTCTGGGCCCTATCGTGTGGATCCTACGAGCCTTTCTGGGCCCTATCGCGTGGATCCTGCGAGCCTTTCTGGGCCCTATCGCGTGGATCCTGCAAGCCTTTCTGGGCCCTACCGTGTGGATCCTGCAAGCCTTTCTGGGCCCTACCGTGTGGATCCTGCGAGCCTTTCTGGGCCCTACCGTGTGGATCCTGCGAGCCTTTCTGGGCCCTACCGTGTGGATCCTGCGAGCCTTTCTGGGCCCTACCGTGTGGATCCTGCGAGCCTTTCTGGGCCCTACCGTGTGGATCCTGCGAGCCTTTCTGGGCCCTACCGTGTGGATCCTGCGAGCCTTTCTGGGCCCTACCGTGTGGATCCTGCGAGCCTTTCTGGGCCCTACCGTGTGGATCCTGCGAGCCTTTCTGGGCCCTACCGTGTGGATCCTGCGAGCCTTTCTGGGCCCTACCGTGTGGATCCTGCGAGCCTTTCTGGGCCCTACCGTGTGGATCCTGCGAGCCTTTCTGGGCCCTACCGTGTGGATCCTGCGAGCCTTTCTGGGCCCTACCGTGTGGATCCTGCGAGCCTTTCTGGGCCCTACCGTGTGGATCCTGCGAGCCTTTCTGGGCCCTACCGTGTGGATCCTGCGAGCCTTTCTGGGCCCTACCGTGTGGATCCTGCGAGCCTTTCTGGGCCCTACCGTGTGGATCCTGCGAGCCTTTCTGGGCCCTACCGTGTGGATCCTGCGAGCCTTTCTGGGCCCTACCGTGTGGATCCTGCGAGCCTTTCTGGGCCCTACCGTGTGGATCCTGCGAGCCTTTCTGGGCCCTACCGTGTGGATCCTGCGAGCCTTTCTGGGCCCTACCGTGTGGATCCTGCGAGCCTTTCTGGGCCCTACCGTGTGGATCCTGCGAGCCTTTCTGGGCCCTACCGTGTGGATCCTGCGAGCCTTTCTGGGCCCTACCGTGTGGATCCTGCGAGCCTTTCTGGGCCCTACCGTGTGGATCCTGCGAGCCTTTCTGGGCCCTACCGTGTGGATCCTGCGAGCCTTTCTGGGCCCTACCGTGTGGATCCTGTGAGCCTTTCTGGGCCCTATCGTGTGGATCCTGCGAGTCTTTCTCGGGTCCTACCGTGCGGATCCTGCGAGGCTTTCTGGGCCCTACCGTGTGGATCCTGCGAGCCTTTCTGGGCCCTACTGTGTGGATCCTGCGAGCCTTTCTGGGCCCTACCGTGGGGATCCTGCGAGCCTTTCTGGGCCCTGCCGTGTGAGGCCTTGTCCGGGCTGCTGCTGCTGCAGGGATGGACAGATGCAGCCCTTGCTCTCGAGGAGGTGAGCGCAATGGCAGGGCTGCCTGGCAGGTGCCGGGCCGAATGCGCGGGGCACTGAGTCTGCTTCTAGACTGCAGGTGAGGCTCCTCCGCGGAGACAGACGTCTGAACTAATGCCCAAAGGATGGGTGAGAGTCACCCACGGGGAGGAGGGAGGGGCATGCTGGCTTAGGCAGAGGTGACAGCAGAGAGTCATGGAGGAGCTAAACGGCATAAGGGGGCGCCAGTTCTGTACAGGCTGCTGCTGAGAGCCCAGCACTGTGAAGGGAGAACATAAGCTGAGGAGGTGACCACGAGGCAGGCAAAGCCGCCTAGCGACGGCGAGACGGGGTCGCGTGTGAGGCCCGAGCAGGCTTCTGGCCACAGGCGGAGACACCGCACAGGGGAGGAGAGCCGTGTTCCTTCTCTTACTCCTCTACTTGGACAGGCTGTGAAAGCGTCCAGAATGGATGACTCTCATTGGATCACACTCTTGGCTTAGTGAAGCAACCCCGAAAATGGAGAATTACTCGGTTTTAGGTAAAGACAGTTCACTTTCATTCCAAGAGACTATAACCAATCCAAGCTATGTTATCCCAAACAAAATATCTGGTAATTTATAGGCCCCTATGAACATCCCTGCACTTACCTAGCAAAGTCTTAAGACTTTGAAACTTTTGGTTCTACTGTCTACAGCTAGAGTTTATTTGTAGGGAAAAGCCGCAAAAAGTATCCAAGGGAGTGAAAAAAGTTTATACTTCCCACCTTCAAGGACCTTATCATTTGGATAAGCAAACAGGAAACATTAAACTCAGGTTAAAAAGACAAAAAACAAAGGTGGGAAGGAAAGAAATACTTACGGAGACCAGACTCTTGGAAAAGCCTCTATTTCTTCTTGTGTGTACTCATCTAGACGTCTGGGCACTTTTCGTGGTTGAGGAAGCTCTTCTGTTAAATTCTTAAGAATGTCTTCTGGTATATCCTAGATCAAACACAAATTTAGGCTTATTCTTCATGATTAGTAATTCCTGTGTAAGTGTCAGCCACTTAGCTGCGTCTGACTCTCTGCAGTCCCACGGACGGTAGCCCGCCAGGCTCCTCTGTCCATGGAATTCTCCAGGCAAGAATACTGGAGTGGGTAGCTGTCCTCTTCTCAAGGGGATTTTCCTGACCCAGGGGTCAAACCTGAGCTCCCTGTATTGCAGGCAGATGCTTTACCCTCTGAGCCACCAGGGAAGCCCTACTAGTAATTCTTAGTAAGTATTAAGAAATAATAAACAGAAGAATGTTTACAATAACAGATTTTATATTTTAATCTTGACAAACATTTCTAATGCTGAATCAGACATCTTCAATTTTGACAAGTATCTGGTCACTAAATTCTACTTTTTCTGAATACTGTTTAATTTTTTCCTCCTCCTTTCAACAGCAAAAAAGCACTGCCTTGGATCATTCTCATAACATTTCATCTGATGACTGTTTGTACAAGGTCTATTGCTTCCAGTGCCACAACCTTTTTCAATTTATGCTTCATGTTTTTGCCAAAAAAACCTTTCAAAGATGAAAACCTGCTGGACCCTCGAGTCATTTAGCCAGCAAGCATTTACTAAACTCCTTCTATGAACCAGAAATTGTGCTAGGGGCTGATATAGAAAGAAAAATCAAAAGATTATGGCTTCTACAGGCTTCCAATTTTTAAGGAGTCTCTCCTTGGCTAAGAACCTCTCCGGACGCAGCGCTAACTCCTGAGCCACGCTAGTGCGCTCACTCCTGGCCCCTCCAACTTCCCTTCTCCACAGGTGCCCGCGGCTCTGAGCAAGCCCCCGCAGCCGCTCGTGCATGGGTCCATGCTGAAACCCCCGTGCCTCTGCTCATGGCACCTTCCAGAGTGTTCAGAAAACAAAAGCAAAGGAAGGTGAGATGTGAAAAAGTCTGAACCCGAGTCAGCAAAAAGCAGATCACAGAGTAAAGCACGTATTTGAGAGTCACCTTGAGAGAACTGCACTAAAGAGGGGATGATAAAACGAAGAGCATGGATAACCAAAAGAACTGGCATTTATACTGTGCTCCTGGAACACAAGTAAGGCAAAGGAATCATATTGTGGATCTGAATGATAGGTTAATTCAGAAGAGCCTATTGAAGGAACAATAAGATATCAATACAGAAGTGTCCTATGGGCATTTCCACAGGGACTGGAGATATAATTACCTCTTTTCAGTTTTGGTGTGTTTCTAACTGTCCTCAAGAAACAGGATGATTATATATTAGTCTGCAGAGAGCTATAGTATAATTGGGAATCAAATGTCTAGGCAAGCACGCAGCATCAAACAAGGCACTCAAGTCTGTCTTAAGCATCAAAATACAATTTAAAGATAGTTTCAAAGAATCACAGAGCTCTTGCAGTGTAAGCTGGCTCTAAAACCCAATATGCCAAAATTAAAAATTTTTTTTTAACTTAAAATGACTTTAAAATTATGGTTTGGACAGGCTGGGTCACTATCAACATACATAAAGCCACAATATACATTCCTCACAATTGTTTCTTCACTGAGAAGCATTTGAAAAACATTTAACTTTCCTTACCCAGCACATACAAACACACCAGCGTAAGCAGAGAACCAGGATGCGCAGAGGATGCCCAGACACATTAAATACTGTTAGTTGCTCCTTATCCGTTACTAAGGAAGTCTATCTGCCAGTTTGGTGTTCATGCAAACGTATGAATATTCCACACTTCTTTGGAAAACTACTAAAAAAAATCCTTAGATCACATTTGCAAAGACAATCAACACTGCCAACTGCTCATTCAGCATAGAGAATTTAAAACCTAGTGGCTTTCTGATAAGTGTTTGCTGAACTGAATAGAATTCTGACTGAAATGAGCTTTTTTACCACTATTAAGGAATCCACTGAAAGAATGGATAAAACTCAGGGCGCAGTTAGGGATGGAGATGCTGAGCGACGGGGAAGCAGAAAGTCGGGGAAGTGCTCCTTTAACATGCAGGGAAGGGTGCCCTCCCCGGCCAACTGAGGGTGTGTATCAGAGTTTCCCTCTCTGTGATGATGCCTTCTGCAGAGCTGGTGGTTAGCCGAAAAGGGAAATAAGGAAAAGAATAAAAGCAGAAAACAGAAGCATGGCGGGGGCGGGGGTGCGGTGATCATTCACTCTTTCACAGGTTTTCCTCTTCACGCTTTTGTGTCTGTTTCCTGGCCGCGCCTCGAAGCCAGCAGGATCTCAGTTCCCCAGCCAGGGATGGATCCCGGGCTCTGGGCTCTGGAGCTGAGCTCTCGAACCCAGGCTCTAGGCAGTGTCCTCACCTCCGGGCTGCCAGGGGAGTCCCAGATTATCCAATTTTTAAGAGAATTTCTAATCTACAGAAAAGTTGTGAAAATGAGTGAACTCATCTAGCCTTCACCTAAAGTCACTAATTATTAAAATACAACATGATGGCTTTCTATCTATTCCTAAGCACATATACACCAAACACTCTTTTTGACTGTACCATTTGAGAGTTGTCTGCCAATATTTCATCCCTAAATATTTCAGCATATCTTCTAAATATAAGAATTGTTTCTGATGTAACCACATTACAAATTCATGTTCAGGAAAACTAACACTGATGAAACATCTTTTAACCTAATACACACAGCATATATTCAAATTTCCCAAAGTGGTCTAATAAAGTCTTATGTGGCTTTCTTTTTCTAAGCTAAGGTCAAGTGTCACAGGCTACAACTATTATGTTACTATGCTGTTTAATATGCATAATGCATTCTTTAGTTTCCTTTGATTGGAAGACTTTCCCTGGTTTATCTGTCTGTTAGGAAATTAATTTTTGAAGCGGCCAGTCCAACTGTGTTGCAGAATATCTTCTTTCCTTTGGATCTGTAGAACTGCTTCCTCATGATCAGATTCAGGGTAAACTTTTCGGGCAGGACAGTATATAGTTTATGTTGGGTCTTCAGTGCCTCATTTGAAGCAGGAGGCGTACAACATCAGTTTATCCCACACTGATGATAAATTTAATGTTTTGATTACGGGTGGTGGTTGACCAGATGGCTTTAACGTAGAAGACTCTTCTCCCTTTTCAAATAGTTCTCTGTGGCATGTTTTGAAGCTGTTTTGAAACTCTGTGAATATCTTGTTCTACAACTGATGACGGTGGCTTTTCTAATTCAGTATTGTTTTCTACATGGCTCAGACGACATTCTTCTCTAAAGAAGAGCTCTCCCTTCTCGAAAAAGGAGAAGGGAAATTATAATAAGTTAAAAATAATTTTTGGACTATCATTGTGAGCTCATAGATTTCTGTTTCCTACTCAAAGTAATCCGTCATTATGCCCATTCATTTCAAGGCTCACACAGTCCCGTGTTTGTTCAGTGGGCACCACTTCAAGTTGCCTTCTGTGTGCTGATATTTATCTTTGAGCACTGACTTACTTTCTGTTACTTATTATTTTGGTATTATAAATAATGCAGAAATAATAATCTTGTGCATGTGTGTACTCCAAAGTAAATTTCTTTTTTTGTTCCAGACCTAGAATCAACCACTTCTCTAAGAATCACATTCCTTTTAATATGGAATAGCACTTAGAAAACACAGTCTGAAAACTAGCTCTGCTTACTTCTATTGGTACTGGCATTTTACTTTTTTACTATATAAAATCTTGATTAGAAAAACAGTCTGAACAGCTGTAATAATCTAAAAGGCTTTCCTGCAGAAGCGCCTTCTCTCCCTCCCTATCCTTCCCTGTGTTGTGCTCTTGGCCTAGTGAACAACCAGCTGCGTTTCCTTGTTTGTTCTTCCTGTTTCTTTATGCAAGAAGATAATGTGTGTGTGTGTGAGAACATACACACGCATAAATGCATGCAAAAGGTAGTATGCTACCTATGTCCTTTTCCATCTTGCTCTTTTTCACTTAATAATGTATCTTGGAAAGCATTACTTATAAAGTCACAATGATATCTGTCATTCCTTTTTGTATAATCGCACAGTACTCAACTGAATAGATATAGCATAGTTTAGCCAATTTCCTATCCATAAGCGTTTGTTTATTTCCATTACTATTACGGATAACATGGAAACAGTAATTTTGTATGTGCCTCTTCGGGCTGCCTGCTGTAAATGGGGCTGCTGGACCAAGCACAAACCTCCTCACGTACGTCTCTGTGTTGACTGCCGCCTTGTCCCGAAGCTCCCACAGCGTCTGAGTGCCCGTTTCCTCGTGGCCATGACAGTAAAACATGTTGTCAAGTTTTTGAAAATTTAGCAATCCATTTTTGGGGAAATGGGCTCATTTATTTTATAGACTGAAATCATTTAAGTAATTTTCACCAAAACCTATCTAACTTGATAACTGGGAAAAATGACATTACTATTTTCTTTGTTCCTTTTAGAAATCATGGTTGCTAAAAATATGTGAAAGTACAATCAGATTCAGTTTTAAAATTCTTTTAATTTCATGCCCAAGGTCATTTATCCTTACATGATGATACTACTCCCATGCTTGTTACCTCAGAGGTAAAGCGAACGGGGGAAATTATTCTACTCATTCATGCACAGCAAAGCTAATAATTAGCCACTTAGGTAAAAGTCTGAATAATTTACTTATGCATTATTTAAGCTAACAATAGAACATAAAAGTGCCTTGAATAGCTGACAGAACTTGATATTCTGGAATGAATTCTGTATTATTCTTTTACTAGAACTATAAGGACAATTATAACCCATAATATTGATACCAACTAGTACTTACTGTTCCAGGGCCTGATCTAAGTTCCTACAAAATGTTGTTTCATCTAATTCTTACAGCAATATCATGATGCAGGTACGATTACTACACCCATTTCACAGATGAGAAAACAGATAATAATGGCCGCGAAGTCAATAAATGGTGGGACATGCATTCAAACCCAGGCAGTCTGATTCTAGAGCCTGGACTCAACTATTTTATATAGAACTTCTAGTGTTTACATTATACTGGAGAGAAAAGCTAACTACTCATACCAGTGTAATAGTTATGAATAAAACTGTCTTTTTATTTTCAAGTTCTTTTTAGCTGAACAAGTTCTGAGTAGGAATAAGTATTCTGAAGTTGTGTCATGGGAAATGATTAGCAATCAAAGCCAAGCTCTTAATCTATGATTCATAGAAACTATACAGGCCACAGAAAAGTACACTGAACTCATACTTCTTTGTAGTTCATGAAATTGCCAATGAGTACCCTCAATTAAACAGGGGCTCTAATTATAGTTCCTTATTCTAAAAAAAGTAGCTATTAAAATGAAAATATGGATCTTATAGACTTTTGATTTTTAGTTCAATGATGGTTCACGTTATGATTTAAAACAAGCAATTGTTTTTGTAGTGTAGTCACTATAAAATGCAAAAAAATATTTCAAAAGTTGACATAAAATTACTGAAAACAAATAAAATAATTATTTTAAAATGAGAAAATATTTAATTAAGAATTTAATAAAGGATCTTCGAGGACTTACTTCATCTGGGAAAAGATGCAACCTCTGCATCAGAGTTCTTCTGTGAAGGTTTTTTGGCAGCATGCCATAAATAGCTAGTTTTACAATCTGAAAAACAGATACATGGAGCACTCAGTAAGAAGCATGTGATGGGACTATAAACACAGTAAGAGGTGTGAGGAGAAGGCTCTGTGTGAGTATGAAAGGGACAAAAAGACCCAAGCAGACATGTGGCTGCAGTGAAAACAACTTTTGTTACTTTGTCCATTACCATCTTCTTTCAAATCTGTTTATCTGTCTTTAGAAAAAGGGGGAGAAAAGGGAAGACACTAAGAAAACCTGTGTATGTGTTGATTTTAAATGGAATAAGAAGAGATTCTCTGAGCTTATACAAGAACTTGTGGCCCAAATAATCTATTACACACAGGTTACCGCAGATCCTGCTGAGTCGCGTCAGCCGTGTCCGACTCTGTGCGACCCCATAGACGGCAGCCCACCAGGCTCCCCCGTCCCTGGGATTCTCCAGGGAAGAATGCTGGAGCGGGTGCCATTTCCTTCTCCAATGCATGAAAGAGAAAAGTGAAAGGGAAGCCGCTCAGTCGTGTCCAACTCTTAGCGACCCCATGGACTGCAGCCTACCAGGCTCCTCCACCCATGGGATTCTCTAGGCAAGAGTACTGGGGTGGGGTGCCACTGCCTTCTCCAACGGCAGATCCTAGGGAGGTTTAATCCCGTTTCCCGAGGTGGGTGATCAGGAGGCTGCCAGTGAATGGACTAAGCCTGACCACACCATCATGAGGCTGACTCAGTAAGTCGCAAACCTAGAACAAAGGCGATGGTGAGCATTCACTGAAAGCTCACGCGTGTGCAGGGGTCACTGCATTCGATGTGTTATCTTGTTTATGTTACTAGTTCCGCCCAGTGATGGAGCCCGAGGCCCCTGCGCTGGCAGGCGGGCTCGTACACACGAGCCCACAAGGGGAGTCTGCGGCGTCCTCGGCGCGGTCCTGGGTGTGCTCTGCGTGTGTGTCAGCCTGCGCTCTACAATCTCCCGTGGGCCTCCTGGCGTGTGGTGTGTGCAGACACACTGCGTGAGCTGCACGAAACGACAGACACCTGGAGAGGCAGCTGACTTTCTCCGCCTGCACTCGTATTTCAAGGACATAATTTGGCACGTATTAGACCGGCCCCACTGAGACAGTGCGTGTTACAATGGGACTGCACTGCAGAGGATTCCCTTCTCCTTTCAATTTCTCATCAAACCAGACTACAAAATCTCAATGTGTACAAATGCTAACGCCACCCCACATATATTTCCCATCTGTTTTCTATGTTAGTGCTGTTAAGGCTTTATAGCAATTAGAAATTCAGTGCCTGAATCACATAAGCTGCATTTCAAGTGGTCAACCTGCCGCAGGTGACTAGTGGTTACTGTATTCGACAGTGCAGACAAAGAACGTTTTCATCAGAGCAGAAACTTCTATTGGGTAGTACTGATATCACTCTTTAAAATTTTTAATGTTTTAAAAGTCTTTAGTAGAAAGCGACAATGTTAAAACTAAGCATCCTGTCTGGATTAGCAAGTCGTTGTATCTTGTGAACATCATCCTAACAGCCAGTTTATTACATTAGCACGGTTTCTTGGTATTTGGTTTTCATGTTTTTAAAACAATTAGTTTTATTTACTTGAATTAACAAATTGGTATTTTAAAAATATACCTTATTTGAAAAATGCAAACATAACAATCAAATTAGAGAAAGCTGTAAAGTATGAAAAGGCTACCTACCAGCTGCCAGGTGAGAGAAAAAGATGACAGACACACAAACACACCTGCCCAAACACAAACGTGGCGCAACGTGAACACGCAGCCGAGCAATTCCAGCTACACGGATGGGAGCACGGACTCTGAGGAGTTCAGAGAGTGACACAGATAGAACGAGGCAGGGCTAATGAATATTAAAGACCCTCCTAACTGAATCTGAACCCAGGGCACGTGATGTCTGTTTCACAGAAATATCTTTACAAGCTATAGGATAGGGAATGCGTATGAGAGGATCCATACTGGAAGAAAAATGCAAGAGCACAGAAACTCCTAAGGAAACTAAAGTGTATGACAGAGGAAGAAAGGGCATAAAGAAAGGGCTGAATCAATACACTTATTTGAGTTTAGAACTAAAGATCTGCTATGTAATTACAAAAAGTATTTTAAAACCTACTGCTTAAACGTATTAATCAATGTACTTCATTGTTCCCGAAAAACACTGAGCGTTTGAACTGGTGGTAAAGTAACTGACCTCTTCCTAAGGAAACCATTTTTTAAAAGAACACAGTCAAAATTAAGACTTAAAGCCATCATCAAATATTTCATAATGCATTTCAATCTCTGTTCATAAAAAATAGTTTGAAACAATTTCTACAAATGCTATCCAAAACCAAATTCTTAACATCAAAAGTTGGATTATACTGCCCTCTAGTGTATATTTAGCGTACCTGAACAAACTAGAAACTAGTTTTAAAGACATTTAAAAACATCCATTAAGTATTACAACTATAATTTGTTGTAAAAGTTATGGTATATATTAGCAGTGGCCCTAACAACAACTTTTTACTAGTATTTTATGCAGTCCATATTAACACTTTCCGTTTCTAATAAATGAACTCGTATCAATCCAAAAGCAAGCAAGAAGGGGAGGAGAAGGAAAATAATACCTAGCTCAACTTGTGTACACAGTGGGGGAAGCAGAGAGGGACGGACTAAGGAAGGAGCACCGACATATACAGCCCGCTGTTTAGTCACTGAGCCAAGTTCGACTCTCTGTGACCCCATGAACGGCAGCCCGCCAGGCTCCCCTGTTCATGGGATGTTTCAGGTAAGAATACTGGAGTGGGTTGCCACTTACTTCTCCAGGGGCTCTTCCCCACCCAGGGGCCAAACCTGCGTCTCCTGTGCTGGCAGGCATGTGTGAACGGACAGCTGGTGGAACCTGCTGTTAACACAGGGAGCCCAGCTCAGGGTTCGGTGATGACCGAGGGGGCTCAAGGCGGGAATATAGACAGTTATGGCTGGCAGAAGCAATACAACATTGTAAAGCAATTATCCTCCAATTAAAAAAGTAAAACCTAGCTCAGCAAAGTTTAAAAATAAACTATAAAATGCCATACGAGGCATCAAAATAAAAAAGGCTGATTTATATCAATATATATAAAGAATATGCTATAAGTTAAAAAGCACTATTGGAGATAAAGTCAGCACATGCCCCGATCAATTCTTCAGGAAGATTACAATTCAAACTTAAACTTGTCTAACCCTAAATCTTCAAACCATACAAGGGAAAAAATGATAGAACGGTAAGAAAAAATTGATAAATCCATAATAGAGATTTTAACATAACTCTTCAAGATAATAAAGTGGATAACAAAAACAGAGTGTAAGACTGGAACAACGTATTTAGCATGTTTGATATAATTAACATAAACATGTATACACGCATGCATCTGTCTCCCCAAAACATCTTCAGCAACCATATATTCTAGGTGATCACGCAGATGTCAAGAAATCAAAAAAAGCATCAAAATTCTATGACTAAATGCAAAGTATATAAACTTAGAAAAGATACAGAACTGAATGATGATGAAATATTATTGATACTTATCAAACCTTGTATGATATAGTGAAGAACTCACAGCCCTGAAGGCTAGCTATGTTAGAAGAGAAGGAAGACTGAAAATCCAGTTTCTGAACCTGTCTCTCCACATATGATAAGTAACAATAAAAAAATACAATAGACTTACTGCTACTGGATCCTTCCGGTGAAGCTGAGCAGCCGTTACTTGTTTAAATCCACCTGGGTAGCTATTAAAAGAAACAAACACATTAAAATTGGGAGTAGGCAATGGACAGTATCCTTGAAATGAATATTCTCTTATAATATAAAACTATTTTTATTATGAAATTACATTTGCTTCTCCTGGAGGAGGAAACGGCAGCCCACTCCAGTGTTCCTACCTGGAGGACCCCATGGACAGAGGAGCCTGGCGGGATACAGTCTATGGGGTCGCAGAGTTGGACACAACTTAGCAACTCACACACACTGCTTCTGGAACTATGCTACGCATCATGTCTTAAAAATTAAGCGGTAACCACGCTATACGAAATGCTATTAAGTGGTCAAATTTAAGAATCATTATTTTATAAAACCAGTCAATCATAAAGGAAACCAGTCCTGAATATTCAGTGGAAGGATTGATGAGAAGCTTAAACTCCCACACTTTGGCCACCTGATGTGAAGAAATGACTCCTTGGAAAAGACCCTGATGCTGGGAAAGATTGAACACGGGAGAAGGGGACGACAGAGGATGAGATGGTTGGATGGCATCACTGACTCAATGGACATGAGTTTGAGCATACTCTGCGGGGTGGAGATGGACAGGGAGGCCTGGCGTGCTGCGGTCAATGGGGTCACAAAGAATCAGACACGACTGAGCGACTGAACTGAATTTCATAAAAAGTTCCACATCTTAGAAATTTCTTAGCGAACCATTTTTAAAATAAATTAATCTGTTGGCTGTGCTGGGTCTTCACTGGGCTTCCCTGGGGGCCTGGCTGGTGGAGAATGCCCCATAATGCAGGAGACCGGGCTCGACCACTGGGCTGGGAAGGTGCCCTGGAGGGAAAGGCCCTCCGCCCTGTCCTCACTGCTCCGGGCGGGCGCGCTCGGCTGTGCTGCTCCGGCGCGCGGGCTCCCACGGCACTGGCTGCCCTGGCTGCAGCGGCGGCTGAGAGTTCTTCCAGGTGGGCGGGCTTCCGTGTTGCAGCGGGCACGGCGTGGGCTCAGCAGCCGGCCCAGGCGTGTGGAATCTTCCTGATCAACGGTGTGTGTCCCTCGCACTGGCAGGCGGATTCTTATCCACTGTATCACCTCAGAAGTCCCTGGCTAACTACATTTCTATTGGAATTTAAGTTCATTCATTCAAACATTCACAGTTGCCTTATTTCTGCTTGAATGAAGGGAAAACAAAACAGTGCCGAAATGTGTTTCACGCTCCCTGAAAAAATCAGGCAAAGTGAACAAGCTAGGGGTCGGGTCTGGGGAAAACAGTGGTAGTAGACTCCTTGGTACTGAAAGCAAGTTAATACTCTAAACAGGTTGTGCTCCTATTACCAGCAAGTCATATGCCGCTTCTAAGTAACAAAATATTTCATTGTGTTCAGATCAAAATCATGAGTGGAGATTTAAAAAACATTTGGGACAGAGATCTTAGTAACCTGAATACCCCAGACCCAGGTCTGGAATCAAGGTTTGGCCTTCAGCAACCAATGTAATATGAGGCAACTCATTTCATATATTTATGGGTTTGCTCAGATAAGAAAAATGCTAGTATCTGCCCCATCTACCTCTCAAGAGTTTATGAGAGTCGAGCAGCAAAGTGTATGACGGTGCTTAAGAGATTTAGAACAAAAACAACATGCAGATGTAAGACTTTATTACACTGAATGGATGAATAGAAGCCCAGATGATTTTCAAGGGAGGGGAGAAGAAACCATGGAGACAGCGGGCTCTGCAAGGGAAATGTTAAATTATCTAAATATGGTTCCTTTCAACACTTAAAAACGTTTTGAAGAGGATTTAGAGAACCACGTTTTAGGAATAAAATTTAAGAAAGCAAATTTAGAAGTATGCTGAGAAAAATGGATAATTTTCAAAATGATACTCTTTCATTTGTTTCATGGAGTTTCACCCTCAGAACAAGAAATAATTGTCCCCTATTCTTTCTCTAGAAGAAGGAAGTGGCAATCCACTCCAGTGTTCTTGCCTGCAGAGTCCCAGGGACGGGGGAGCCTGGTAGGCTGCCGTCTCTGGGGTTGCACAGAGTTGGACACGACTGAAGCGACTTAGCAGCAGCATTCTTTCTCTCTGGGAAGAAAATACTTTATGCTTTTATCACATAGTTATTTTGTGTGTGTGTGTGAAGGAAAGTTAAGGTTTATTTTTTTTCTTTTATTTAATTGGAGGCTACTTACTTTACAATGTGGTAGTGGTTTTCCCATCGACATGAATCAGCCATGGGTCTACATGTGTTCCCCATCCTTATCCCATGGTTATCTTGCATTTCCATATTTCTTTCCCAATTGCCTCTAAACTTTATAAAACTTGTTTTACATATATTTTACTTTGCTAAAAGTAAAAATGACTAAAAATGAATGTGAATTAATTTTTGTTAGAGATTTCATGAAAGTGTTTAAGTATAGGAATGGGCAAAGGTAGGCCAACAAACAAAAGTGTTTTTCCAAGCATTTAAGACCTACTTGGGCAAAAGATGAAAAGAAACAGATGGGAACCTCAAAGCTGGCTTGTCTAAGATGAAGGTGCACTTTGAAATAAAATAATTTTGATCAAGAATGAAAGGTCAATGTCTAACTGTATCTTGCATGATACTGAAAAAACTATGCTTAATAAAGCTTGTACACGACCTGAAGCTGAGGGGCTAATACATTCCCTGAAATAATCCAGGTCTCAAAGGGTCTCCAAAGGCTGGAGATGAAACTTAGCATGGAGTAAACTCAGGGTGCTACAGCCAGATTAAAGTGCAACTGAAACACACAGGAAGGAGGGTGCGAGGTTGAAAAGGCCCAGGGAGCTTTAGCTGACAGCACACTCAGCGCAGCACACGGCGACAGAGCCGTGAGAAAGCCTTTGACTGCAGCAGAGGACGGCACGCCTGAAGGATGGAGGAGCCACTCCACACCAGAAAGCCATCAGGACACAGCCAGGGCAGTGATACTCAGTTAGGGTACTGACAAGTAATGACTGCACCCAGAGAACAGTGAGCAAGGCATGACGGAGATCTTCGAAGGGAAGTCACATAAGGGACTTTGCACGAACTACAGGTGTTTAGAGAAAAGACAGATCAGCAGTGTGTGCTGATCTGTGTCCCAATCACCTGAAGGAGGTCACGCGGGAGACAGTTTCACACCATCCAGAAAAGGAGGACAGAGGACGAGATGGCCGGGTGGCATCATGGACATGAGCTTGAGCAAGCTCCAGGAGATGGTGGTGGGCAGGGAGGCCTGGCGTGCTGCATGTAGTCCATGGGGTCGCAGAGGCAGACACGACTGAGTGACTGAACGGCAGCAACAAAAGGCCATCATGAAAGCTGAAGAAAGACAGGGGACGGCTTAACAGCACTGAGACCTTTCCAAAGTCCAGACCATGTCAAAGGCAGAATGATGGGCTGCCTCAGGAGCTAGGAGACTGCTACTATTCAAAGACTGGCAGACCTGTAATCTGACAGGGGTGCTGTGGGAAGGTGTCTTTCCAACGGGACTCTCCTCACCCTTCTTTCAACCTCTCATGCACTTTTAGAAGTTCAAGACACTTCTGAAACAGCAGTAAGACAAGTCAGAGGCAGCAGAAAGAAACGAGAAGACTGGCTAAGGAAGGAGAGAAATCTAGATCAGAGAGCTGAGCGTGATAAATATGCTCAGGGAAACCAACAGCCTCGGGCAGTTACAAGGATCTGGAGCAGTTCTGTGGTTTTCTGATTGAGTAAATCACACAGGCATCAGGAACAGAATCAGTGTTTCCTTAAATTTCTTTTTCTTTAAGAACTGCTTTCTTATTTTCTTCTGTCTGTTTTTGGCTGCGCCACGCGGGCTCTTAGCTCCTTGATGGCGTCTGGACCTATGCCCCTGCAGGGGCAGTGCAGGGGCTTCACCACTGGCCCCCAGGGAAGCCCCTTACACTCCTTTAAATATAATCAGCAGTAGCAAGGGACACATTTCCACTGCCTATCTTCCCGGACAGAAGCGTCACCTTACCCCGTATGTGAGGAGTACACTTTTTGCTCCCACTTGTTTCCAGAAAAGGCGATGTGCCTGGTGTTCATGATGACAACATGATCCCCACAGTCACCTGGATTTAAAAGAACAAAGAAAGAAAAAAAGGATTTTGGTTGAAAAATCTTGACTTTCAGAAAAAGTGCGCTTGGTTATTTACGAAGCTTCCCAAAGTCCAAAGAACACATCAGTGAATATGAAGCATGTCAGTGCAACATCAAAATCCTTGAACAGACTGATGTTTTCCTTTCATATAACATCTAAGTATAGAGGAGTTGGCTAGACATTCGGAAAATCTCAACACTGGAAAGCAAAAGAGAGTTTGGGAAAGAGGCCCATAACCACCTAGGTCTTTGAAAGCCAGACTACTGCTGCCCTTATGATCTTTGACCATTAATGATTACACTTCATCAAAATGTAGTAATTACACCTTAATAATAATTACACTCCACCACTTTTAACTAATATAAATTTCCCCTTAAAAATAAGAAAAAATGAAAACAACATGCATATAGATGAAAAAAGGTGTATTTTACCAGTAGGTAAATTGGAAACACATGTAAAACATCACAAGTGCTATTCATTTCAAATTCAGAGAAGAAAGTATTATGCTCTTATGCTTAACTACTAGCCCAAGGCTTTTTCCAATCACAGTTAACTAGTTAAATGTCTTTCAAACTGGAAAAGAAAAAATTAAAGTTTGGTAAACAGTTTTCAGAAATAGGAATTGAGTTTATTTACAAAAATTTATCACCTTACATTTCTAACCTTTTGATTTCTTTTAATAATATCGGGCTAAATTAAATGGCCAACTAAAATTCAAACTAATTAAATCAAGGGGAAAACTCAAAGATTTATGTGAGGAAATCTAAGGTCTCATCGTGGATCCATGGTCTTCCTTCTTCATGACATACAGCATTGCTTTTATGTACTGATCTTACAGGATTTGGTTTGAGATATGTCTGAAAAACAGCTGTTCCAATTTAGTGATAAATAACAGAAGTTTGGCTTTGGCTTTTATGCTTGTTTCCAGCCTTGATGCACAAATATCCAAATGCCGACTTCAATTTCTTTTTCTTCTTTTAGTATCCCTGAACTTCTGCATGGCTAATGTGACAGACGATCACGGAATTCACCACAAAATCCACTGAGTAGAAAGACACTGTGATAGGAACAGGGGTGTTGTTCCAATTTACTGCTAGTACGTAAATATTCACTTCTAAAAGAACTAAGTATTCTAGATATCAGTTCGGTCGCTCAGTTGTGTCCGACTCCTTGCGACCCCATGAATCGGAGCATTCCAGGCCTCCCCGTCCATCACCAACTCCCGGAGTTCACTCAAACTCATGTCCATCGAGTCGGTGATGCCATCCAGCCATCTCATTCTCTGTCATCCCCTTCTTCTCCTGACCCCAATCCCTCTCAGCATCAGAGTCTTTTCCAATGAGTCAACTCTTCACGTGAGGTGGCCAAAGGACTGGATTTTCAGCTTTAGCATCAGTCCTTCCAAAGAAATCCCAGGGCTGATCTTTAGAATGGCCTGGTTGGATCTCCTTGCAGTCCAAGGGACTCTCAAGAGTCTTTTCCAACACCACAGTTCAAAAGCATCAATTCTTCAGCGCTCAGCTTTCTTCACAGTCCAACTCTCACATCCATACATGACCACTGGAAAAACCATAGCCTTGACCAGAGAGACCTTAGTCGGCAAAGTAACGTGTCTGCTTTTGAATATGCTATCTAGGTTGGTCATAACTTTTCTTCCAAGGAGTAAGCATCTTTTAATTTCATGGCTGCAATCACCATCTGCAGTGATTTTGGAGCCCCCAAAAATAAAGTCTGACACTGTTTCCACTGTTTCCCCATCTATTTCCCATGAAGTAATGGGACCAGATGCCATGATCTTCATTTTCTGAATGTTGACCTTTAAGCCAACTTTTTCACTCTCTTCTTTCATCAAGAGGCTTTTTAGTTCTTCACTTTCTGCCATAAGGGTGGTGTCATCTGCATATCTGAGGTTACTGATATTTCTCCCAGCAATCTTGTGCTTCCTCCAGCCCAGCATTTCTCATGATGCACTCTGCATATAAGTTAAATAAGCAGGGTGACAATATAGAGCCTTGACGTACTCCTTTTCCTATTTGGAACCAGTCTGTTGTTCCATGTCCAAATCACAATGGTGTGATCACTCACCTAGAGCCAGACATCCTGGAATGTGAAGTCAAGTGGGCCTTAGAAAGCATCACTATGAACAAAGCTAGTGGAGGTGATGGCATTCCAGTTGAGCTGTTTCAAATCCTGAAAGATGATGCTGTCAAAGTGCTGCATTCAATATGCCAGCAAATTTGGAAAACTCAGTGGCCACAGGACTGGAAAAGGTCAGTTTTCATTCCAATCCCAAAGAAAGGCAATGCCAAAGAATGCTCAAACTACTCCACAACTGCACTCATCTCACACACTAGTAAAGTAATGCTCAACATTCTCCAAGCCAGGCTTCAGCAATACGTGAACCTTGAACTTCCAGATGTTCAAGCTGGTTTTAGAAAAGGCAGAGGAACCAGAGATCAAGTTGCCAACATCTGTTGGATCATAGAAAAAGCAAGAGAGTTCCAGAAAAACATCTATTTCTGCTTTATTGACTATGCCAAAGCCTTTGACTGTGTGGATCACAATAAACTATGGAAAATTCTGAAAGAGATGGGAATACCAGACCATCTAACCTGCCTCTTGAGAAACCTATATGCAGGTCAGGAAGCAACAGTTAGAACTGGACATGGAACAACAGACTGGTTTCAAATAGGAAAAGTAGTACGTCAAGGCTGTATATTGTCACCCTGCTTATTCTAGATATAACAGGAGCAAAAACCTTCAGTGCTTTGTATGACGATGTTCTAGGAATGGGCTGAAGAACAAATGTGTGATTAACAGTGTGAAATTTAAATGACATTGTTAACATCTGAAATAGACTGACTCAGCTGAATAGTAAGAAAGAAAAATACTTTAGCTGGGTAACTTTAAGAAGAGCATTTTAAACTTTTTTTCCCCTAAGAAATTCTTAAAAGATTTAAATACACAATACAAAACAGAATACTAGAGATTAGTTGAATTGTTTGAATTATGTTTGAATTGCTAACATTCACAATATTAGCTTTAAGAACTGTGTGAAACTTTTATTTGATTTCATTCCATGTGCACCAGAAATATTTTAGGATGATCTGATAACTTCAGATAATACTAAAGAATGGCTTCCCTCTGCTTCTTTTAAATGCTCATATAGTATTCCTCAACTGATTAACTTGTGGACAATGAAAAGAATGGCGTTCTCACGAAGAGTAAGTCATAATGCAGAAACCAGCAAAGTGAGAGTGAAAGGGAAGCCGCTCAGTCGTGTCTGACTCTTTGCGACCCCGTGGACAGTAGCCCTCCAGGCTCCTCCGTCCATGGGATTCTCCAGGCAAGAATACTGGAGTGGGGTGCCATTTCCTTCTCCAGGGGATCTTCCCGACCCCGGGATCGAGCCCGGGCCTCCCGCACTGCAGGCAGGCGCTCTAGCCGCTGAGCCACCAGGGCAGCCCGCAGGGCCCTGCCTTTCCATTCATCGGCGAGAAATAAGCATGCTCACAAGGCGCCCGTGTCCCCAGCTCAGGAGGGCAGCGCCATGAGAAGGGAGTGCGTGTCCAGCGGTTCAAAGATAATATAGTCACATGTCTGCACGTACACAGAGGCCCACTGGGCTTGGTGAGACGCTGTGGTAAACCAACTTTCCCTTCACGTCTTGTTTTTTTCTTACGGAAACTGTGGTCTGGGCCAAGATGGAAATGCCACAGAATTAGAAGAACGTGCTCCTTTCACAAGACTGGGGAGGAGCTGGGATCAGCAGCAGCCAGATAACTCTCTTTCAAGTGCAGCACTTACCCACCCACGGAAGTAAAGTTCTGCAGGCTTCCCTGGTGGCTCAGACGGCAAAGTCTGCCTGCAGTGCGGGGCACCGAGGTTTGATTCCTGGGTCGGGAAGATCCCCTGGAGAAGGAAATGGCAATCCACTCCAGCACTCTTGCCTGGAAAATCCCAGGGACGGGGGAGCCTGATAGGCTACAGTCCATGGGGTCGCAAAGAGTCGGACATGACTGAGCAGCTTCACTTTCACTTTCAAGTAAGTCATCACTGCAAAAGCACTCCTTACGCACTGCAAAGTAAACACTCTGCCAGAAGACAGACAAGCCTTTCTGTCAGGCCATCCTTTCCTAGGAATGGAGGACAGCTTTTCCAGGAAATCAGAAATTTACTTTTTAAAGACTAAACTGTATTTTTGTTTCACTGTATTTAATATTCAACTTTTATCAGCAGAAGTTTGGACTTTTCATGTCCCGAAGTGAAGCGACTCAGTCGTGTCTGACTCTTTCGACCCCATGGACTGTAGCCCACCGGGCTCCTCCGTCCATGGGATTCTCCAGGCAATACTGGAGTGGGTTGCCATTTCCTTCTCCAGGGGATTTTCCCGACCCAGGGATCAAACCCATGTCCCTAATATGTCACTAAAATCAGAACTTAAACTGCAAAAAAAAAAAACCCAAAACTTAAACTGCAAGCAGTTTTAAATTTACAAATATGTTGTTTTAGGTGTTTTTCTAACATTTATTGGTTTAATCAGCATTTATTATGTACGTTTTCTGTGCTTATAAACATTATAGACATGTTTACTTGAAAACTGACACACAGTTTCCCAGAAAAACGATATTACAAATGATGGCCACATATACAGGAAGAGCTATAAAGGTTAGTATTTAGGTGTGATAATGACATTTAGGTTACATTGGAGAATATTCTTAGGAGACATATGCCGAAGTATTCAGGGGGAGATAAACTGATTATCTTTTATTTTCAAATGATTGAGTAAAAATAACATGGTAAAATACTGTGTAATCTAGGTGGATATAGAGAAATTCACTGTACTATTTTGACCTTTTCTGAAATTGTGAAAATTTTTATAAGACAAGTGAGAGAAAAGTAAAAGACTAAGCAGTGGAAAAAAGGGAAGAAGAAAGGCAGACACTTCACAGAACGGGAAGTGACAAACAGGCCAACATATACGTGAGGATACTGACCTCCGTGTGCAATTAGGAAAATGCAAATTAAAGCCACAGAGCACTTCCCCGCTGCCAAAGCAGAATGCTACCCAGATGAGGAACAATGGAAACCTCTGCATATGAAGACTGGCCAGGCCCCTGTGCATCCCTGAACCCAGCAATTCCTGTCCTGCAGACAGACCTCAGGGAAACTCTTTCATATGTGTCCTGGGAAATCGGCACAAGAATATTGATGGCAATGTTGTGTGTAAGAAACAAAAAAGGAGGTAAGCCACCCAAATGCTGGGTGAATGGACATTTATTTCATCATTACTATTATTAATTTTCTTAAAAGTATTACCTGTATTTATATACAGATAGATTAATACATCCCTATCCATCTATACACAACTTTGTATATTTCATATTTCAAAACAAAGTTAAAACTCAGTTGCTAAAAGCATTGTTGACAGGCCAAGCAAGATGAAGAGTAAGAACTGACACCCAGGCCTTGCAGGGTGGACAGGGAGTGCCTAGGAAAGTGAAGTCAACCAAAACTACCTGGGCTAAGCAGAAGGCTTTCAGTATGAAAGCAACTGTTTTTTGTTTTGGAAAAAGGATATGGAAAAGCAAATTTGTTAACTCAAAATAGTGAAAAATAACTTTCCGTACCTAACTAGCTATATATATATATCTGAAGGAAAGAGTCTACAGAAGAGAGGGCAAGCTCATCTGTGTATTTTCAAAAGCTCTCTATTGAAACGCATGTTGCCAAGGGGAGACGTGCCGAAGAGTGAGCGTTTAAAGTCCAAGTCAGGACATTTCTGAGAGTGAAAGGAAGAGCTACTAATAATTCTTCTGGGACAATGGCATAAAATGGGCCTGTTTCAGGTGAAATGGTCTATGTGGTTTTCCTAAGAAGAAGCAAAATTCATTTTAGTGCCCCTACAGGATTTTGGCGAAAATGGAATAAGGGATCGTCAAGGAAAAAAAAAACCAGATCCTTGGAGCAGTCCAGTCAACCATCTTCAAAATCCTATCCTCACATGAAAACTGCACTTACCGACAGGTCTGAAATGATACTCACTCAGTTGATGGTAGACAGGCTTATGCAATCCTTGAAGTCTAACTGATGCCAGGGCAGCAAGCTTGCCAGGGGGCTGCATCTTCCCATCTAGGAGATACCAAACTCGGGCAAAAGTGGCCCATTGCTTAAGAGATGGAAGAGGAAACAAGGGAAAGTCTCATTAAATGGGAACACCTGAGTGTGTTATTATATACCATTGCGCATAATCTACAGGTAATGCCAACAATTACGACGAAAGGATCCCATCGTTAGATAACTTTTTTCATTTCTATTTCTGGAGAAAGGGGATCTTTCCTCATTCTTCTGCAGAGATTAATGCAGCCATTCTTCCTGCCTGCTTTTCTATTAGCAGTATGAATAATGCTTTATTAAAAACATTCCAAAGATATTATTTCCTTTTACAGTTTGTATTTTTCGTACCATGTACAACAGAATGGAGGGTTAATGAGAAAGCAGAAATTGTTTCTGAAGGTCTTCAAAAGTACCTTGAGATCAGAAGATGCGTTACACTTTAAGAAGAGTGGCCGGTTAGAAACTGATGACTATTATCAGGAGTTTAACTCTAGTGAAACAAAGTGTGAAAAAGTGTCAGTCGCTCAGTCGTGTCTGACTCTTTGCAACCCCATGGGCTGCAGCCTGCCAGGCTCCTCTGTCCATGGGATTCTCCAGGCAGGAATGCTGGAGTGGGCAGCCATTCCCTTCTCCAGAGCATGTTCCCGACCCAGGGACTGGAGCCAGGTCTCCTGAATCGCAGGCCCATTCTTTACCATTTGAGCGACCAGGGAACTAGCAGAAACGAAGCTGGAGAAGTACAGACATCTAAGGCTGCCGCAGGGTTTCTGCAGTGTCTAACGTTGCCTTCAAACGCTAAGACAATTACAGGCCAGAAAGATGTTGATCAGATCCTTTCTCTATGGATAAACACAAGCTGCCAAACAATGTTGGAGCAAGTATTGATACAACTAGACTGGCTAGTTTTCTTAAATTTAACCATCACAAGCCTCTGATCGGTACAACTGCTTTCCCATCTGTGTTTTCCTGTTCTCATTTCTCTAGTCTCCACCCCATTCCCCTCGTATATCTTTCGTCAGGTTTATCTCTATTTCATATGTTTTGATGCCCCGTAAAGGGTATTGCATTTTTAATTTAAATTTCTGATTGTTGCTAGCATATAGAAACACACTTCATTTTTATATTTTGGTCTTATATACTGCAACCTTGCTAAAGTCATTTATCAGTTCTAGTAACTTTTTGTAAATTCCCTTTTTCCCACAGATAATCGTTTTCTTTGCAAATAAGGAGAGCTTCTAGCCCACATACTTTCCATCTCTCTCTCAGCAGATGAACTAAAAAAAAAAACTCAATTGTCTGCAGGACAATCTTGTTTCTTCAATAAATTGCAAATAAAAAAAGATAGGACAGGAACCCATTATTAAGAGACTTAAAAAACACCTCAGCAACTTACTGTACTTTGGATCCCATTCCAAAGGAAAAAAACATAAAAATATTCTGTATTAATATTTATATAATATATATGTGAGAAAATTGGAAATGTGAACATACACTGAATAATCGATATTAAGGAATCGCTATGAAATTTTCATTTAGCTTTGATAAACGGCAATGGCATTAAAAAATCTTTATCTTATAAAAAACGTATTGAAACATTTACTGATGAAATAAGTACATGAGGTACAGATTAAATGATACTGACTGTAAGCCTTCCAAAACCAGGTGATAATCTACTTTAATATCTGATTGAGATTATCCATAATAAAGTTAAAAAAAAAACAAAGCTACTCCTGACCTCCATTCGTTACCAAAGACTGCCTCATTTCTTTCCTTTTCTTGGCAGTAAACTCTTGCAAAGAGTTGTCTTTACTCGAGATTTCTCTCTCCTCATTCTTTCTTCAGGGCTTCCCCAGTGGCTCAGCAGTAAAGAATCCGCCTGCCAATGTGGGAGATCGGGTTTGATCCCTGGGCAGGGAAGACCCCCTGGCGAAGGAAAGAGCAATTCACTCCAGTGCCCTTGCCTGGAGAACCTCATGGACAGAGGAGCCTGGCAGGATGCAGACTGTGGGGTTGCAAAGAAGGCGGCACAACTTAGGGGCTAAACAGCAACCGAAACAACGCCTTCTTCAACCTACTCCAGCCAGCCTTCTGTCTTCCCGTACCCCCAGCTGCACACTATTGCCAAAGTTACCATGACCGTCACGTTACGAAATCCCTCGGTCAATTCTGTCTTTGACGTGGTCGATCATTCCCCTCTGCGGGGTGCTCTCTCCTCACTTGATCTCTGGAGCAGCACTGTCACCCCATTCGCCCACCATGCTGACTCTGTCTCTCGCCTCTGAAAGGCTGGTGTGCTCCACAACGCTCTCGGCCCTCCTCTCTTCTCTTTACTTGCCTCCTCAGAGGCTTCACCCAGGCCATTTGCATGCTCATGATTGACATCTCCAGCTTGGACCTCTTTTCCTAACTCCTGAACTCTTTGAGACCCTATGGACTGCATCCTGCCAGGCTCCTCAGGCCATGGGATTCTCCAGGCAAGAATACCGGAGTGGGTTGCCATTTCCAGGGGGTCTTCCCCACCCGGGGATCAAACCCACAATCCCTGCCTCTCCTGCACCAGCAGGCTGATTCCTTTACCACTGAGCCACCTGGGAAGCCCCCTGAACTATACACTTGTATTCAACTGCCCACCTGGCATGCACACTACAGTGTTTTTAAAATTGTATGTACCAGAAGACCAGTTTTTCCCCAACACATTACAGACCAATACTCTGATAGGAAACCCCCCCCTGCCCCAACAAAACCTTGATAAGGCAATTAAAATGCTGCCGCAATGTCAAACTGCTCCAGTTCTTTTTAATGGTTAACTTTAATTCCTGTATCTCCTTCATCAGGGGCAGGTAACAAAGAGTTCAAGGATGGAATCTCACCGGGGGCAGGACCAGGCTAAGGGGCACCTTAAAGCAACATATCCAAAGCGGAACCCTGCTCCTCCTCTGAAACCTGCTTCAGTCCCAGCCTTCATATCCAAAACCCAACCCTGCTCCTCCTCTGAAACCTGCTTCAGTCCCAGCCTTCCCTGTCTCAGCTGATGGACGCTCCCTCCGAAACAAAAAAGCCTTGGATTAGTCCTCGGTTTTTTTCTGTTGCTGTCCGCCATACTTAGTCCTTCCGGAAATCTTACTGGTCCCACCTTCACATGGAACGTGACCACTTTTCACCACTGCACAGCAACTGAGCCTGGTTCGCGCCCCCGGAATGTCTAGCCTGGATTATTGTGGCAGCCTCCAAATAGATTCTTTGCTTCTGTCGTCCACCAATTCCCATTTCTAAACAATTCAGTCTTAACTCAGCAGTCGGGTACTCCCTGAAACACTTAAGCCAGATCAGGTTACTACTTGGTTCAAACCCCTCCAAAGTGAAAGTCGATCAGCCGTGTCTGACTCTCTGCGACCCCACAGACTATACGGTCCATGGGATTCTCCAGGCGGGAATACTTAGCCAGGGGAATCTTCCCAACCCAGGGAGCAAACCCAGGTCTCCAGCGCTGCACGGAGATTCTCTACCATCTGGACCACCAAGGAGGCCCACTCAACTGCGTACCCGTGCTCAGTCGCTCAGTCGTGTCTGTCTTCTCCGCGACCCTATGAACTGCAGCCCACCAGGCTCCTCTGTCCATGGGATTCTCCAGGCAAGAACGCCGGAGTGGGTTGCCATTTCCTCCTCCAGGGGATCTTCCCGACCCAGGGATCGAACCTACGTCTCGCGTCTCCTTGCACTGGCAGGCTGGTTCCTCACCAGCTGAGCCACCAGGGAAGCCCAAACCTCAACTCCCCCCACCCCCAAGGCGGCCCTTGTTTTGCACAAACTCTTCCAGTGGTCTGCAGTGCCCTACGAGATCCACCTTATTAGCTCCCTGACTGTCGCCCTAACTCCGCTCCGGGGTGAGGGGAGACCAGAGAAGGGGGACTGAAAGCGCCGAAGCAGGGGCACCGACAGCGCTACACGAAGTGGTCAGCTGCGCCCCTCGTCTGCGCTTTATCGCCTCATCTCCGGGCCTGGGGGCCTGGCTCCCCATCCGCCTCGGCGTCGCCAAGTCCGGCCGCCTCCCGCCACAGTGAGGAAGCCCGCCACGCCGGGAGCGCAGCCTCACCTGCGGCGCCCGGGACAGGCCCGCCATGCTCCCGAGCGGCGGCCCCGCGCTTCCGCCAGGACCCGGGGCCGCCTCGCGTCACGGCCCGGCGGGAAACGCGCGCAGCTGCGGGAGACGGTTCCTAGGCCAGCAAGCCTTCGTCTGCTTCTCCGCGCTTCCCACGCCTCTTCCAGTCTTCCACCACAACCATCCCGTCAGGAAGACAGCACACGATGCGGTTATTGAGAGAAGAGCCCCCGAAAGTCTCTCGCCTGCTGGAAAGGGTGCGGAAGCCGACGGGGGACGGGCCGTTTCCCGCCGAGCTGGAGAGAGCGCGCCGGAAGTGCTTCAGGCGCGCGGGCGGTTTGCACGGACGCGGGCGCTTGAGCCGCGCGCGCGGAGGGATGGATCGGTACCTGCTGCTCGCGGTCTGGGGCGAGGGAAAGGCGGCGGCGGCGGGCCCGGGGCGTGGGCCCGAGGCCTCGCGCGTCGAGGGCCCCGGGAGGCCTCCGGGTAGGCGCCGAGCGGAGAAAGCGCGGGAGCGGCTCGCGGGGCGGAGAGCACCTTTGGGGCTGGTGGGGCTGGGGAAGGTGCCCCCCGCGGGACGGGGCCCGTGGGGCTGGGGAAGGTGCCCCCGCGGGACAGGGCCTGTGGGGCTGGGGAAGGTGCCCCCCGCGGGACGGGGCCCGTGGGGCTGGGGAAGGTGCCCCCGCGGGACAGGGCCTGTGGGGCTGGGGAAGGTGCCCCCCGCGGGACGGGGCCCGTGGGGCTGGGGAAGGTGCCCCCGCGGGACAGGGCCTGTGGGGCTGGGGAAGGTGCCCCCCGCGGGACGGGGCCCGTGGGGCTGGGGAAGGTGCCCCCGCGGGACAGGGCCTGTGGGGCTGGGGAAGGTGCCCCCCGCGGGACGGGGCCCGTGGGGCTGGGGAAGGTGCCCCCGCGGGACAGGGCCTGTGGGGCTGGGGAAGGTGCCCCCCGCGGGACGGGGCCCGTGGGGCTGGGGAAGGTGCCCCCGCGGGACAGGGCCTGTGGGGCTGGGGAAGGTGCCCCCCGCGGGACGGGGCCCGTGGGGCTGGGGAAGGTGCCCCCGCGGGACAGGGCCTGTGGGGCTGGGGAAGGTGCCCCCCGCGGGACGGGGCCCGTGGGGCTGGGGAAGGTGCCCCCGCGGGACAGGGCCTGTGGGGCTGGGGAAGGTGCCCCCCGCGGGACGGGGCCCGTGGGGCTGGGGAAGGTGCCCCCGCGGGACAGGGCCTGTGGGGCTGGGGAAGGTGCCCCCCGCGGGACGGGGCCCGTGGGGCTGGGGAAGGTGCCCCCGCGGGACAGGGCCTGTGGGGCTGGGGAAGGTGCCCCCCGCGGGACGGGGCCCGTGGGGCTGGGGAAGGTGCCCCCGCGGGACAGGGCCTGTGGGGCTGGGGAAGGTGCCCCCCGCGGGACGGGGCCCGTGGGGCTGGGGAAGGTGCCCCCGCGGGACAGGGCCTGTGGGGCTGGGGAAGGTGCCCCCCGCGGGACGGGGCCCGTGGGGCTGGGGAAGGTGCCCCCGCGGGACAGGGCCTGTGGGGCTGGGGAAGGTGCCCCCCGCGGGACGGGGCCCGTGGGGCTGGGGAAGGTGCCCCCGCGGGACAGGGCCTGTGGGGCTGGGGAAGGTGCCCCCCGCGGGACGGGGCCCGTGGGGCTGGGGAAGGTGCCCCCGCGGGACAGGGCCTGTGGGGCTGGGGAAGGTGCCCCCCGCGGGACGGGGCCCGTGGGGCTGGGGAAGGTGCCCCCGCGGGACAGGGCCTGTGGGGCTGGGGA
>SJYG01000824.1:448320-501172 GCA_006410535.1 Litocranius walleri | reverse complement strand
GCTGGACGCTGCTGTGTGTTTTCTGGTTTCTGCTGTGTGTGGATTCATGGTTTCTCTGAATTTTATACCCGTTAGCATTAAGTCTCTGATATCTAGGAACAGAAGTGATGAAATTGCCTTTTGATTGTAATTTTGAAGCCAGAACAATAATCCATTTAGACCCAAAGTTATAAAATTATGGCTTAGTGTTAACAGAATCTTTTGAGGACAGATAGAATTTGTGGCCTCTTATTGATTTGCAGATAGACTAAGAAATTATACTCACAACCTAAACTTAAATCAAATATTGTAAATATGGTTTTCAGATATATGACTCAGTAGAAGGAAAAGGAATACTTGTAGCTGAATACCTTTGTTTTTTGGGCTTTTTCTTTTTTGGTAGAGGTGAGGCTCTGTTTTGGGTTTTTGTTTTTTTAGCTTTTATAGTGAAATTTTTGGGAGAGAATGTTACTAAAGGTGTGGTATGTAGGTGAAATGTGAGTAGGGAGTTGTCAGGTGATGCTATTTTCAAGTTGCTTTCTGTGTGCAGTCACTAAAAGTATGTTCTGTTTTATCCAGGCTGGTGCTCTTTTTGTATTGCCATGTACCATTGGTCGCGTGCTTACGCCTCCTCCCAGCCAGCTCAGTTCAAGAAGGTGGAAGGAATATATGGCTAGAAAACCTAGGACAATCAGTGGTAAGCAGTCCAATGTTCATGGTATAACATAGATAATGCACATATAAAATCTGAAATAGAGACAACACTTCTTCATGAAAAAATATTTATTACTAATTAAGAAAGACCTGTATCCTATTAAGATTTCCTTAATCTAATAACCTACTGCAACATATTTACAATAACCTTAATTCATTCATAAAATATCAGTGTTCAAAAGACAGAAATCTTGGTTAATTAGATAGCTAATTATATTGAACCTGGGTTTCTTACAGCCATTTCAGGAATAGAATTGATGGAAATAAAGTGATTATTATATGATATATTAAAAAATAAACTTATTACAATTTTCTGATGAAATTAATAGAATTTAACAACTTTTTATATGCTGTGCACTATTCTGAGTACTTTAGAAATCTTGATTCATTTAAATTTTATAATAACCTTATGAAATTACATTTATACCCATTTAACAGATGTGGGAAATTGGAGCTTGGAGAAATTACAGAGCTATTAATTGGCAGAATCTTGTTTGAAATCCTGTCTCTTTCAGTTAATAACTCTGTTAACTTCTCCAAGGATTTGAACCCAGGCCTCTAATAATCTATTACATTCAAGATGTCATTAATTTCTATTATAAATTCAGATTATTTAAATCAAAACTAATTATTTCCTGAAGTAATGGTGGGTCAGATGTTAAAGTCACTTGTCTGAAGTCACATCGCCAGTGTGTTCCTTTGTATTCTTCGCTGGTGTATATTCCAATTGGACAGTGCTTGTGGACTGTGCCTGGTGGCTCAGCTGGTGAAGAACCCACCTGCAGTGTGGGACCCTGGGTTCAGTCCCTGGGTTCGGAAGATCCTCTGGAGGAGGGAAGAGCTGCCCACGCCAGTATTCTGGCCTGGAGATTTCCATGGGCCGTGTAGTCCATGGGGTCGCCAAGCGCCGGACGCGTCTTTCTTTTGTTTAATTCTGAGCTCATGGTTGGTGGGGGTCTCCAAGCGCCGGACGTGTCTCTCTTTCTCTTGGTTTGACTCTTTGAGCTCATGGCTGGTGGGGTCGCCAAGCGCCGGACGCGTCTCTCTTTCGCTTAGTTTAACTTTGAGCTCATGGCTGGCTGCTGTGCTCCCTGCTGCGGCAGGACCGCAGACGTGGGTCTGCGCTGCTGTGATCTCTGGAGACACTCTCACGTCAAGTGCTCGTGCTCGGCCGCGTCCAGCTCCTTGTGCCCCATGGACGGTAGCCTGCTAGGCTCCCCTGTCCTTGGGATTCTCCAGGCAAGAGGACTGGATGGCTTGCCGTTTTCTTCTCCAGGGGATCTTCCCAACCCAGGGATTGAGCCTGCGTCTTCCGCTTCTCCCGTATTGTGGCAGGTTATTTACTGGGAAAGCTGCAGAGATGCTCTAGAGCCCTAGAATGCCAAGGCACACAGGTTTACAATCAGTGGCTTTCCCAGTACTTTATAGGAAATAGGTGAGATATTGAAATCGATGTTAGCCAATGTTGAATTTGAAATGCACATAGTATTTATGTAGAAAGATAAAGCTAGAGTTTAAAGTTTTAGATGTATATCTCAGTGAGTCATCAGGGCAGGAGATTCAGAGTTTTAGTTTACCAGCTGTTTTGTTTACCTATTTTATAAGTCACCCTAGTTCAGCTGAGTTCAGTCGCTCAGTCGTGTCCGACTCTTTGTGACCCCATGGACTGTAGCATGCCAGGCTTCCCTGTCCATCACCAACACCCGGAGCTTGCTCAAACTCATGTCCCTTGAGTTGGTGATGCCATTCAGCCATCTCATCCTGTGTCGTCCCCTTCTCCTCCTGCCCTCAATCTTTCCCTGAATCAGGGTCTTTTCCAGTGAGTCAGTTCTTCCCATCAGGTGGCCAAAGTATTAGAGTTTCAGCTTCAGCATCAGTCAGTCCTTCCAGCAAATATTCAGGACTGATCTCCTTTAGGATGAACTGGTTGAATTTCCTTGCAGTCCAGGGGACTTTCAAGAGTCTTCTCCAATACCACAGTTCAAAAGCATAAATTCTTTGATGCTCAGCTTTGTTTATAATCCAACTCTTAAAACCATACACGACTACTGGAAAAACCATAGCTTTGATTACACAGACCTTCGTTGGAAGAGTAATGTGTCTGGCTTTTGAATATGCTGTCTAGGATGGTCATAACTTTCCTTCCAAGGAGTCACCATCTGCCGTGATTTTGGAGCCCAGAAAAATAAAGTCAGCCACTGTTCCCATTGTTTCCCCATCTATTTGCCATGAAGTGATGGGACCGGATTTTCGTTTTCTGAATGTTGAGCTTTAAGCCAACTTTTTCATTCTCCACTTTTACTTTCATCAAGAGGCTCTTTAGTTCCTCTTCACCTTCTGCCATAAGGGTGGTGTCACCTGCATATCTGAGGTTATTGATATTTCTCCCAGCCATCTTGATTCCAGCTTGTGCTTCCTCCAGCCTGGCATTTCGCATAGAAGCTAAGTAAGCAGGCGACGCTATACAGCCTTGATGTGCTCCTTTCCCGATTTGGGGCCTGTCTGTTGTGGTTCCATGTCCAGTTCTGACTACTGCTTCCTGACCTGCACACAGATTTCTCAGGAGGCAGGTCAGGGGGTGTGGTTTTCTTATCTGTTCAAGAATTCTCCACAGTTTGTTGTGATCCACACAGTCAAAGGCTTTGGCTTAGTCAATAAAGCAGAAGTAGATGTTTTTCTGGAATTCTTGCTTTTTCGATGATTCAGGGAATGTTGGCAGTTTGATCTCTGGTTCCTCTGCCTTTTCTAGATCCAGCTTGACTACCTGGAAGTTCATGTACTGTTGAAGCCTGGCTTGGAGAATTTTGAGCATTACTTTACTAGCATGTGAGATAAGTGCAATTGTGTGTAGTTTGAGCATTCTTTGGCATTGCCTTTCTTTGGGATTGGAATGAAAACTGACCTTTTCCAGTCCTGTGGCCACTGCTGAGTTTTCCAAATTTGCTGGCATATTGAGTGCAGCACTTTCACAACTTTGTGTTTTAGGATTTGAAATAGCCCAGCTGGAATTCCATCACCTCCACTAAAGGTCCATACCATTTCCATCCTTTATTGAGCCCAACTTTGCATGAAATGTTCCCTTGGTATGTTGAATTTTCTTGAAGAGATCTCTAGTCTGGGAAATTCTATTGTTTTCCTCTATTTCTCTGCCTTGATCACTGAGGAAGGCTTTCTTATCTCTCCTTGCTAGTTTTTGGAATTCTGCATTCAAATGAGTGCATCTTTCCTTTTGTCCTTTGCCTTTAACTTCTCTTCTTTTCTCAGCTGTTTGTAAGGCTTCCTCAGACTACCATTTTGCCTTTTTCCATTTCGTTTTTTGGGGATGGTCTTGATCCTTGTCTTGTGTACAATGTCACAAACCTCTGTCCAAGGTTCTTCAGGCACTCTATCAGAAGAATTGGTGCTTTTGAACTGTGGTGTTGGAGAAGACTCTTGAGAGTCCCTTGGACTGCAAGGAGATCCAGCCAGTCCATTCTGAAGGAGATCAGTCCTGGGTGTTCTTTGGAAGGACTGATGCTAAAGCTCAAACTCCAATACTATGACCACCTCATGTGAAGAGTTGACTCACTGGAAAAGATCTTGACTCTGGGAGGGATTGGGGGCAGGAGGAGAAGGGGACAATAGAGGATGAGATGGCTGGATGGCATCACCAGCTCGACGCACATGAGTTTGGGTGAACTCCGGGAGTTGGTGATGGACAGGGATGGCTGGCGTGCTGAGATTCATGGGGCCTCAAAGAGCCACTGAGCAACTGAAGTGAAGGCTGTTAACATGGATTGAACCTAACATCTCTTAACTAAACTTGAGTGTATTCTGGACAGCTGTTTATTTATTTTTCCTCTTGTAATTTTTTCCAAGATAAATTTTTGATTTAGAATTTACTCTTAGTTGTTGTTGTTGTTTTTTTCTATAGTTTTTATTGCAGGTCTAAGAAAATACCTTATCAGCTGGCTTGATTTGATTTTTTTTAATATCCTCTTTAAATTTGGGGATTCATATTGGTAACTTCTGAAAAATAATTAAAAATCTATCACATGACCATCTTTGAAGCCAGATTGTTGATTACTGATTAGGCTGTATCATTAAGGGCTGATTAAGCTGACACTTCACAATACTTTTTTTTTTCTTTAATGTTAGATGTAGAAGCAATAAAATTGGACAGTTGATTATTAAGTTCTGTTTTACTCATAACCCTTCCTGTAGGGGAAATTATCCCACTGGCAAAAGTTCTATTGTAAAGAGTAGCCAAGTTTTAGCTAGTGTACGTTTGATGCCTCTTCCATGGGAAACATCGTAGCCCTTTTGTGGTGCCCCTACCAGTAGCCTCTCTCACTGCCAGATAAGATGTGAACTTCTAAATCAAAACTCTGTTTCCCCACAGCCTATTGAATCCTGCCCAGCTGTTGAGTGATGGTGCCTTCCATGTTCCCTCTCCTCCAAACTATGCTTTATGCTCTTTGCTGAGACTCCGCCCTGATTCTGTGCTTTTATGATCTTGTTAATTGTTCATTGACTCATACCTTCCTGGTCGTGCTTTGTAGGCGCTGCGAGTTAGGGATGGGGCTGCAGTCTGGGGGTTGGTGGTGGGCAAGGCAGACAGGGCTTCTCCTCTTCTAGAATTTACACTATAACTTAGAAAATAGATCTGGAGAAGGAGCTATAAGTCTTACATATACAAATACAAAGTACTGCTTATACGAATACACAAAATAGTTATACAGATACTAAATACAAAAGATTGTATTTAGTAGTAACCAACTAGAAATAATCCTCAGGAGCTATTACATAAATAAAACATGTGCAAAGGTTATTATTGCTACCATTTGCAGTACAAATATCTGTTCAGGTGTGTGAATGTAAGCATTTATTTGTATTTGCGTATGTATGAAATACTAAAGTTTTTCAACAGACTTTTACTGAGCAGCCGAAATATACTAGGTGTGTTTTACATGCGGGACCGGCAGTAAATAGGACAAAGAGCTTGCCCTTGGGGAGCTTACACGGTGGTGGGGTCACAGTTTTAGTTCTTACCCAGAGTGGCGAGGTCTCTCAGTTTTGGGAAACCGCTACTCCACAGTCATTTTCTCGCCGGACCTAATTTTCGCTCTCCTGTCTAAAGCTGCAACTGGATGCACTCCTGACGCCCTCTCATCGTCCCAGCTCTGGTTTTCTCCTTCGTGCTTCCCGCCATCTCTTGTACCTACTGTGTGTTCATTTCTCACTGAGAGGAGGAGAGACAAGGTGAACCTTCTACTTCTACTTGTCGCTTTACTCTCAGTGCCGGGGCGGTGCCTGAGCCCGGATGGACCCCGTGGGCTGAGGCCGCCAGGCTCCTCTCAGTGCTGGGGCGGTGCCTGAGCCCGGATGGGCCCCGTGGGCTGCGGGCACCAGACTCCTCTCAGTGCCAGGACGGTGCCTGAGCCCGGATGGGCCCCGTGGGCTGAGGCCGCCAGGCTCCTCTCAGTGCCGGGACGGTGCCTGAGCCCGGATGGGCCCCGTGGGCTGTGGGCACCAGGCTCCTCTCAGTGCCAGGACGGTGCCTGAGCCCGGATGGACCCCGTGGGCTGAGGCCGCCAGGCTCCTCTCAGTGCCGGGGCGGTGCCTGAGCCCGGATGGACCCCGTGGGCTGAGGCCGCCAGGCTCCTCTCAGTGCCGGGGCGGTGCCTGAGCCCGGATGGGCCCCGTGGGCTGTGGGCACCAGGCTCCTCTCAGTGCCAGGACGGTGCCTGAGCCCGGATGGACCCCGTGGGCTGAGGCCGCCAGGCTCCTCTCAGTGCCGGGGCGGTGCCTGAGCCCGGATGGACCCCGTGGGCTGTGGGCACCAGGCTCCTCTCAGTGCCGGGACGGTGCCTGAGCCCGGATGGGCCCCGTGGGCTGAGGCCGCCAGGCTCCTCTCAGTGCCGGGGCGGTGCCTGAGCCCGGATGGACCCCGTGGGCTGAGGGCACCAGGCTCCTCTCAGTGCCGGGGCGGTGCCTGAGCCCGGATGGACCCCGTGGGCTGAGGCCGCCAGGCTCCTCTCAGTGCCGGGGCGGTGCCTGAGCCCGGATGGACCCCGTGGGCTGTGGGCACCAGGCTCCTCTCAGTGCCGGGACGGTGCCTGAGCCCGGATGGGCCCCGTGGGCTGAGGCCGCCAGGCTCCTCTCAGTGCCGGGGCGGTGCCTGAGCCCGGATGGACCCCGTGGGCTGTGGGCACCAGGCTCCTCTCAGTGCCGGGACGGTGCCTGAGCCCGGATGGGCCCCGTGGGCTGAGGCCGCCAGGCTCCTCTCAGTGCCGGGGCGGTGCCTGAGCCCGGATGGACCCCGTGGGCTGTGGGCACCAGGCTCCTCTCAGTGCCGGGACGGTGCCTGAGCCCGGATGGGCCCCGTGGGCTGAGGCCGCCAGGCTCCTCTCAGTGCCGGGGCGGTGCCTGAGCCCGGATGGACCCCGTGGGCTGTGGGCACCAGGCTCCTCTCAGTGCCGGGACGGTGCCTGAGCCCGGATGGACCCCGTGGGCTGAGGCCGCCAGGCTCCTCTCAGTGCCGGGGCGGTGCCTGAGCCTGGATGGACCCCGTGGGCTGTGGGCACCAGGCTCCTCTCAGTGCCGGGGTGGTGCCTGAGCCCGGATGGACCCCGTGGGCTGTGGGCACCAGGCTTCTCTCAGTGCCGGGGCAGTGCCTGAGCCCGGATGGACCCCGTGGGCTGAGGCCACTGGGCTCCTCTGTCCACGGGGTTCCCCAGGCCTGGGTTCTGCAGGGGCTAGCTGTTCTCTTCTCCAGGGGAGCTTGCCGACCCAGGGGTCGAAACCCAGGTCTCTTGCACTGCAGACAGATTTTTTCACCCTCTGAGCTAACAGGGAAGTTCTGACACTTAATAGGTACTCAAAAATAATTGTTAACTAATAAGTGAAATGTAGATTGTATTTAGAATTAGTAGTAACTGCTTTCTGGAAAAGTGAAGAAAGACTTCGAATGGACTGCGATGCTCCAGTTTTTATCAGTTCTTCAGGTTTAATGTGAGAAGTCAAGGGATATATATAATACATATATGTGTTAGTTTGAATTGTGGTATGTTGAAAATTGTTAAATATCAGAAATTCATATAATTTGACCTAAAATAGAAGAGTGCCCAATTTGAAATATGCTTAAATTGAATGGCAAAAGAATGATTTTTAAAAGTGATTTTTGCTGAAGTATTCAACTATTATGGTACTGGGAAAAAATGTAGAAACAAACGAAAGTAACTAAACCCTACTACATTTCTGAAGAAAGGCCTCTGTATTTAAAGTTGTATTAAAAAGCCAGTTGTATAATGAAAAGAACCTGGTACACCATTTGTTCACAGAGATGTTTTACGAAATTGTCAAAAAATTGGATGTTGATCATTGCCTAATTTTATATAAAGATTGAGAAAGCTAAGGTACAGAGAAATCAGGAAACTTGCCTGAGGTTACAGGGTGAAGTCAGAATTTCCACCCAAGTCTTTCTACTGGTCATCTGATCATTTCACCACCCTGAGTTCTATTTTTGCCACATTTTTTAAAAATTCGAATTCTTTTGAAAGGAAACATTTTGAAGATACTCGGCCAAAAAAAAAATTATTAGGACTAATAAAGTACTTTGCATTGAGGAAGCTTGTGCCTTCTTCATACTCCAATCAGTGGGGTAAAAGTGTTTCACAATAGTGAGCTGAAACTGATAAGGTTAAGGTGACTCAGTGTAATTTATTTTATAAATATTTTTGCCCTTGAGAAGAGGTAAAGGACTTGGATAAAGATATTTAAAGAGATTTCCATGGCAAAGACAAAGTATTCTTTCAGTCAGCAAAACTTGAATTTATTGTGTGCTCATTGTATTCAGGGCACTATGATAGATGCTAGAAATTCAGTATTAAAAATAGTCAGCCAACTTTACTGTATTAACTTTTATTAAACATGCCATGGAACAGCATTCTTGTTCTCTTCAAGCACAGATGGGATTTTCTTCAGGATGGACTATATGTTTGTTAGGCCATTAAACAAGGCTCAGTAAATTTAAAAGGATAAAAATAATACACAGCATTTTCTCCAGTTATAATGGGATTAAATTAGAAAGCAACGGCAGAAAGAAATCTGAGAAATACTTTAAATATTTGGAAACTAAAATTTAAGCACACTTCTGAATAGCCCACACGTCAAATTAAAAAAATTCTTTTAACCGAATGAAAGTAGAAACAGACGTATGAAAAGCCTCTCATTGCAGTTCTAAGAGGGCTCTGGATGCTTATCTTAGAATGGAAGGAAGGCCTAAAGTCGACATTAACCTCAGGAAGCTAGAATACTAAATCCAAGTTAAGGAGTGGAAGGAAATTAGAGCAGAAATCAATGAATGAAACACGGGGCTCGATCTAACAAAGTCCAAGACTGTATGCTGCAAACTGCGGAACATCACCGAGGGCACTGAAAGAAGAGGACAGTCAGTGGAGAGGTGCGGCGTGCTCACAGTGTGGAAGCTCAGCAGCATCACGCGGACCCTTCTCCACGCCGGCGTGTGGCGGCGCTGTGGTGCTGTGGGCCCCTCAGTCGTGCCCGACTGCGCCACCCCGTGGACTGGAGCCCGCCACACTCCTCTGTCCACGCAATTCTTCAGGCCAGAATGCTGGAGTGGGTAGCCGTTCCCTTTTCCAGGGGATCTTCCCAACCCCGGGATCAAACCAGGACTCCTGCATTGCAGGTGGATTCTTTACCATCCAAGTTACAGGGAATAGATTCAATCTAATCTCTAATGAGATTACAGGAGGCCTTTTCATAGAAAATTTCAAATCAGTTTGACAATTTCTGATACTAGATTTACAGGAAATCACAAAGATCTAGAATGGCTAAAACAATTTTGAAAAGAGCAGCTTATGAGAATTTATGCTCCCTGATTTGCAACTCACTCTAAAGCTGTAAGAATCAAGACAGAGCTCACCTGTGTCAGTGGAGCAGAATAGACAGGCATGCCAGTGAGAAAAGGATGGTCTATTTAACACATACCGGGATAGTTGAGTGTTCATATATAGAGACTCAGAAGTCACACACACATGTGCAGTTATATATGTAAAGTTACATATGCCTAATTGCAAGCACTGAAAGTATATGCTCTGTAAGAAAGCATATACCAAAAGGAGGATCTATTAAAAGGAACCTATAAATTCACCAAAACTTAAATGTTTTGAATAAATTCATCTGTCCCCTTTTTGAAAAACTCTGCTAAGGGAACAATTTTAAAATCTACTAAGAGGAAATAGTTTCAATCATATTTTCTTAAAATGGACAGATATTTTTTAGAAAAATTCTTAGGACTCAATAGTATGGAGACAACCCGATTAATAAGTGGCTTAGAGACTTAAGGTGGTGCCAGTGGTAAAGAGCCCTCTTTCCAGTGCAGGAGACACGAGAGACGCAGGTTTGATCCCTGGGTCTGGAAGATGCCGTGGAGGAGGGCAGGGCAGCCCACGCCAGTGTTCTCGCCTGCAGGATCCCAGGGATGGAGGAGCCTGGCGGGCTACGGTCCACGGGGTGGCACAGAGTCGGACACGACCGAGCGAGTAGGCACGCAGCACACTAGTGCTGGCCACGTTTCCAGAAGAAAGCTCAGTGCTGCTCTCTGGCTTCCAAAACCCCGGGAATTACGTGAGCGAAGAAGGGTGAAGGGTCTCAGTATTTAGTATACCAGCATTCACTTAATAAAGAATAATCAACTTCAGCCCTAAGCTCTGTCTTAAAGCTCCCAGGCCAGAGGCATTTTGTTTTACTTTCTCTAGAGAATAACCGCGAGTCCCTCGGGTTGGGGAAAGGATGGTCGTTTGCCTGGCAGAATGTGGAGGGATCTGGACACCAAACAGCTTTGAGACAGACTCTCAGCCTGTTTTACTGTTCCACCGTCATCTTATTTCCGGTGCCATCCCAGAATCCCGTGTCAGGGGTTGTAGTATAAATTTTGTTGCTTCCAAACTGTGGTTTTTCTCAGCTTAGCAACTGGGAGTCTGAAGTCTGTTTCCAGTTGTTCATCTTCTTTCCTGCTTTCAAAGTTCAGTTGCTGCTGCCTCTTCTCTGCTATTTTTCCTCTGCTGTAGTTCTCTGTTATTTTTAATTTAATCTCATTTCATGGAATTTCAGGAGATAGTGAAGATAAATGCTTATGTCCAATTCACCATCTTCTACAAAAAGGCTTCTGTTTCTATTTTTAATTTCAAAGGCTCCACAGTTTCTCCTTGACCTTCACCGTAGCCCTCACTTGGTTTGTGTTTTGCTGTCTTAACGGACCTTCACATTACTGGCGTGCCAGAGTAACGAGTGCCGTCCACCCCACTGTAAAGTCCATTAGGGATGCACCGCGCAGGAGCAGGAAGCTGTCTCTGAGCACGTACGCACTCCTTTCCCACCAGTGGAACTGCGTGTGTATGCAGGGCTCAGCTTACTCCACTTTTAAAGAAACGAAAGCTGGAAATAGTAGTTGATACATTATGGGTGTGAACATATAGAAAAGATGTAATAGAACTCTAAAGAGCCACATCAGAAGTTAATCAGTGAGTATGCTGCTGCTGCTAACACGTCAGTCCGACTGTGCGACCCCATAGATGGCAGCCCACCAGGCTCCTCCGTCCCTGGGATTCTCCAGGCAAGAACACTGGAGTGGGTGGTCATTTCCTTCTCTAATGCGTGAAGGTGAAAAGTGATAGTAAAGTTGCTCAGTTGTGTCCGCCTCCTCGCGACCCCATGGACTGCAGCCCACCAGGCTCCTCCATCCATGGAATTCTCCAGGCAAGAGTACTGGAGTGAGTTGCCGTTCCCCTCTCCGATCAATGAGTATACATAGTTTTAATTTAAAGTAAAATGTATATGCTTTGTGAGTATAACTTTTGTTATGAGTCTGCTTTAACGGCTTCCTCAGTTAAATGCATGTGAAGTGAAGTTGCTCAGTCGTGTCCGACTCTTTGTGACCCCATTGACTGTAATGTACCAGGCTCCTCCTTCCAGGAGATTTTCCGGGCAAGAATACTGGAGTGGGTTGCCATTTCCTTCTCCAGGAGATCTTCCCAACCCAGGGATTGAACCTGGGTCTCCCGCATTGTAGGCAGACGCTTTACCATCTGAGCCACCAGAGAAGTTAAATGCATAAATTAAATTTAAAAAAGATAAATAAGTAGGGCTTCCCTTGTGGCTCATCTGGTAAAGAATCCACCTACAGTGTGGGAAACCTGGGTTTGATCCCTGGGTTGGGAAGATCCCCTGGAGAAGGGGATCTTCTCCAGTACTCTGACCTGAAGAATTCCATGGACTGTATAGTCCATGGGGTTGCGAAGAGTCAGACACGACTGAGCAACTTTCACTTTCAGTTAAACGAGCAACTGCTATCCCAAATATATTGAGTGACACCTTGTTTCAAAATAACATAGAAATGTAATTATATCCTATGGATCAAATGTATGATTCTGCTGTGTTGTCTGCTGAATTTTCACATGCTTAACAAGATAATTGTTTTTGTTTAGTTCCAGATGTTGAAGTGAAAGGAGAGAGTTCTAGTTATTATCTCTTGTTGCGAGGTAGTGGCAATGGAAATTGTAAAGCCACATTGATTCACTCAGCCAACCAGATCAATGGCTCGTTTGCGCTCAGTTTAATTCACGGAAAGCTGAAAGCAGTGACAGAAGAAACCAGATTGAGTGAGTGTTAACTTTAGAGGGAAAGCCAAACATTGTTACATTTGTCAGTGTAAATAGTCAACTACTTGGCTTTTAGTGAACTTATTGTCTTCAGACTGCATTTCACTTTCAGTAAGTTTGCTTTTACTTTAAATATTTTATAACACATTTCAACAATTTAGAATGCAGAGAACTAATCCCTTACATATCATAATTCTTAAAATGTAACAGGTCACCCCTTCAGTTCCAAACAGGAAAATCTTTAGTATTTTCCACTTCTAACAGTTTATCTTTCTAGAATTTACTTCTCATTGTTATGTACTTTCTCCCAAGCATCTTTATTGCTCATCCTTTCTTACTGTCCAAGCTCCATGCTCGGGTCACCCATCACAGTGTGACAAACTGCCCCAAGTTTGCTTACCATGACTGTTTATTAAAACCTCTCATGGTGCTGTGACTGGATGCTGCTTGGAAGGCCCATGTGTGATTGCCGGCACACACGGCTGGGGCTTCTTTCATCTGAAGCCTTAACGGGGCTGGGTGTGTAGGCTGGCTCTTCCCCCCGCGTGTTTGGTGCCTGGGCTGGGGAGGCTGGAGCAGATTGAGCTGCTTTCCTCTTCACACGCCCTCCTCCAGCCAGCCTGGGCTTCCTCGCAACAGCGTCGTCTCTGGGAAGTCTGATTCTTGTGCGGTTGCCACCTTCTCTTAGAACGAGTGTTCTAAGAAGCTGTGAGACTTTCTGTGACCTACGTCTTTCATTGTCGCTTTCACCATGCCTGTTGGTCTCCTGGGGTAACCTAGATTGATTGTGGAAGGTCTACACAGCAGGTGAGAAGCAGAAACGGATTCACGGGAGGCCGTCTTTGGAGGGCAATCCTGTAGTCCGTCAGTGCTCGGCACATCAGTGCTCGGCGCAGTGGTTTCCGTAGCTGGAGGAGAAGAAGATGCAGCGGGGGGACTTCTACTCTGCTGCCTGAAGTCTCTGAATTTAAGAAGCAGGTCAAAGTTTAAAATGCAAAATAATTTAGTATGTTTATTTTCTGCTGTTCATGTATTACTGTTTACTTTGAAATATGCAAGATGAAGAAAGATAAATGAGTTTTAATTACGTTTTAACACATTTTTTGAGAACTAAATATTAATTGTTGTTATAAACCATCTTTAATACTGATTTTTCCTGTTTCTTAGGCTTTCCTCTTGACCTCTTGTCACTTCCAAGTTTCTCCAAGGAGCGGCTTATAGAGAGAGAGAAACAGTTAGCCAGTGTTCAGGCTTTGGCTTTGAAGGAATATCTGAGTAAGTAATCATGTGTGCATTTCACTCTGTTGTAAGAATGTTGACTTGTTCAGGCCTAATGCTTTATTTTAACACTTTTTTCTTACACAGTTTTAGATATGATACTCACTTGTAGAACTATTCTTTTTTTTTGCGGGAGGTGAAGCAGAAAAGAATAGCTTCATTGCTTTGTCAGGCAAAGGAGCCACGGTGGACTCCTGCCCTCGAAAACTGTGTCCCAACCCAGGGGAGTTTGGTGAGGAGTTTATGGCAACAGCTCACGGGTGGTGTTGCTGACAAAGTTACTGTGTGTGCAAGGCCTTAGGTGGTCGGTCTCCAGTCTTTTTTTTTTTTTAATTTAAATTTTTTTTTATTGTAGTCAAAGTCACATAATATAAAACATACTATATTTTATTCCTGTTTGACTGTGCAGTTCAGTGTCACTAACTACATTCTTAATAGAGGTAATGTAGGGTAGAAACGGTCGGTAAATTTTTTCCACCAGATTCAGAATATTCCTATTTACTTGTATATTGTGTTTACCATTTATTATAATAATTATCCAGGAAAATTTAGTTTCTCATTATTTTTAATTGTATGCCAGAGAGAATACTTCCTGGTTAATGTAGTCATCTTTACAAAATTTCTCTTTATATCATTTAGCTAGAGGAGAGGAAGGTAGAGAGAAACAGTATGAAATACAAATCTAGAGAAATTAATATGTTAACTTGAGCATTGCTTCTTAGACTTTAATGATAACTGAGCACATTGCACGTATTGAGTGAAGTTGGATCATGGGTTTTTCTTTTTTCAAGAAATTGACACTTTTTTAAGGGTTGTTACTTAACATTTTTTTCCTGTGTTTCTAAATGTGAACTTGGTTATCAATCTTAACATTGTTTTCATAAATAATCATTCATTAATACCTGATAGGGACGTAAGCTAATTAATATAGAATTTCTAAAAACTTGATTCAACTTGTGAGGCTTCATTAGTTGCATATAGAAAAAATGATTACTAAGTACATACACTATAAAATGAAAAATATCACTCTTTAAAAGCAATTAAAAATATTTTGAATTTGGCAGTTCATTTTATTCAATGGAGAATAATTTTAGAATACCTGGTCTTAATAATTTGTATAAGAATTACTACTTTTTTATTTGTACAAAGCCAGAGTGATTGTGTAGTCTTGAACTCCTCAAACCACTTTTTTTTGACTAGGAAAATAATATAGTATAATTGGGAAAGGCAAATTAGTTTCAGTAGAAGGTAGTATGTATTAACCCAAAGGGGAGAAAAAAAGGAAAAAACCTAAAAATAGAGTTACACGTGATCCAGCATCTCCGACTCCTGAGCATATATCTGTAAAAGATGGAAACTGTCATTCAAAAGGATATGTGTACCCCAGTGTTCGTAGCAGCACTGTTTACAACAGCCAAGACATGGAAGCAACCCAAATGTCCATCAACAGATGAAAGGATAAAGAGGATGTGGAATATTACTCAACAAAAAAGAATGAAATAATACCATTTGCAGCAACATGGATAACCCTAGAGATTCTTACACTAAGTGTAGTGAGACGGAAGGTGAGCACCATATGTCACTTACATGTGGAATCTCAAAGAGTGATAGAAATAAACTTGTTTATAAAACAGAAGTAGACTCACAGACATAGAGAACAAACTTATGGTTACCAAAGAAGAGGAGAACACCGAACAGGGAGAAGGGAGGATAACTGAGGGATTTGGGATTAGCGAATACAGACTCTCTCTCTCTATATATATATATAAACAGCAGGGTCCTGGTGTATATAGCACAGGGAACTATATTCAGTGCCTTCTAATAGCCTACAGACTATATATGTAAACAGCAGGGTCCCGGTGTATGTGGCACGGGGAACTTATGCAGTGCCTTGTGATAGCCTACAGACTATATTACAGGGAACTTATGCAGCGCCTTGTGATAGCCTACAGACTATATATGTAAACAGCAGGGTCCCGGTGTATGTGGCACGGGGAACTTATGCAGTGCCTTGTGATAGCCTACAGACTATATTACAGGGAACTTATGCAGCGCCTTGTGATAGCCTACAGACTATATATGTAAACAGCAGGGTCCCGGTGTATGTGGCACGGGGAACTTATGCAGTGCCTTGTGATAGCCTACAGACTATATTACAGGGAACTTATGCAGCGCCTTGTGATAGCCTACAGACTATATATGTAAACAGCAGGGTCCCGGTGTATGTGGCACGGGGAACTTATGCAGTGCCTTGTGATAGCCTACAGACTATATTACAGGGAACTTATGCAGCGCCTTGTGATAGCCTACAGACTATATATGTAAACAGCAGGGTCCCGGTGTATGTGGCACGGGGAACTTATGCAGTGCCTTGTGATAGCCTACAGACTATATTACAGGGAACTTATGCAGCGCCTTGTGATAGCCTACAGACTATATATGTAAACAGCAGGGTCCCGGTGTATGTGGCACGGGGAACTTATGCAGTGCCTTGTGATAGCCTACAGACTATATTACAGGGAACTTATGCAGCGCCTTGTGATAGCCTACAGACTATATATGTAAACAGCAGGGTCCCGGTGTATGTGGCACGGGGAACTTATGCAGCGCCTTGTGATAGCCTACAGACTATATATGTAAACAGCAGGGTCCCGGTGTATGTGGCACGGGGAACTAATGCAGTGCCTTGTGATAGCCTACAGACTATATTACAGGGAACTTATGCAGCGCCTTGTGATAGCCTACAGCAGGAAAGAGGGAAAGAGCATGTGTATGTCTCTGAATCGTTTTGCTGCACACCTGCAAGTAACACACCGTGTAAACCAACTGTACTCAAGTTAAAAGGAAGGAAAAGCTGAAATACTAGGGAAACACTAGTATTTTTGTGGATAAAACCCCTATATTTCAAACATCTACTTGCTTGGTATTGTTTACTTCTGACTTTGTTCTAGCCCTGCTAAACCCCTCTTTAGGCTTTGAATCTTTGCCATGAGCCTCTGGCAGCTCCTTAAAACTAGGTTCCTTTAGCATCTTCCCTCTCTCATCTTCACCTCTCTTCCTGACCCTCCCAACCGGAAAGACTGAGAGCGGAAGAGTATGCAGCTTCCTGAGGCTGGTCCCTCTCTCCCCTGGGTAAGGCCGTCCCTCCTGCTTGGTTGGGGAGGGAATATAACCAGCTTGTTGCCTACAGGTGTGACTAGAAGCTCTGCTTCGGGGAGGGGGGAAGAGGAAGTGCTAAATAAATGCTGAAAATGTGGAAGCACCAGCAGCTGAGTTATAACCCAGGCAGGAGCTGGGTGGATGGCCTCAGCACTGGGCCAGGACGCGTAGGGGCTGGAGGCTGAAGGGAGCCCAGAGCTAGCAGCTGCTCGAGACGCCCGCTCTGGGGATGTCCGTGCACTGGCCACGTGCAGGCTGGAGCGCTAGATCTCGGTTAAGGTGAGTGGCCCACTTAACCCATCACGGTGGAATTATTCGCTGAGCCAGTCTCTCCTTACCAGAGAGTGAGTGCTGAGTTGGAAATCCGGGGACAAAGGCTCATGTATCTCCGAAGGCAGAGGAGAATGACAACAAATGACGTTTCCAGTGTAAGGGAATCTTAGCGTCTCTCAGCGATTTTCAGAGACGTGACTGTGAGCATGGAAGCCTCTAAACTGGCGCAGCTAACCCATACCTGGTGGGAGCGGACAGGGAAGCGTTCTTCGGGTGAAAGCTCATGTTTCAGCACCAGTATAGATGGTAGTCTCTGCTGGAAAACAAGACGTTGTTCAAAATTCTTTTCAAAATTCTTAATCAGACATGGGGTAAACTTACTGTCTCCCCCAGTATTTCTCTGACTACGGAGTTCGAATGAGCAGCTGGGAAAGTTTGCATGAAAATTTTATTCTTAAAAATTATCTTAATTTTTAACTATACATAGATACTTATAGACATTTAGAATGACACATAAATTTTATAATTTGTTTAACTTATCTTTTGTAATTCATAAACTTTTATAATTAGAAATATTAAATACCCTGTTTCTCTGATTTGTAAAGAAAAGCCATGGGGTTTCCCTGGTGTCCAGTGGCTGAGGTGGGCTCCCAGTGTAGGGGCCAGTTTTGACCCCTGGTCAGGGAGGTAGATCCCACGTGCCACGACTTAGACCCAGTTTAGCCAAATAAAATATTAAGAAAATAAAAAAGACAAATGGAAAGGTTTAAGAACACTGAATGATTTTTAAATGAAAACCGCTCACTGTGATGCGGAACAGATTGCAAAATAGCAGCATTGTCTTATCGCTCCAGGACTGCAGTCACAATTCTGAGTTCCCCACGTCGCTTTTAAATTTATGGAGCCCTGTGCAAACCTGATTGATGTTCGTTCTGCGGATATTTTTAGATGTTTTACACTCTATTTTCCTTTACTAAGTCCTGAGTTACTGCTGCTGCTGCTAAGTCATTTCAGTCGTGTCCGACTCTGTGTGACCCCATAGACGTCAGCCCACCAGGCTTCCTCGTCCCTGGGATTCTCCAGGCAAGAACACTGGAGTGGGTTGCTATTTCCTTCTCCAATGCATGAAAGTGAAACGTGAAAGGGAAGTTGCTCAGTCGTGTCCAACTCTCAGCGACCCCATGGACTGCAGCCTACCAGGCTCCTCCATCCATGGGATTTTCCAGGCAGGAGTACTGGAGTGGGGTGCCATTGCCTTCTCCGCCTGAGTTACTACTAGCTTATTTTAGGAACAGCATTCTTTTGTGAATTCATTTTAAGACTTTAGTGTGGTATTTTTCTCCCAAATTCATTTTAAGACTTTAGTCCAATATCTTTCTCCCAGATCTTTATCTGTCACTTGTGTTATAGACTCATCTGTGTAGGGATTATTTTTCACCTAGGTAAATTATCCTGCTCATAAACCCTATTAAATCTCCTCTGTTTTCTCTCTCTGTTGTCATTAAGGTCAATAGGAAGTCATGTCCTGCTTTCCACATTGCCCCGTATTGGAATATAATTGACAGTTTTAATAAGCATGGCTCAGTGATGGTGGTGGTTTAGTCACTAAGCTGTGTCTGAGTCTTCTGACCCCGTGGACTGTAGCCTGCCAGGTTCCTCTCTCTCATCGTGGGATTCTCCAGGCAAGAATACTGGAGTGGATTGCCCTGCCCTTCTCCAGGGGATTTTCTCAACCCAGGGATCAGCCGAGGTCTTCTGCTCCACAGGCGGATTCCTAACCATCTAAGCCGCCAGGGAAGCCCACCCACCTACCTACCTGTAAACATACTGCTGAGTCATGTAGTGTGTGATGTGTAACTTCTTGTATAATCTTTGTTTTCCTTGGTTGATAATCACCTTATTTTTAATTTGCCCTTTCTTCTGTAGAGGCAAAAATAGTTCTATGTTTCTCCAGAGCCTCCAGCATTTCTGCCACACACCTGTCGTAAAATTTATTGTATATTCAAACACAATGGTTCCTTTTTATTTCTCATAGTTTTTTTTTCCTGGAGTGTTCATATTTTAGTGTATTTTGAATAAAATGTGTCTTAGACCTACTGACATCTTAGAGACTTCTCTTTCCTCTTCTCTTCTTTTGGAATCTCCCTTGACCTCCTCTTTTTTTTTTTTTGGATTACCCCCTTGCTTGGTTGAAGCATATCTTGCATTAGCTTCCTGAGTAGAAGTTTGTTCTCAGGGCATACAGTTTTCAAGCTCTTGCGTGTCTGAAAATATCTTTACTAGACTGATAATTCATCTAGGCTTCCAGGTTAAAAATTGTTTGCCCTCAGAATTTTGAAGACATTGTCCCTCGTCTATTTTTGTGGCCACTTGATAGGATATGTGGGATCCCCAACCGGGGATTGAACCCACACTGCCTGGCCTGGAAGCACAGAGTCTTAGCCACTGGACCCCCAGGGAGGGCCCTGTCCTGTCGTTTTCTGTGCTGCCGTGCTCCTGTTGACAAATGGCGTATGAGTCTTACCCTTTGAAGTGGTCTGTTTTCCATCTGCTTTTGCCCCCTTCTAGAACTTTCGCCTCCAGAAGCTCTGTCTCTGGAAGCTTTACTCTGAATCTTCACGTGTGTACCCCCGCTTCCCGCCGTCCAGTGTATTAAGCCGTGTACTTGATGAGCCAGATCAGTACAAGATGCGCGTTTCCTAAGTCTGAAAAATTTTCTTATTTCTTTAATATAATTTTCTTTCTCCCATTTTCTTTTTTCTCTCTAGAACTCTTATTGGTTATATAGGAACCTTGTTTTGGATCGAATGTCTGTTCTTTTTTCCTATTGCATATTATCTTTTTGTTCTAGTTTCTGGGGACTGTCTTGCAGTATTTTTTAATTTTGATCTCCTGTGCTCAGGTTTAAAAAATATTTTCATGTTCATTGACTGTTCCTTTATCAGAGCATCCTGTACTTGTTTCATGAGTATAGTATCTTTTCTTCTGTGAGAATATTAATTGGTGGTTTGGTGATTTAGTCATTAAGTCATATCTGATTCTTGTGACCTCATGGACTAGCCCGCTAGGCTCCTGCATCCATAGAAATTTTCAGGCAAGAATACTGGAGTGGGTTGCCATTTCCTTCTCCAAAGGATCTTCCCAACCCAGGGGTTGAATTCGGGTCTCCTGCACTGCAGGCCGTCTGAGCCCCCAGAGAAGCCCTTGCGAGAGTATTAATCCCAGCGAACTTTCTTTGTTGCCTGGAATGCTTTTGCTTCTGCTGGGCTCCTTTTTTCTGTTTGCTTGCTTGGTTGGTTTTTAGTTTGGAAGGGCCTAGTAAATAATACTTGTTTCCCAAATTTGGAACCAACTGAGAAACAAACTTAAGAAACACACTGATGGAGATAAATTCCTGGGTTGAAGGATATGACTTTTTAGAGCTATAGTGGGTTTTCTGCTGCACATACCCAGAATCGAATTCACTCCCTGAATGACAGCCAGAGCTGGGCAACCACAGATGAGGCCTGCTATGGCAGGGCTCTCACCACGGCACAGAAGGCGAGCATCCTGAGGATTTGCTTGCTCAGATGGAAGTTGGAAAGGGGAGTTCTGATCAGAAGGTGCCTGATTTCTTTTCCAGACTAGCTCAGTGGGTGATGGGAGGGAGCAGGAAGCTGGAAGCATTGCTGAACCCAACTCCTTAGGGGTCTGAATATGAGACCATGAAATGCGGAGTTCCCTGTCCCCTCCACCCCTTTCACTAGATGTTGGGTGATTTTTTCCCCTGTCCTGTTCTAACTGGGAAATTTTATGTGTCACTCTAATGTAATATTTGGAAAGCTTCAAGAGTGGTGGAGTAACTATTCAGTATTTTGTTTGTGAGGCCCTGTCCTTACTTCCGCCGTAGTGTCAGTGTCTAGCTCTTTTCCACTGGAGCATTTGGGTTTTTACAGGGAGCACCCTTCCTCTTTGCGGTGGGCGTCTGCAGCGTCTGTCTTTCTGGCCGCCAGGTTGGGGGGTCCGGCCTGCCCGTGTGCAGGTTCCCCCTTCACCTTGGCGGTCCAGCCTGCCAGCACCAAGGGCTGGGAGTCCGGCCTGTCCGTGTGCAGGCGCTGCCTCAGCCTCACGGTCCAGCCGCCAGCACCAGCACCAGCACCACCTCTGCTGCTGTTGGGTGGCTAAGTTGTGTCCGACTCTGCACCCCGTGGCCTGCGGCACGGCAGGCTTCCGTGTCCTTCACCATCTCCCGTTCCTGATAGGCTGTGATCTGAGGCTCTGTTTCTACCCCAAAAGGAGAGCAGAGTCATCTGACTTGAGGGCTGGAGGCTGGGCGCATCCGTTATCTGTCTTGTTTTGGCTCAGGACCTTCCTGTTTCGGTTGACCCTTTTTCTGCTCTGCTGACTCGGTTACCACTCCACCATCATCTCATCCTCCAAAATTCGTTGAAAACTGCCATCATTTAGGGTTTATTCTTTTGTTGTCCTCTTTTTATTCCTCGGTTGTGATTCTGAGTTTTGAATAGGAGAGGAAATAGACGGACATGACCAAACCACCACGTTTAACTGAAAGTGTTACAGGTTTTATTTTCACATAAGCACCAACATAAGGCCATTCTTCATCCTCTGCAGTGTATTTCTGAAAACTTCTGTAAACTTGTTTTGACTGTTGCTCACCTTTTAGTGTTGACAAATTACTCTGTTTATTTCACATAACTGAAAATTCTTCTAATACCTTCAAATGGGACTGAAAGGAAAATAGGCCTACACAGGAATGCTGATTTGCTTGAGAAATTCATTTTACTTTTTAAAGTATTTTCCCTCCTGGAGAAGGCAATGGCACCCCACCCCAGCACTCTTGCCTGGAAAATCCCATGGACGGGGGAGCCTGGTGGGCCGCAGTCCATGGGGTCGCTAAGAGTTGGGCACGACTGAGCGACTTCACTTTCACTCTTCACTTTCATGCATTGGAGAAGGAAATGGCAACCCACTCCAGTGTTCTTGCCTGGAGAATCCCGGGGACGGCAAGCCTCATGGGCTGCTGTCTATGGGGTTGCACAGAGTCAGACACGACTGAAGTGACTTAGCAGCAATAGCAGCAGCATAGTAGCTCAAAGGGTTTAAAATAACAGTTATATTGTTAATCATATTGATTTGTTGTCTTATAGAAAGGAGAAAGTTGGAAAAGCAGCGTGAGGTAATTTCTGTGGATGAACTCAAAAGTCTGCTAACATGCACAAGGGAACGCTTTTTAGATCATTTTGATGCTGTTATGCCTAAAACAAGTCTAATAAAGACAGACAAAACCTCCAATATGTTACATGGTAAGTTTTTTGTTACTTTAAATAGTAGTCCTTTTTGTATGTGTAGCATTTATGAGAGTTATTAAAACTTATAAAATTTATTGATCAAAACCTATCAAATTGTAGAAGTGATATATTTGTGTGTACAAGTATGTGTGTAAATATCAATATGTTGTATTTTTCATCATTTAGACAGAAATTTTCTGATGACTTTTTGTTAAGCACGTTCAGTATAATTGTTTTTGAGTGAAGGAGAAGCACTTCAAGGTAATTCCTCTTAAAACTTACTAAGTTGCTGGAATGGATATGTTTCTATTAAGCTATATTTTCATAAGGTGAGAAAAGTAGAGCTTAGTAAACTTAATGTAGTTAAAACTGCGTATAACAACATGCTCCACACTTACCATTTGTTATAGTAGGAAGTCACCAAAGTTACTCAAGGAGCAGGAAATCATTTCTGTATTAACTTGGCATTTTTTTCTATTTTCCTGCTTTCTGTTCTGGTGATGAATTTGCATAGAGTGAAGCTCTTCAGGATTTAAAAAGGAAGCGTTTAACGATTGCCTAGCATTGTAAATGTATAGGATAATTTTTTGTTGTTATTCTGTGAAAATCATTTTTATCCCATGCGTTAATAAGAAAATGGCCACAGACTCAAGGTAATGATTATGTTTGTTGTGTGCCTGTTCTCTGTTTGATGGCAGGAAGGCACACAAAGAATCAGAAACTCGGGTGGGCCCTTGACTTTGAGCAGGCTTATGATCTAGCTGGAAAAGAAAATACAAGCACGACATCTCGTGCCATGTTTCAAGGCCCAGGCCTTTGGGGCGAGACAGCCGGAGCGCAGCCTCAGCTGGACGTCTCTGGGCAGGCTCTTCTACCTCCCCATGCCTGTGTGCTCATGTTTCAGATGTTACCCAGTTCCTAGGGTCATTATGAGGGCTAACTAGGGTGATTCCCGTAAAACCCTTGGCCTGTAATCATCTCCAAACAATTGCGGCCATTTATGCTGCCACCATAGCCATTGCTGGTGTTGGCGCACACGCCCAGTCACCAAGCCACTCCCCTGCCACACACAGGGCCGTGTGTCTGCACCTGGTATTTAGTCTGTGGGATGTACGTTGATATAGATTGTATACTCAAATTTAATCATTCATATTGTAATATTTAGAGGAATAATTAATGTTTACTTTTATTTAACATGGCTTGTATTCGTCTGTGAACATAGCCTGTAATTGTTCATAACTACTAATGATTTTTTCTTTATCCATTTTTTGAAAAGCCATGCCAGCCTTTTAAAGCAGATTATTTCATCGTGAAGCTTCTTCTTCCCTGAAATAGTCAGTGTTTCGCCACCCTGATTAAGAAGCAGGAGCTACTATGCTTGGGTGGTGTTTGGTTGGGGCAATCCAGTATAGACATTAAAAATATTCTCAACTATTGAAGACTAAATAGCTTGAAAGTAAAGGAAAAATGGTATGCAGTTGGCTTCTGTTTTCACCTGTGATTTTTTCTTTGTAGTTCAAAAAATTTTTCCCAAATCATTATCACTTTGTAAGAGCCTAAAGTATAAAATGGGTATTTTTGTCAAGGTTGACAGTTAGTCAAACAGCTAATGTCCAGTAATTTTCAGTCAATTTATTAGAGCAGTGTGTAATAGTCCAAAACAGTGTAAAACACCAGACGGTTTTGGAATCCAGTAGTACAGTTAGTGATTTTGTCAGTCTTAAAACAGTTGAGATGTCCTCATAATTAATAATGACAATGGAAGATGGCCCTCTGTCTTCAGTGAGAATTGTGGATTATCAGCAATCTCAGTGTTGGTTCATTGCACCATGCTGACCAAAAAGAGAAGACACTCTTACATATAACACTTTACTAGCAGTAAAATAGCGTTTAATGTTAGTGATTTACTTGAAAATGAATATGTTAAAGCATCTTACATTAATATATGTGAGAATTATTTCTAAAGTAATCTTTACCCTCAAAGTAATCTTTACCCTTAAGTTATTGTGTGATTGTACTTCTGAGAATGAAGTAATCTTTTAAAAATATAAATTTTTCAGGATATTGGTGCTAATTCCTCTTTCTAATATGGAGATCACATATCATATCCCATACATTCTCCACAGAGTTGTCTCTTGTTCATTTAGAACTAATTTCACAAAAATAACGAGGTCATGCTTTCATTCCCTGTGAGTCCTTGCAGTGCTAATTCCTCTTCTGAAATCTGGCCCATAACTTTTATTATGAGGAGAATGTAAAATAAAGCTCAATACTAATTTTTTGTCATTTCCAAAAAACTTTTCCGGGCCATCTTTCATAGTTCAGGCCATCAGAGACGCCCCTAATAAACGCCTGAGGCGAGCGTGGCCCGGTCAGTGCAGCTGGCTTTTGTGTGTTTCTACATGTACACATTTTTATATGGCAAAATTCAGCATGTTAACACCGTTCGTTACTCACATGTTTCTTTCTTGTCAGAGAACAGTTCGCTGGAGCTCACGTCTTCCCGCCTAGCGGAGACCAGTCCTCTGGACTGGCCAGAAAGGAATGTCCTTCAGAATTTGGAAACTTGTGAAAAAGCCAAACAAAAAATGAGGTGACATTTAAATAGCTTATTATTTTTTACGACCTTTATTTTTCCTTAATCCTTAAATTGTGTTTATGAGATAGTAATTTATAGATTTATTGTAAAGGATCTGTGTGCTTAGTGTAGATGGATGGACAGACAGATAGACCGAGACAGACTGCTGCAGAGCAAGGTGTCCAGGAGGCGCCCTTTCCCTCCCGTGTGCCACTTGCCTTCCTGGGTGCACGCAGCCACAGGCAGCCTGTTAGTGTGGGACCTCCAGAGCATCTTCCATAGACACACAAACACATGGACATGCAAGAGAAAGTTTAAAAATACAGGAGTGTGTGTGTGAGAGTGTGTGTGTGAGAGTGAGTGTGAGTGTGTGTGTGTGTGTGTGTGTGAGAGTGAGTGTGAGTGTGTGTGTGAGTGTGTGAGTGTGTGTGTGACAGTGTGTGTCAGTGTGTGTGTGTGACAGTGTGTGTGTGACAGCGTGTGTGAGTGTGTGACTGTGTGTGAATGTGTGTGTGTGTGTGACAGTGTGGGTGTGTGTGTGTGTGACTCTGTGTGACAGTGTGTTTGAGTGTGTGTGAGTGTGTGTGGCAGTGTGTGTGTGAGTGTGTGTGTGACTGTGTGTGAGTGTGTGTGTGAGAGAGTGTGTGTGTGTGAGAGTGTGTGTGTGTGTGAGTGTGTGTGTGGCCACTCACTTGTGTCCGACTCTTTGTGACCCCGTGGACTGGGGCCCACCGGGCTCCTCCATCCATGGGATTCTCCAAGCAAGAATACTGGAGTGGGTTGCCTTTTCCTTCGAGGCTTTTAAAAATGTCCGTTTTACAGGTTTGTGTTTGCATATGTTAACTGTCTCTAGGAGGCAGAGCTTGTCTGTGCTTGTTTTTGGCTTAGTGTATGGCGGGCGCTCAGCACATCACTGCTGAGTGGTGGACGAGTGGAATAAAGACAAGGAATGTGACTCTGTTGCATTGCCCTCCCAGATGCTACAAATCACATTCTTACTTTTAGCTCCTCTGCTGAGAACATTTATCACTTCAGGTCTGTCTAGTCAAAGATATGATTTTTCCAGTGGCCATGTATGCATGTGAGAGTTGAACTATAAAGAAAGCTGAGCACCGAAGAATTGATGCTTTTGAGCTGTGGTGTTGGAGAAGACTCTTGAGAGTCCCTTGGACTGCAAGGAGATCCAACCAGTCCATTCTGAGGGAGATTAGCCCTGGGATTTCTTTGGAAGGAATGATGCTAAAGCTGAAACTCCAGTACTTTGGCCACCTCATGTGAGGAGCTGACTCATTGGAAAAGACTAGGATGCTGGGAGGGATTGGGGGCAGGAGGAGAAGGGGACGACTGAGGGTGAGATGGCTGGGAGTACCAACTGTGTGTTAGGCTCTCCTGTTAGAACTTGCCTTTTAAGGGGGAGAGACAGTCAACAGAACACAAAAAGCAGACAAGCAAATACAAGACTTGCAAACCGATCTGTGTGTAGCGGACGAGGCCGCGGGACTGAAGGAGAGTGGTGTCATTTGTTGGCATGGTGGTGGGTGGCCGGGGCAGGTGCCCTGAGTAGTTAAGCTGGCGCTGAGGCCTCGTGGGTGGATGAGTGAAGCACGTGCAGGCACGCAGGCCCTTACGGGTGCTCATGCTGTCTTTGAATCGTAAGCACCTTGGTAAGCTTCTCATGGACTTTCTGTCAGAGTGATGTGATCCGATTTTGCAAAATAACTTTTTTGTGGTGAATGGATTCTGGGAGGAAGGTATTAGGAGCAGACAGATCACTTACGTGGCTTTTTCTGTAGGCCGAGAGGTAGCTTTGACTTCTAACTAGAGTAGTAGTGGAGACAAGTTTGGAGAATGTTTTGGTGCTAAGCTAGGAAAAAAAGAAATTTCCTGTTTTTTTCCTGCCTGTCTTCTCTAAGAGAGAGAGGCATCCAAGACAGTTTAGGTTTCTGGATTGAACAGCAGGTGGGTGGTGTCCTCATGGTTTGGGGGAGATGGATAAGTTGAAACAAGGGTGGGTTAGGGGAGAAAGATCAAGAATTCTGCTTTAGGGATGCTTTATTTGACCTATGGATTATGCATGTGGGCATATTAGGTGGAGAAATCGGGGAGTTTTTTTGGAGCTATCACTAAAAGGGTTTCTTTAATATATGCTAGTGGGTGAGATGACATGGTGAGGCTGTATAGAAAAAGAGGAGGACATAAGGCCACTCCCTGGGGGTCTGTAACATTCACAGGTCAGGAGGAAAGGCCAGTCTGGAAAGAAGATGGAGGAGAGGACTGGCTGCCTAGAGACCTTGAATTTCCTGCCCATCGATTTCAGACCATGCGTGCCCACTTGCTGCTGAGAAGGACCAGGGTGGGCAGCCTGCTCCCCTTCAGCTCTCACCCTCCGCCTTCCCCTGCAGCTTGTGCTGCTTTGCGGTAGATGATCTTTTTCCCTTGAAGTCACTTTCCTCCCACTTCTGCGACGTGATGCTCTCGTTTGGACTGACCCCGCCTACCTGCATAGCTGTGATCCTGGCATGTCTTTTGATTACATTTCTAGATTAGATTAGACCTGTATTTTCTTGGATCTCATACCTTAATGAGAAGTCTGATGTGACATGGATTTTGTTCCTTAATAGGTATTTTATTCTGTCTCTGAAACTTTTAGAATTTTCTGTTTTCCTTCATGTTCTGAAATTACGTGAGGCCCTCATTGTGAGCTATGTTTTGGTCTTGAGGCTTTTGCCTTTTTATTAGCTCTTGGAAATCAGGTCAGTTGCTCAGTCATGTCTGACTCTTTGCAACCCCATGAACTGCAGCACGCCAGGCTTCCCTGTCCATCACCAACTCCTGGAGTTCACCCAAACCCATGTCTATTGAGTTGGTGAAGCCATCCAACCATCTCATCCTCTGTCGTCCCCTTCTCCTCCTGCCCTCAATCTTTCCCAGCATCAGGGTCTTTTCAGATGAGTCAGCTCTTCGCAGCAGGTGGCCAAAGTATTGGAGTTTCAGCTTCAACATCAGTCTACCAGTGAGCACCCAGGACTGGTCTCCTTTAGCTCTTGGGAATATTCTGTTATCTCTTTGGTGGTATCTGTCCTTCTGTTTTCCTTCTTCCTTATTTGTAATCATCTGTTTTACCTAAGTTTAGATGCCTCAGGTTGATTTTTCAATTCATATTTGATTCTTCTTTCAATCATCCATGTCTTCGGACTTTCTGGGTGGCTCGGTGGTAGAGAGTCGGCCAGCCAGTGCAGGAGGCGCCAGCTCAGTGCCTAGTCTGGGGAGACCCCGTAGGCCCCAGGGCGCCTTGTGCCACAGCTGCTGAGCCTGTGCGTTAGAGCCTGTGCACAGCGGCTGCTGAGCCCGCACGCCACGACTGCTGAGGCCTGGAGCCCTGGAGTCTGTGCCCCACGCAAGAAAAGACACTGCTAGAGCAGCTGGCACCTTGCAGCTAGGAAATAGCCCCCGTTCCCTGCAGCTGAAGAAAGAGTCCACGCAGCAGCAAGGGCCCAGCACAGTGAGAAAAGCAAGTGAAGAAAGTTTGAAGAATGAGTCCATAAAAAAAAATAGTCCATCTCTTCATCTTTTCTGCTCTGCATTCTGGTATATTTCCTCGGCCTTTACTTTCATCTTTTCCAATAAATTTTTGGCAGCTATTAAAAAAATTACTAATAATTCTTTTTTGTTATCTACCCTCTTTTCATTGCAGCCTATTCTTAATAGTAAGAACTGAGAAGATCCTCTAAGGATATTTATCAGCTGGGGTTTTCTTTTAGCTCGTCTTACCTGCTCTTTTAAGTGGCCCCGTTGTCCTTTCGATCTGCCCCGTCTGCTCCTCTGCTGCCCTTCTCTTCTGTGTAGGTCTTCAGTATCTGGTGGCCCTTGACTGTTCGCAGCTGAGAATTTAGTCCTAGACTGTTCTGTGTTTGTAGTTGCATACATTTCTCTCTGTACATGTGATTCTGTTCTCTGCCTGCTTTCACCAGAATTTATCCTGGGAAGAAGGGAGATGAAGGGCACCTGGGGGGAGGTAGCCTGGGTGATTCCCCCGTTGCTTAAATCAGGGTGTATTCTGGGGGCTTTGCCGCTGACGGTGGGGCAGTACCTGGTTCTGGGTCTTCAGAGAGCAGTCTTCCTCTTGGAGGTAAAAGCGGGAGTCTGAGGTGTGGAGTGGGAGGGTGTTCTGCAGAGTTCTGAAACCGTGTCAGCAGATGGCTGCCGCTGCCGCTCTGAGCTCCAGTGCAGAGCCTGCCTGTGGTTTCCTGGGAGACGAGGACGCAGTCTGCCTTCTTTGTAGGTTCCTTTCATTTCCTGCTGAGGAGTATTCTAGCCATTCCTGAGACTCACTGAACCCTTTGGCCCATTCCTCTTCGTTCCTCCTTCTGAGCCCTGTTGTAAACTTAGTGCCCAGCGCCTCAGCACTGGGATTCTTCTTTTCTGAGTGGAGAGGTTAATGTGTGTGTTAGATGCATCGTCTTGAACCAGAAGCTTGTCTGCAGTTTAGGTGTAGCTCAAACATCACCTTTCTCTTAAGGCTTCTATAAGTGCTGCAGTTGAAAGGCTGTGCTATCGCTTCCCTCTTGAAGCTGTTTTATTCTGCCTTTCCTGCCTCGTTCTACACTGATGGATTTATCTCCTTGCGTTCTCTTTCCCTCCTTTCTCCTACTTTCAGTCACACCTGTACACAGCCATGAACAGTGATTAGGGGTCTATAAATTCATGATCGATGAACTTTTTCTTAGTAGCTCATGGTGATAACTGCAGAGTAAATACTCAATACGCATTTGTGGACACTTCAAAATACCGGAGGATACCATCTGATTCTTGGCTGGAAACCAAAGTTATAGTTTCATAATTTGTTTTATGTTAAAACAGATTCAGCTGAAGAATAAAAGACCATTACAGAGTGACACTCAGAAATCATGAGGAATTGGTTTTGTTTATTTATCTGGCTGTGAGTGAAAGTCGCTCACTTGCGTCTGATTCTTTGTGACTCCGTGGACAGTACAGTCCCTGGACTTTTCCAGGCGAGAATCCTGGAGTGGGTAGCCGTTCCCTTCTCCAGGGGCTCTCCCCAGCCCAGGGGTCAGGCCCGGGGGTCAAGCCCGGGGTCCCGCACTGCAGGCGGGTTCTTCCCCGCTGAGCCGCAGGGCAGCCCTTGCTGGCTGTGTTGGTCTTAGTGGCAGTGTGCTGGCTCCTCGTGGGGCGCGGGCTCCTCGAGGCTTGTCACGCGGGCGAGGCTTGCTGCTCCGTGCCAGTGGGCTCTTACGTCCCTGACCAGGGACCGAACTTGTGAGCCCTGTACTGGCAGGCTGGCTCCCAGGGGCTGGGCCGCCGAGGAAGTGCCAAGACAAGCTCGGCCACCCGTCACGAGACTGTTGGCTCATCTGTGAGATGGAGACAACAAGTCAGTTCTGCTTCAAAGTCGTGAAAATTTAGTGAGATAATGTATGAAAAGATACTTTGTAAGCTTTAGTGGAAACACTAAAAATGTGTTGTCAGTGTGTCTTGTTTTGCTTTGTACTCAAGAGGTATCTTGTTGGTATACTCCATCACATACCGGACTTTCAAATTTTTCTGCTATTTTTGTGTCCTGGGTTCTATGTAAATGTGAAGTATGCATTTCCCCATTGCAACTCGCCTATCAAATGGTTGAGAGTAATATTGATTAAGATTTTGTTAGTCGCTGTTGGGGAATAGCTATATAGAAATCAAATTCACCTCATCATGTAGTTCTTGCCCTCCTGGGGTATAGCGTTTTGAGTGTTTTCTTGTTTGACTGTTTTTATTAGATTTATGTTTGCAATTTAAAAATAAAGGGAATGAGAAGAAAAAAGAGACAATGTTGTCTTATATAGAAATACGTCTTAAGGCCATAATGTCAGCATTTTAATCATACAATTATCAATAAAAATGCTTGAGAGATTAATCAGGCAACAGTTGAATTAATATAAAGTTAGGAAATTAATGTTCTCTGCAGGTGTTGAAAGACTTTATTTCTGCTTTGATGACAGTAATAGTATGATTTGTGACTCAGTGCTTGAGAAAACCTGTAGTGTTCTCTGCAACTATTTTCTTCTTTCCAGTTTTTAAAAACTGTGAGCTCTTTGGGTTCATAGAGTGATAGAGTAGAATTGGTACCTAATTCAGAGTCAGGCTAGTTCTGATTCTGTCATTTTAAAACTCTTGGCACCGTGGGTCTGTAAGGCACTATTGTGTCTAAGAATAGTGATCATTTTTTAGGCTTGGTATGATATGAACTTTACAAAGTTCTTATTTTCAGGTGTTAATTTCATTTTGAGATAAGACCTGTCCTGTCTTTTTCAAGCGAATTTGTGAGGATTAAGAATATATTGTATGCAGTTTGAAAAGTATTAAGTCCTGCATATATTTCAGGTATAATAATAATTTAGTATTTATTCATAATGTCATAATCATGGCTAGGAGAGACCTTGGAGAATTACCTGATTACCATCTCATTTCATGGCTGTGCTTTACGCAGCCTTTCAAGTTTAGGGAACATTGGAGCATTTGGTCTCTGCCTTCAGAATTTACAAGATTGTGGGACTTTGGAACATACAAGAGAGTTTAGATTTAAACTTTATAGAATTGGTGACTTCACACTGATGATAATAGTGTGACGGTATGATAATGATAACATTAATGTAAGCGATCATGCTGAATATAAAGAATATAATTGTGTTTATTTTAGTTAAGCACTAACGTTGTTTTGACATGATAACTGCAAGTTTTCCTGTAACCTACATACAGAATTTTGAGAATATGCTTTGATCGAAATGATTTGCAAAGACTTTACTTTTTTTCTTTCTTAAATGTGTAGATCTTCAGTTTTGTGTGTGTGTGTGTGTGTTTCTGGTTTCTGTTCATAGCAGCTTTTCCTGACCATGGAGAATTCTTTTAATAAATCTACATAATTTTTTTTTTTTCTTCTCAGAACTGGTTCATTACCTCGTTCATCTGAACAATTGCTGGGCCACAAAGAGGGCCCACGGGATTCAGTCACATTACTGGATGCTAAAGAATTGCTTAAATTCTTTACCTCAGACGGATTACCAATTGGAGATCTTCAGCCTTTACAGATTCAAAAAGGGTAAGTTGTAAACTCATAACTTCCAACTAATTTTTTAAGAAATCACTTTAAAAGCACGTTGCCTCCTGCTTCCCCGGCTATGTGCTTAGCTCTGCATCCGGTCAGATGTTCTGTGCCGCTTGGACAGAATCTACAAGTTTGAGCCCAATGTTTATCAGCCGGCCTTAATTCTCACACTTTACCGTAGCCTGATGTTCTCCTGTTTGTAGTGTTGAATATAAAGGAAATAGGAATAATAAAGACCACCTTAACATATTTCTTATAGAAGTGAGCTTCTGTTTTGTAGACAGATGGCACTCCTTTTTCAGAAAAATTATTATTTGACTTGCAAAAAATTTTTTAAATTCTCTTTTCTATCACTTTCTAGTTTTGATTTTACTACTACTTAATCATGACATTGTCAGTTATGCCTAATAGTAGCAAAAAGGATAGCCTTTAAACTGAGAAGAATGGGAAAGTGCTTTTGAAACTATACCAAGTAAAACTCACTGTCAACTTGAATAATTTACAACTAATTTGACTTCCAAGACGGCTTCCACCAAGTTGCTAATTAATAAATTCTGAGTGTTGCAAAATCATGACATCAAATACTTGTGAGATTTGAATACTTTGTTCACTGCCCCAGTTTCTTCTTGTTAATCCATTTTTCTGAGAATCTTCCAAAGGACTTTAAAGATTATAGAACATTTTGATTACTTTTACAAAGCTTGTTTTGGCAAGTAGGACTCTTTGCGACCCCATGGACTGTAGCCTATCAGGCTTCTCCATCCATGGGATTTTCCAGGCATGAGTGCTGGAGTGGATTGCCATTTCCTTCTCCAGGGACCTTCCTGACCCAGGAATCGAACCCGGGTCTCCCGCATTACAGGCAGACGCTTTACTGCCTGAGCCACCAGGGAAGCCCGAATTTAAGGGTTGATTTTGGAAAGAATTTATCATGTGTGTGGTCACTAAAGAGAGAGAGAGATGGGGAGCAACTTAGGAGATATGATGGTCTTAATAGTTCTGAGTGTTAGTGACTTAATGATTTTAATGACATAAAAACTGTGACTTTAGAGTAATTTTCTTATAGCTTTGAGAGATCAATAATCCTTTCTGTGGGACTCAAGAAAGGGAAGAATTATATATACTTTTTCATCTGTTTAGTTATTGGATTCCTGTCCTTCCAGATTATTAAGCGTGAACTGGCAGAGTCAGATGGGTTTGCCAGAACTGAATTAAGTAGGTTGTACTCTTTTTGACCAGAATGTCTTTGTAGCTGCAGTGTCAAGGCAGAATACTGTTAATTCTTCCTGTAGCTTGCCAGTGATTAATCTAGGGAAGTTTGATATAATTCCTTGATGTTAGTAAAGAACTGTGTCATCATCAACTATATCTTCTGTTGAAAGATGAGCTATCCCGGTAATGACTCAAGGACCTGTGGGCTTTTAGTAACTATCTACCGAGGAACCACCTGAAAAGCGATATTAAGCAAAGTACCGGAATGACACCTGTGTATATAGAGGAAGGGTTAACCCTTGACAGCACACACGTGCTAAGCATTTCCTTCAGAAAGAACAAGGTGTGAGTAAAATCAAACACAAATAGATAAAGTTGCTGCAAGAGATTAAAATAAATGGAAGACTGTGGTAAAGGAAGGAAGTGAAATGCTAGGCACCTAAATAGTTTTATGTTACAGAATTATTCCCTTAAATAGTCCGTCATAAAATACTGGGATCATTGCCGTTTATCAGTGTCACTGTCTGTAAAGCACTTTAAATGAGTGCATTAGAATGCAAACCCTGCTTTTCAGGGCTCACTACCGTGCATGTGTCTTAAACCTTAATGTACCTTACACTCTATAGATAGTATCCAGTGTCATATGGGCAGTTCTCATTACTAAAGCCAAGGGGGAAGTGTGATAGTGAATTATTCTTGATACTCCACTATCTACTTGTTTTTCTGTTTACCATTTGTAAATCTTCTGAAGTCAAGCCCCTGGTGTCTCCTTCGGCCTATTACCAGTGTATAGAAACTTGCATATTTCTCCCATCCCCACCTGTAACCTGTTGTGAGGTCCAAGAATCATGATGCAGTTCATCAGAATAGTGCCTCCCAACCCAGGCAGAGGAGGAGGGCTCTTATTAGAATAACTCAGAAAGCTTAACCTGACTGCAGGTCCCGACGTGGAGGGGCTGAGCGTGAGTGTTTTATGTAAGTTCACCAAAGGACTAGCTCTGCCACACCTGCTGACTGGAACCAGCTTTAGAAGAAGAGCTGGAATTACCACTTAGTCTTCATTTCTCCTGATATTTAAGAGGTCACTGATTCTTAAAATAGGTGTCAGAATGACTGTGTTCCCAGGCATAGAAAAATCTGGATTCCCCATGTGGTATAGTTGGAACTAAATAACTCTTTTGTTACTGAAGATTCGAGTTTGACTTTAATTATTCCACTGCAAGGAAACAATTTAACTGTTAATAAATACATAAGCAGTTTACTATACCAGGAAAAACATATGCTTCAGGAATAATGCTGCTTCTTGAATTTCCCCTACAGATCATATTCTATTCTTGATTTAACCATTTTTCATGCATTGGAGAAGGAAATTGCCGGGGTCCTGCCCCGGTGGATCCAGGGAATTTGAAGCGGGGACAGCGTGGTGAGGAAAAACTTATTTATTTAGAAATATAAAGAGAGATTAAGAAGAAATAGTGTAGAAGGAAAATTTAGTGGAGAAAAGATTCTAAATAACTTGGTTTACGTGGAAAACCAATAAAGTTCCAAGACAAGGAACTTGCACCATCTAACGTTAAGCCACCGGTGTCCTCTTGAATAGCGGGGGGTGCCCCGCCTTGGGCTCCCTCTCGCGTGGATCTTAGAAGCCAGGGCAAGTAAGTAGACATGGCGAGCCTCCACGCCCCAGATGGGAATTCAGCCAGAAAATAGAGTAAGAAGAGAAGACACGGGGGAAACCAGTCTTTCCAATGACTGGCCCACCCTCTATTGTCCAGAAAGGCCTTTTATACCTTTTTTTTGTACATAGAGATCAATGGATAATATAAAATTATGCAGTGTCAGTACCCTGACTCTTATCGAGACCAGGCTTTCTCTCTGCATACCTAGTTGTATACACAAGTCTTAGGTGATTTACAACGTATTCTGGCTAGAAGGCCAATTAACATTTTATGGCCCTTTTCTGATAAGGGTTTGTCAACCAGAAGACTTATTTGCCTTAACAGTGTTGTTCTTCCCAAAGTCTGGTGCCACTCTCAGAAAGCACTAAATAAAGTTACATTCTTACATAGCAAAGACACAACAGTTTATAAAGATGAAAGAAGTACAGTGATTTATAACAAAGAGAAAGTTAATTAACTCAAAAGTCTAGTGTTGCTAACATCAAAACTACTATATTCTTATTTCTGAATCCCGATTACATTGATTAATATCCTCCAGGTGCCTAAAAGATAAAGAATATGGAGGCCTGGCAGCAGTCATTGACTCAACAGTGAAACCCGCCACCAGTATAATTTTTAGCTCTTTAGAAAAGGCTCCTTATCTTTAAGATGCTTTAAGCTTCGTGCCTCTCGCGGTTGGGGGCCGAAAATAATTCACAAGTAATTGTAAAAGTCCCCAACTGTTAGGCAAGTTAGAGAGCCATCAAAGGGGTTTGAGCTGAAACATTCTTTTCATATGCAGGAGACTGTTAACTGAAGCCCCGAGTTAACTTTTTCCAGAGAAAAGGTGGTAATGTCAGAAGAGTATAGTACAGCAGACAGTAAACAGACAGATTTTGGTTTCAGGGTAGATGCTCAGACAGAGGACCCCTCGAGACCTGACTCGCCTTGCCCATCAGGCCTCTCCACATGACCTTGTCATGGGTGGGATCTCCCGTGCTGGCTCCCGGCAGGAAATGACAACCTACTCTTAGTGTTCTTGCCTGGAGAGTCCCAGAGATGGGGGAGCCTGGTGGGCTGCAGTCTGTGGGGTCACAGAGTCGGAAACGACTGAAGTGACTTAGCAGCAGCAGCAGAATAGTTTTGGAAAATAAGTAATATTATCGTATTTAGAAGCTTGGGACAGAGAAAATGTATGTGACGAAACCCTTAGGCTTAACCTTACTTCATTTTCTTCTTTGGCTTCCTGATGTGATTCAGTTTTTAATCCCATGTAATATCTAGTTATAGAGAAGGAAGTCAGACTTCCTTCTTTAGACAGTTTCTTGAACTTTCTCACCAAATCAATGCAAATGCAAAGCTTTTTGTTTCAGGGAGAAGACTTTCGTCCTGACACCAGAACTTAGTCCTCGGAAACTTCGCGGTTTACCTTTTGAAAAAGCTTCAGTGTGTCATTATCATGGAATTGAGTGAGTTTTTAATTTTCATTTTATTCTTCTGTGCGTTCTTAACGTGGCTTATCTTCTGTGACCGTGAAGAATGACTGCAACAAGCTGATAGAAGCTGAGATAGAGAACTGAAGAGAAAGCACATCAAAAAACCTCAAAAAGCAAGCGTCGCACACTCAGACGACTTGTCTTCTGTTGGTGAAAAAGATATTTGTTGCTTAGTCAGTTTTACATTTAAATGTCCTGTTCTTAGTTACTGGATACTTGGTCAGGATTACTTTGGCCCCTGCTCTGTATGTGGTGTGTGAGTGTGTGTTCACACTGTGGGCACATTGAGGGTCTCTGGCCATTGTAACTGCTCAGAGACCACTAGAGGAAGTGTGTTCTCACTTGCAATATGCTAGTTGTGTGTCCATGTTTACACGGTTTTAATTCACCTGTTTGAATGAAATCTCAAAGGGCTCTCTCACTTAGAATTGGAAACGTCAGCAGCTCCTGAGGCCACATGTGCATCTGCCGTTTTCACCGGGATAAGAAGGAAATGATGGAAATAATGTACTTTAGGTTAAATTTGCAAGACCCTAGTGATTCATTTTGCAAACTATTTCACATTCCTAAAGCAAAGCATTATTTTATATTGATTTTCCATAAATGAAAATAGAAAAGGACTTGATTTTACCTTGATCTCTTAGAAGCACCTTTATCAGTGAGCAAAAGAGATATACTACTTTGGTTGTCTTGTAAACTTAATCTTTATGTCACACAACTTTAAACTTACTTTACTGATAGTTATTCACTCAGGGGCTAAAGATACAAAAGACTGCAAGACAACTATTTCTGCCCTTAAGAAACATGTACTCTAGTAAGGGAGAGAGAAAGACATGACTTTAGTAGGATGTCAGTTCAATTCAGTTCAGTTCAGCTGCTCAGTCATGTCCGACTCTTTGCGACCCCATGAATTGCAGCACGCCAGGCCTCCCTGTCCATCACCAACTCCCGGAGTTCACTCAAACTCATGTCCATCGAGTCGGTGACGCCATCCAGCCACCTCATCCTCTGTCGTCCCCTTCTCCTCCTACCCCCAATCCCTCCCAGCAACAGAGTCTTTTCCAGTGAGTCAACTCTTCGTGTGAGGTGGCCAAAGTACTGGAGTTTCAGGATGTAAACAGTGTTAAAAATACCAGTATGTAACACTGCCCAGTGTGTGAATCAAGTAAACACCACAAATTGAGAATTTCAGTGAGGACATCTGAACTAAGTTTGAAGGAATGAAGAGTAATTTATCTGACTGAAAAGGCAGTATCTGTGGGTGGAAGGAAAACCACAATCACAGAAAACTAACCAAACTGATCACATTGACCACAGCCTTGTCTAACTCAATGAAACTGTGAACCATCCCATGTGGGGCTACCTAAGACGGATGGGTCATGGTGGAGAGGTCTGACAAAATGTGGTCCACTGGAGAAGGGAAAGGCAGACCATTTCAGTATTCTTGCCTTGAGAACCTCATGAACAGTATGAAAAAGCAAAAAGATAATGACACTGAAAGATGAACTCCCTAGGTCAGTAGGTGGCCTGTTGGAGATGCTACTGGAGATCAGTGGAGAAATAACTCCAGAGCATGGAGAGGCTGAGCCAAGGCAGAAACAACATGCAGTGTGGATGTGCCTGGTGATGGAAGCGAGGTCCGGTGCTGTGAAGAGCATATTGCATAGGAACCTGGAATATTTGGTCCATGATTCAAGGCAAACTGGAAGCGGTCAAACAGGAGATGACAAGACTAAGCATCAACATTTTAGGAATCAGTGAACTAAAATAGACTGGAATGAGTGAATTTAATTCAGATGACCATTATATCTACTACTGTGGGCAAGAATCCCTTCAAAGAAAGGAATAGCCCTCATAGTCAACAAGAGAGTCTGAAATGCAGTCCTTGGATGCAATCTCAAAAATGACAGAAGATCTCTGTTCATTTCCAAGGCAAACCATTCAGTATCACAGTAATCCAAGCCTATGCCCCAACCAGTAACCCTGAAGAATCTGAAGTTGAACAGTGCTATGAAGACCTCCAAGACCTTCTGGATCTAACACCCAAAAAAGATGCCCTTTTCATTATAGAGGGCTGGAATGCAAAAGTTGGAAGTCAAGAAACACCTGGAGTAACAGGCAAATTTGGCCTTGGACTATAGAATGAAGCAGGGCAAAGGCTAATAGAGATTTGCCAAGAGAAAGCACCGGTCATAGCAAACACCCTCTTCCAACAACACAAGAGAAGACTCTACACATGGACATCACCAGATGGTCGACACCAAAATCAGATTGATTATATTCTTTGCAGCTGAAGAAAGAGAAGCTCTATACTGTCAGCAAAAACAAGACCAGGAGCTGACTGTGACTCAGATCATGAACTCCTTATTGCAAAATTCAGACTTAAAGTGAAGAAAGTCGGGAAAACCACTAGACCATTCAGGTATGACCTAAATCAAATCCCTTATGATTATACAGTGGAAGTGAGAAATAGATTCAAGGATTTGGCCTGATAGAGTGCCTGAACAACTAAGGACAGAGGTTCATGACATTGTAGAGGAGGCCTTACAAATGGCTGAGAAAAAAAAAGAAGCCAAAGGCAAAGGAGAAAAGGAAAGATATACCCATTTGAATGCAGAGTTCCAAAATATAGCAAGCAGTGATAAGAAAGCCTTCCTCAAAGAAACAGAGGAAAACAACAGAATGGAAAAGACTAGAGATCTTTTCAAGAAAATTAGAGATGCCAAGGGAACATTTCATGCAAAGATGGGCTCGATAAAGGATGGAGATGGTATGGACCTGACAGAAGCAGAAGATATTAAGAAGAGGTGGCAAGAATACACAGAAGAACTGTACAAAAAGGATCTTCATGACCCAGATAATCACGATGGTGTGATCACTCACCTAGAGCCAGACATCCTGGAATGCGAAGTCAAGTGAGCCTTAGGAACCCTCACTATGAACAAAGCTAGTGGAGGTGGTGGATTTATTTCAAATGGATTGAAATAAATAAATCCAATGGATTTATTTCAAATCCTGAAATATGGTGCTGTGAAAGTGCTGCACTCAATATACCAGAAAATTTGGAAACTTCAGCAGTCGCCACAGGACTGGAAAAGGTCAGTTTTCATTCCAATCCCAAAGAAAGGCAATGCCAAAGAATGCTCAGACTGCTGCACAGTTGTACTCATCTAATACGCTAGCAAAGTAATACTCAAAATTCTCCTACCCACACTTCAACAATGCATGAACCATGAACTTCTGTATGTTCAAGCTGGGTTTAGAAAAGGCAGAGAAACCAGAGATCAAATTGCCAACATCCGCTGGATCATGGAAAAAGCAAGAGAGTTCCAAAAAACCATCTACTTCAGCTTTATTGACTATGCCAAAGCCTTTGACTGTGTGGATCACAACAAACTAGAAGATCTTGAAGAGATGGGAATATCAGACCACCTGACCTGCCTCCTCAGAAATCTGTATGCAGGTCAGGAAGCAATAGTTACAACCAGACATGGAACAACAGACTGGTTCCAAATAGGGAAAGGAGTACATCAAGGCTGTGTATTGTCACCCTGCTTATTTAATTTCCATGCAGAGTATATCATGAGAAATGCTGGGCTGGAAGAAGCACAAGCTGGAATCAGGATTGATGGAGAAATAATAACCTCAAATATGCAGATGACACCCCCCTCATGGCAGAGAGTGAAAAGGAACTGAAGAACCTCTTGATGAAAGTGAAAGTGGAGAGTGAAAAAGTTGGCTTAAAGCTCAACATTCAGAAAACGAAGATCATGGCATCTGGTCCCATCACTTCATGGCAAATAGAGGGGGAAACAGTGGAAACAGTNGCACAGTTGTACTCATCTAATACGCTAGCAAAGTAATACTCAAAATTCTCCTACCCACACTTCAACAATGCATGAACCATGAACTTCTGTATGTTCAAGCTGGGTTTAGAAAAGGCAGAGAAACCAGAGATCAAATTGCCAACATCCGCTGGATCATGGAAAAAGCAAGAGAGTTCCAAAAAACCATCTACTTCAGCTTTATTGACTATGCCAAAGCCTTTGACTGTGTGGATCACAACAAACTAGAAGATCTTGAAGAGATGGGAATATCAGACCACCTGACCTGCCTCCTCAGAAATCTGTATGCAGGTCAGGAAGCAATAGTTACAACCAGACATGGAACAACAGACTGGTTCCAAATAGGGAAAGGAGTACATCAAGGCTGTGTATTGTCACCCTGCTTATTTAATTTCCATGCAGAGTATATCATGAGAAATGCTGGGCTGGAAGAAGCACAAGCTGGAATCAGGATTGATGGAGAAATAATAACCTCAAATATGCAGATGACACCCCCCTCATGGCAGAGAGTGAAAAGGAACTGAAGAACCTCTTGATGAAAGTGAAAGTGGAGAGTGAAAAAGTTGGCTTAAAGCTCAACATTCAGAAAACGAAGATCATGGCATCTGGTCCCATCACTTCATGGCAAATAGAGGGGGAAACAGTGGAAACAGTGACAGACTTTAATTTTTTGTGCTCCAAAATCACATCAGATGGTGACTGCAGCCATGAAATTAAAAGACACTTGCTCTTTGGAAGAAAAGTTATCACCAACCTAGATAGCATATTCAAAAGCAGAGACATTACTTTGCCGACTAAGGTCCGTCTAGTCAAGGCTATGGTTTTTCCAGTGGTCAAGTATGGATGTGAGAGTTGGACCATAAAGAAAGCTGAGAGCTGAAGCATTGATGCTTTTCAACTGTGGTGATTCTCAAGATTCTTGAGAATCCGTTGGACTGCAAGGAGATCCAACCAGCCCATCCTAAAGGAAATCAGTCCTGAATATTCATTGGAAGGACTGATGCTAAAGCTGAAACTCCGTTGCTTTGGCCACCTAGTATGAAGAACTGACTCATTTGAAAAGACCCTGATGCTGGGAAAGATTGAGGGCGGGAGGAGAAGGGGACGACAGAGGATGAGTTGGTTGGACGGCATCACCGGCTCAATGGACATGAGTCTGAGTAAACTGGGAGTTGGTGATGGACAGGGAGGCCTGACGTGCTGCAGTCCATGGGGTCGCAAAGAGTCGGACACGACTGAGTGACTGCACTACCACGAGGAGTGAAGTGCAGTGGTACAGATTCTAGAAAGAGGAAATAACATTTTTGTTTCTGAATAAGACTAAAGACGTATGCCTTGATGTATTGAGACCAGGTCATGAAGATCATTGTTGACATGGGCGGGAAACTGTTCCTTATTGCTGTGGTAGTAGAGTAAACCTTTATTTTTAAAGCATGAATTCGTATGCTTGGTTTGTGCCACTGAAAGAAATCTCATTGTCCGTTGATAAACTGAGGTGAAGTATTTCAAGGAAGAGATGTGAAAGGACTGAAATTCTGTCAGCACCGTGCAAATAAAGAGGATGTGGGAGCTGGCTGCATTAAGGCCATTCCTGCGTGAGACAGGAGACGCGTAGGACCAGTACACAGCGACAGGTGTTTTCTTTACCAGTCAGCCTTTTATATTTACATTAAGAACGTAAATTGAAGCAACAGTGAGAATCCTTTCCACCCATAAAATCAAATTGATAGTAAAGGGACATGAGCCAGTCAACTTGGAGTCTAAATTGTTGGTCCCTGTCTGGGAGTGATCAGTTCAGTTGAGTTGCTCAGTCGTGTCCGACTCTTTGTGACGCCATGAACCGCAGCAGGCCAGGCCTCCCTGTCCATCACCAACTCCTGAAATTTACCCAAACCCATGTCCATTGAGTCGGTGAAGCCATCCAGCCATCTCATCCTCGGTCGTCCCCTTCTCCTCCTGCCCCCAATCCCTCCCACCATCAGAGTCTTTTCCAATGAGTCAACTCTTCACACGAGGTGGCCAAAGTACTGGAGTTTCAGCTTTAGCATCAGTCCTTCCAAAGAAATCCCAGGGCTGATCTCCTTCAGAATGGACTGGTTGGATCTCCTTGCAGTCTAAGGGACTCTCAAGAGTCTTCTCCAACACCACAGTTCAAAAGCATTAATTCTTCGGCGCTCAGCCTTCTTCACAGTCCAACTCTCACATCCATACTTGACCAGAGGAAAAACCATAGCCTTGACGAGACGGACCTTAGTCGGCAAAGTAACATCTCTGCTTTTGAATATGCTATCTAGGTTGGTCATAACTTTACTTCCAAGGAGTAAGCGTCTTTTAATTTCATGGCTGCAGTCACCATCTGCAGTGATTTTGGAGCCCTGACAAATAAAGTCAGCCACTGTTTCCACTGTTTCCCCATCTATTTCCCATGAAGTGATGAGGCCGGATGCCATGATCTTAGTTTTCTGAATGTTGAGTTTAAGCCAACTTTTCCACACTCCACTTTCACTTTCATCTAGAGGCTCTTTAGTTCTTCTTCACTTTCTGCCATAAGGGTGGTGTCGTCTGGATATCTAAGGTTATTGATATTTTCCCCAGCAGTCTTGATTCTAGCTTGTGCTTCCTCCAGCCCGGCATTTCTCATGATGTACTGTGCGTATAAGTTAAATAAGTATTATTTACTTAGAGAGAGTGATCAGTAATTTACCAAAAATCATGCAGTTTTTTATAATAGATTGATTACCTTTGCTCAATGATCAAATTAGTGTATATACTGAAAGTAATTTTGCAAGGGTACTTTTTACAGTGTTATTTCAAATAAACATTGAAAATAACATCTAAGTGTAGGAGCTTGGTTCAATAAACTATAGTGCATCCATAAATGAAATTCCATGTGGCCACCAGAATAGCTAAAATTATAACTAGTAAGTATTGACAAGTGTATAGAACAGTCCGAACTCTTCCACATGATTAGTGGAAGTATAAAATGGTATATTTAGTTCAGAAAAGGATCTGGCAGATTCTTATGAAACTGAACATAGCTCAGACCCCATGCCCAGCATTTCTAACAGTCATTTTCCTAAGAGAAATGAAAATGTAACACCACAGGAACACTTGTAAAAGAACCCACAGAGCAGCTGTATTCATAACAACCCAGACTGGAAATAGCCTTATTTCCATCAGTAGGAGGATAGATCAGTAAACGAACTGATACGTGCATATAACACAGTCCTACTAAACAGTAACCAGGAGCAACACATGTGTACATGGAACGACATCGAACTTCTGTCTGTGGGGAAGAAAGGAACAGTTGAAATACGAGATTGAGGAGTTTATAAAGTGAAAGCCCCTTAAGCAAATGAACGTAGCTAGATGTGACTCCATTTCTTTAAGCCTAGGCCATTGAAATCAAACCAGTGAATGTGCAGGTGAGCACAGCGAGTCCAGAAACACACTCTTTTCCGGTTTTGGGTGTAAACTGTGTAGGCCTGTTCAGTTAAACATAGACTATGTCTCTACTCTAAACAATGCTCAGGTGAATTTTAAAGTGAGTAAGAAACTGCAGAGAGTGCTCTCTCCTCTTCTTACGTTGCTGTGACCCTTGGAGTCCTTGAGCTCTTCCTCCATTAAGGCTTAAGGAATATTTGCAGGAAATATACACACTGGTTCAGTGCAGATCAGTGTTCTCCAAAGGCAAGATGAGATCTGTCTACGGCTGGCTCGTTTTCCGCTTCTTTCTCTTATGCTGGAGTGTAAGATCCCGTTGACTGTAAGATGCAGTGTCTTCTTGAGCAGCAGAGTGAACTTCCACTGTGAGACTGTGGCTGGCCGAGGCCACGCTAGCCCCTGTTGCGCTGACCTTGCTTTCATCTGGTCCATGTGTCTGGGACTTTCCCAGCGCTCACTGGCGTTGCTTGGTGTGTGCTAGGGAGGGTCCTGTCTGTCTTGTGTTGATAGGCTAGTACAGCGGCAGCTTCATCTTCTGGTAGGTATTTCTCTTTCTCTGGATACGGAAAGCACTTGGCTGTTGTTGTGCGAGAAAATAGGGCGTGCACTCACTCATCCAGGAGTGGGTACTGGCTTCCCTGCCGCTCGGCTTTGCCCCTTTCTGACTGACAGTGCCACGTGTTGTTTCAGTGCCAAACCATAGGAACATCATGTTGAAGACATTTCAGATGGCAACTGGGGGCAACACGGCGGCGCCTGTCATGCCGCTAAAGGCATGGCGCTGCAAGCAGCTGTGACCAAGAGAGGGTAACACTGGGAGAAAAATCTGCGTCTCAGAGTCAGAACCTTAGAGCAGGAAAAACCGTATGCGGAGTCAAATTGCATTTTTTCCTCTCAAACTCTCCTGTAGGCTAAGCTGGGATCACATTTCCTCTTGCCGACAGCTTGCCCTTAGCATTCATGGGTCTCAGTTGTGTTCTAGATTCTGTCAGTTGCGCAGGGTAGAAATAGGCCTCATCAGTAATCCTTAGGGTTGCTGCTGGTTTTTAATGGAATATGTTTTAAGAAACAACGCACTGGAGAAAGAATGTTGGAGTTGAGAGATCTGGGTTCTAGTCACTTTTCTGCCACTAGTTAACAATCTCAGTTCTCTCCCCTGTTAAATTGCTGGGTTATATCAGAGGTATTTCAGTCCTAGCTACAATTTAGAATCACCTAGGTAGCTTTTAAAAAGAAAACAGTCCTAAACGCCAACCCCACAGCAGCTGAGTCAGAAACTCTGGACGCTAGCAGCTCATAAAGACTCTTAGGTGATTCCAGTGTGCACCCATGAGCTGACCCCGAGTAAGGTGATCCTTAACCCTCCCATGAACGCTGACATACTGAGCCGGTCCAGGTCAGACGCTGAGGTCCCCAGCCAGGGGCTGAGTCCTGGCCCTGCCCGCACCGTGCGGCGCACCGTGAGGCTCGCCGTGGTGGAGGGTGAAGCCGCTGTGGAGGCGATGACAGCAGCGTGTGTCTTGACTGCGCTCCTGGCGGGTCCCAGGCGCTGACCCTGAGTGCTGGTGTCTGTCCACTCACAGCATCTCCACACTGGCTCTTTGCAGTAACTGCTGTAAATCTCATCTTGCAGAGGAGGCAGCAAGAGTGTAGATAAAATTAAGTAGCTTGGCCATGTTCACATGACGATAGAGGCAGATTTAAATCCGGGGAGTCTGGTTCTCTAGTATATACCCTTAGAAGTCAAAGGACATGTCACAAGGGAAAGAGAAAGCCCTTAAAGCCTCCTCCAGGCAATCAGACACTGGGGTCATGATACACTCCTTAAACATTGAACTAAAAGCTTATAGACCCAGAGTTCTGATTTAAGGAACTTAGAATCTGGAAGAGGACAGATAACAGAAAGTCTTTGCTATCTACAATCCTGTCATTGTATATGGGACACTGTTTGAATTTCCTTGACACACTGCACAGAGGGAGAAGGGGAAGGGCTTTCCAGCATCATGTGTCTCATCGGAGACTTTCCTGATAAACTTACTTGCTGTCCTTAACAACAGGGGTCTCTCTAAGTCCAGAAGCGTTCACTGAACAGACAGCTCCCTGAGGTCTTAGATCAGATTTTGCTAGAAGCCAGATCTCTAGTCAGCCAGACTTTGAAGAAGAATTTGTCGTCAGTCTAAGGTGGAAGTGAGTTTCAAAGGGGAATGTCAGAGTGTTCTGAGCTGTGTTTGGTGAGCCAGTTTAGAATGCCTTTATACCCTCCTAATCTTTGTGTTGAAAACAAACTTGCCTGTTCTAACAGAAGTCAGCATTTCACATCATTATGTATCAGCTGTGCTGAGGAATCAGAGGTTGGTAGAGATTTAGAAAGTATCAAAACAGCAACTGTATTATTTTGAAAATAAACCAGAGAATTAACTTAATCTGTTGCCCAGAAACAGTTGAAGAGGAATCAGATTGCACCTCACTTTTTTTTTTTTTTTAATCTTTTGCCATGTCATGTAGCAGGCTGGAAAAAACTGAACTTGTGAGGGAAGTTGGTTATTCACTCACTTTACCAACAATTATTTGGAAGTTTTTTAAGAACTTTTTAAGTAAATGTTTTGCTCTTTGCAGGTGGCAGGAAATAGCCCGTTGCTGCAGCAGCGTCTTTGATGTTCAAGATCTTTCTCTTGCTCAGGTACTGCTTGGATGACCGGAAAGCGTTAGAGAGAGATGGGGGATTTTTAGAGCTGCAGTCTCGTCTTATTCGTTATGAAACCCAGACCACCTGCACCAGGGGGAGTTCTCCGGGGCCGGCCATGCTCAGCCCTCTTCCCTCTCCTGCGGTTTTGTCAGAGCCCATGAGTGTCCCTGATGGAGAAGTTCTGCAAAGCGAGCTCCGGACTAACGTCTCCCGAGTGAAAAGGAGATCAAAAGGTGTGAACTGCCTTTATCCCCCTAAAAGGTAATATATGAAGTGCACAAAAATAGTATCTTGATGGAAAGTGTTTTAGTCTTAAGGTAATTTTTTTACATATTAATCGTTCACATTTTTTAAGTTGCCTTCTGTGTAGATTTTGGAGTAATACTTTCATACCAGGAGTTTGTTTCTATTCTGAGCAATTGATGATTATGCTTATAAGTTATAAAAAGAAATGACTTGGGGGAAAACACATTCTTTCTGGCTTTATAATGCTAATACACAGTCCATTGGCACAAGGGATTGTCAAGTTTTTAAACCATGGAACACTGGCAGTCTTCTCCATGTATAAAGCAGAGGAGATGCTCTGTTGAAGAGGATACTGAGAGATGCAGTTTTCTGCCTCCTCCTCCTGTCTGCTACCTGCACTGGCCTCTTGAATAAGGGGCTTCAGGAATGCGGTTTATGATTGAATCCGGGCCTTGGCAGTGAAAGCACAGAGTCCTAACCACTGGCACCATTTTAAAATAACTTGTTTCATATAAAATATAGCTTTAAAGCCTACATAATAATACTATAAAAATGAGAGTATTCTAGCTACTTTGTTTGCTAGCTAAATAAAATGTCCAAATACTTGAACAAAAATAAGAAGCTTATGAAATAAACAGTCTAATTTCTATTGAATTTATATATCTTTGGAACTTTTGTAAAATTTAGGTCTTTGGCACCTAAAGCAAACCTTAAATTCTTATCATATGTAAGACTTTCAAAAAGTGTCAGATGTCTTAAAAGTGAGACTGTCCAGTCTTCTTCTAAGCAGCTGTGAGTATTGAGGGCTTCCCTGGCGGCCCAGTAGTGAGGATGCCACGCTTCCTGTGTGGGGGTGCAGGCCTAGTCCCGCACTGACCTTAGCGGGGCATGCTGTGCAGTGTAGAAAAGATACATGTGTATTAGAATACTGTCTTCCTGATATGAAGTAACTAAATTATTGTTATAAGGACTTTGCAAATTCACACTTTTTTCACCTGATAAAGCTAAAAACCAAATCCACTAACATTTAGGATACTATTTTTTTAGCAATTTTTTTTATTTCTGACTGATTGATGTCTGTGTGTTCTAGAAAAGAAAGTAACACTGTGTCCTATAGGTTAGCAGAACTGAAGAGTCTGAGACCCTTTCTTGGAAAAAGAAATATAAACATCTTAGAAAAATCTAAACTAAAGTCACTTTTATAGTTTTATTTCTGTTTGTTTTAACAGCTTATCTTGTAGTTGCATGGCTACAACAAGCATGATTATTAGGGTTTCTTTATCAGAATTAATGGAAAGTATAATTACTTAACTGATGAGTATTAGGTCTATAGACAGTACTGCCTGGAGTGCCATCTCTGGTCTATGTGAGAAATTGTAAATTGACAGGAAGGGAGACAGTGATGTCGCTTGTTGCTTTTCCTCTGAGCTACAATCCTAGAATATTATTCATTGCCTTCTCTGTTCTCGTTTCTCATTTGAAGAACTAAAGGAGCAAATGTGTAATGCGATGTTGATTGCTTATTTAAGGCAATAGGAGCAAGAAATTGTGTTTGCTCTCCTGGGGTTTATATGTCGATGATTATAGCTGTAGTGTTGAGGAAAGAAAATGAACGTGATTGGTGATTCCCTTAATCTGTGTTCTGGTCTTTCCCCCGCAACAGACTTGTGAGATCTGGAAGTTCAGATTCTCTTCTTTCTCAGACAAGTGGCAGTGCTCGCCATCACCACGCGGTCCCATCCAGAAAGCCGCGGGCAGAGCGGCCGTTACCTGTGACGTGTCCTTCTGCGCTGAGCAGTGAAACTCCCGGAGCCACTGCCAAGTCCAGCTCAGGTCCAAAAGCTGCGCGCGAATCAGAAACAGCAAGGCCCGCGAAGGAATCCCGATCACAGAAGCACACACGGGTAAAGATCCGCTTCCTGATTCAGTCAGTCTGCACGGGAAGAAGTGTCCTTATTTGATTCAGTTCAGATGTTTGTCAAAAAAATTCATCAATGAAATGAAGTGGTCTGTAATTTACTTCAAAATAACACCAAGAAGTTCCCCGGTGGCCTCTCAGTGAGGATTCCAGGCTTTCACTGCTGTGGCCCAGGTTCAGGCCCTAGCTGGGAGCTGAGATCCTGCCCTGTGGTGGAGCCACAGATAGTAATGATAATAGTTCAGTGAAAGAAGGGTGATGGGAAGGTGCGAGGGAGGGTGTAAAGGGGCAGAAGGAGCTCCAGATGGATCCTCCTTATGTATATTTGTATATATGTAACCAGATCTTATGTATAGTCCTCATATATGTATATTTATGTATATAGCCAGGTCTTGTATATAATCCCCATATATATAAAACCACCTCTTATACACAGTCCTCACATATATATATAGCAAGGTAGTCCTCATATGCATTTGCTAAGCTAAGTCGCTTCAGTTGTGTCCGACTCTGCATCAAATTCACACTTTTTTCACCTGATAAAGCTAAAAACCAAATCCACTAACATTTAGGATACTATTTTTTTAGCAATTTTTTTTATTTCTGACTGATTGATGTCTGTGTGTTCTAGAAAAGAAAGTAACACTGTGTCCTATAGGTTAGCAGAACTGAAGAGTCTGAGACCCTTTCTTGGAAAAAGAAATATAAACATCTTAGAAAAATCTAAACTAAAGTCACTTTTATAGTTTTATTTCTGTTTGTTTTAACAGCTTATCTTGTAGTTGCATGGCTACAACAAGCATGATTATTAGGGTTTCTTTATCAGAATTAATGGAAAGTATAATTACTTAACTGATGAGTATTAGGTCTATAGACAGTACTGCCTGGAGTGCCATCTCTGGTCTATGTGAGAAATTGTAAATTGACAGGAAGGGAGACAGTGATGTCGCTTGTTGCTTTTCCTCTGAGCTACAATCCTAGAATATTATTCATTGCCTTCTCTGTTCTCGTTTCTCATTTGAAGAACTAAAGGAGCAAATGTGTAATGCGATGTTGATTGCTTATTTAAGGCAATAGGAGCAAGAAATTGTGTTTGCTCTCCTGGGGTTTATATGTCGATGATTATAGCTGTAGTGTTGAGGAAAGAAAATGAACGTGATTGGTGATTCCCTTAATCTGTGTTCTGGTCTTTCCCCCGCAACAGACTTGTGAGATCTGGAAGTTCAGATTCTCTTCTTTCTCAGACAAGTGGCAGTGCTCGCCATCACCACGCGGTCCCATCCAGAAAGCCGCGGGCAGAGCGGCCGTTACCTGTGACGTGTCCTTCTGCGCTGAGCAGTGAAACTCCCGGAGCCACTGCCAAGTCCAGCTCAGGTCCAAAAGCTGCGCGCGAATCAGAAACAGCAAGGCCCGCGAAGGAATCCCGATCACAGAAGCACACACGGGTAAAGATCCGCTTCCTGATTCAGTCAGTCTGCACGGGAAGAAGTGTCCTTATTTGATTCAGTTCAGATGTTTGTCAAAAAAATTCATCAATGAAATGAAGTGGTCTGTAATTTACTTCAAAATAACACCAAGAAGTTCCCCGGTGGCCTCTCAGTGAGGATTCCAGGCTTTCACTGCTGTGGCCCAGGTTCAGGCCCTAGCTGGGAGCTGAGATCCTGCCCTGTGGTGGAGCCACAGATAGTAATGATAATAGTTCAGTGAAAGAAGGGTGATGGGAAGGTGCGAGGGAGGGTGTAAAGGGGCAGAAGGAGCTCCAGATGGATCCTCCTTATGTATATTTGTATATATGTAACCAGATCTTATGTATAGTCCTCATATATGTATATTTATGTATATAGCCAGGTCTTGTATATAATCCCCATATATATAAAACCACCTCTTATACACAGTCCTCACATATATATATAGCAAGGTAGTCCTCATATGCATTTGCTAAGCTAAGTCGCTTCAGTTGTGTCCGACTCTGCAACCCCATAGACGGCAGCCCACCGGGCTCCCCCGTCCCTGGGATTCTCCAGGCAAGAACACTGGAGCGGGTTGCCATTTCCTTCTCCAATGCATGAAAGTAAAAACGGAAAGTGAAGTCGCTCAGTTGTGTCCAACCCTCAGGGACTCCATGGACTGCAGCATTCCAGGCTCCTCCGTCCATGGGAATTTCCAGGCAAGAGTACTGGAGTGGGGTGCCATTGCCTTCTCCGCCTCATATGTATATATATTTATATATGTATATAGCCAGCTCTTATACATAAGTCATATATATATTTATAATTTATATATATTTACATATTATGTATAACTATATATAAAATATACATAATTATAATCACATAATTATATTTCTTTATATATATAAATATGTAATGATTTATAAATATATATAACCAGCTCTTATATGTAGTCCTTGTATATATATATATATATAGAGAGAGAGAGAGAGAAGGATTTGTTACAAAACATATTCTCTTTATAGAGTTTGAAATTTTCCATAATAAAAAGCAAGGACACAGCTGTGCACGCACATCCCTGCTGTGTGTGCCGCCCCCATGCCAGTGTCGATTCAGAGCTCGGCGCGTGGCCCCTCCTCGGGTGCCCGGCCCTCTCTGCCTGGCAGGAGCCCTGTGACACGCGAGCGTGCCACTGCTTCACTCCTCCTCTGCTCAGTGGTTCGGTCTTAATGAGCTCATCTGTCTTTAGCATAGCTGCATGGTTGTGTGATTCACAGAACCTCAGCCCTAAAGGTAAGAAATGTTAGTCATATGTTCTGTTCTGTTCAAGATACTGAAAGAAGTAGTTGCTGAAACCCTGAAGAAGCACAGGATTACGGAGGCTCACGAATGTTTCCCTGCTTGCAGCCAGCGTCTCTTTGAGATCTCCAAGTTCTACCTAAAGGTACAGTGTCTTTTCTACTGATGGCAAAATTGAAGTCAAGTTCTAATGTTCCTATTTGACTCAATGTAATATTAATTGAGTATTTTTTACATTGACAACTTATTGCTACATTTTTTACTAGAGGTAGAAAAACGAGTCAAAATATTTTATGGTTGATTTTAGTTCTCATATATAGAAAACTATACCTTAACTGACACCTTCAGTGTTTCCCTAACAGGTCATTGACTTAAGTTGGTAATAAGCTTCAGGTTATTTTATGTGACGCACTCAGGTGATTTCAGCACATAGTGGAGCTGCCTCACGGAGCCGCAGCACACAGCCTCTAGCTCTGGATCCACCAGTAGCCCATCTCACACGCGAGTAGAGCCATGCTCAACATTCTCCAGGCCAGGCTTCAGCAGTGCGTGGCCCGTGAACTCCCTGATGTTCAAGCTGGTTTTAGAGAAGACGAAGGAACCAGAGATCAAATTGCCAACATCCGCTGGATCATGGAAAAAGCAAGAGAGTTCCAGAAAAACATCTATTTCTGCTCTATTGACTATACCAAAGCCTTTGACTGTGTGGATCACAGTAAACTGTGGAAAATTCTGAAAGAGATGGGAATACCAGACCACCTGACTTGCCTCTTGAGAAACCTATATGCAGGTCAGGAAGCAACAGTTAGAACTGGACATGGAACAACAGACTAGTTCCAAGTAGGAAAAGGAGTACGTCAAGGCTGTATATTGTCACCCTGCTTATTTAACTATTATACAGAGTACCTCATGAGAAATGCTGGGCTGGAAGAAGCACAAGCTGGAATCAAGATTGCCGGGAGAAATATCAATAACCTCAGATAGGCAGATGACACCACCCTTGTGGCAGAAAGAGAAGAACTAAAAAGCCTCTTGATGAAAGTGAAAGAGGAGAGTGAAAAAGTTGGCCTAAAGCTCAACATTCAGAAAATGAAGATCATGGCATCTGGTCCCATCACTTCATGGGAAATAGATGGGGAAACAGTGGAAACAGTGTCAGACTTTATTTTTTGGGCTCCAAAATCACTGCAGATGGTGACTGCAGCAATGAAATTAAAAGACGCTTACTCCTTGGAAGAAAAGTTATGACCAACCTAGATAGTATATTCAAAAGCAGAGACATTACTTTGCCGACTAAGGTCTGTCTAGTCAAGGCTATGGTTTTTCCTGTGGTCGTGTATGGATGTGAGAGTTGGACCGTGAAGAAGGCTGAGTGCTGAAGAATTGATGCTTTTGAACTGCAGTGTTGGAGAAGACTCTTGAGAGTCCCCTGGACTGCAAGGAGATCCAACCAGTCCATTCTGAAGATCAGTCCTGGGATTTCTTTGGAAGGAATGATGCTAAAGCTGAAACGCCAGTACTTTGGCCACCTCATGCGAAGAGTTGACTCACTGGAAAAGACTC
>SJYG01000824.1:409495-447934 GCA_006410535.1 Litocranius walleri | reverse complement strand
TAAACTGTGGAAAATTCTGAAAGAGATGGGAATACCAGACCACCTGACTTGCCTCTTGAGAAACCTATATGCAGGTCAGGAAGCAACAGTTAGAACTGGACATGGAACAACAGACTAGTTCCAAGTAGGAAAAGGAGTACGTCAAGGCTGTATATTGTCACCCTGCTTATTTAACTATTATACAGAGTACCTCATGAGAAATGCTGGGCTGGAAGAAGCACAAGCTGGAATCAAGATTGCCGGGAGAAATATCAATAACCTCAGATAGGCAGATGACACCACCCTTGTGGCAGAAAGAGAAGAACTAAAAAGCCTCTTGATGAAAGTGAAAGAGGAGAGTGAAAAAGTTGGCCTAAAGCTCAACATTCAGAAAATGAAGATCATGGCATCTGGTCCCATCACTTCATGGGAAATAGATGGGGAAACAGTGGAAACAGTGTCAGACTTTATTTTTTGGGCTCCAAAATCACTGCAGATGGTGACTGCAGCAATGAAATTAAAAGACGCTTACTCCTTGGAAGAAAAGTTATGACCAACCTAGATAGTATATTCAAAAGCAGAGACATTACTTTGCCGACTAAGGTCTGTCTAGTCAAGGCTATGGTTTTTCCTGTGGTCGTGTATGGATGTGAGAGTTGGACCGTGAAGAAGGCTGAGTGCTGAAGAATTGATGCTTTTGAACTGCAGTGTTGGAGAAGACTCTTGAGAGTCCCCTGGACTGCAAGGAGATCCAACCAGTCCATTCTGAAGATCAGTCCTGGGATTTCTTTGGAAGGAATGATGCTAAAGCTGAAACGCCAGTACTTTGGCCACCTCATGCGAAGAGTTGACTCACTGGAAAAGACTCTGATGCTGGGAGGGATTGGGGGCAGGAGGAGAAAGGGACGACCCAGGATGAGATGGCTGGAAGGCATCACGGACTCAATGGACATGAGTCTGAGTGAACTCCGGGAGATGGTGATGGACAGGGAGGCCTGGCGTGCTGCGATTCATGGGGAGGCAGAGAGTCGGATGCTACTGAGCGACTGAACTGAAGTGAGCATGGACAAGCCGGCCATTCAGACAACTGTCTTGTGAAACTTAGATTAGCTCCAGTGTTCAGTTTCTGACTTGAATCACTATTTTACGTGGGTTTTTGATTAAAACTGCAGACGGACCACAGATGGAACACTTTCAGTTCCCTTGCAGAATCTCTCAAGAAAGACAGCACTGAAAGCACAAAAGCCAGGAAAAGAAGAAAGGAAGAGCACAGCGGTGCTCTCATACGTCTTAGAGCAGGAAGCCTGTGGACGCGTGGTGTGGCTGGGCTGCAGTGACAGCCTTGACGCCTGCCTGGGCTGAGAGCCCAGGCCCGGCAGGGTCTCGGGCCTGCTGGGAGCCTGGGGGTACCGGGTGCCGTGGGAGGCGGGAGTTGGAGAGGGGTCCGCAGAATGGACAGGGAGCCTCCCCGTGCCCTGCGCAGCTTTCCCCACGGCGCTCGCTGTGGATGGCTGTGGTGCCCGCGGCTCTGCTCTCCCCCACCCTGCGACAGTGTGGGAAGTGGTCCCTGGAGGAGGGACGTGTGGGAGGCCGCAGTGAAAGGCCAACGCCCTCTCGGTCCCCTGCCTTATAAAGGTGCCAGCGAGTGAGCTCTGCACCCACAGAACTTCCAGCGAGGTTTCCATCGTCTCATTTTAAAATGCGGCTCCACAGGGACCCCCCTGGAAGCTCAGTGGCTAAGACTCTGTGCTTCTGCTCCAGGGAGCATGGGTTCGATCCCTGGACTGGGAACTAAGATCACACGTGCTGTGTGCTGCAGCAGAAACACTTTTTAAATGTCTGTGTGACCAGACAGCTGAGACTCGGCGGAGTTCTGAGGAAAGCATCTAACACAGCAGGTCAGACCATAAAGGAGCAGAGGGGGCACGCAGGAGGAGCAGAAGCCTGAAGAGAACGCCATGAAAACTGGATGTCTCAGGAAGGAGACAGTCACATGTACAAAACCGGAATGTGATGCTGTTTCCAAAAACTATAGAACGTGAAATCTCCTTAAAATTAAAAATACAGTAAAATTACTGTAATAATCAACAGTGAGAGTAGGAAATTTGCCAGACTTTAGCATTACTGACAGAATTGAGGACAAAAATATTAAATGTGAGATATTAAATGGGGGAATTAACCTGAAAGATCCATTATGCTCATGATAGAGATGAGAGGAGAGAAAACCTTCAGAAACACACGAGGCGTTCCAGAGCCGAAGGGTGCAAGCCTGCTGCTGGAAAGGGCACACAGCTCGTCCCGCCTGCTGGGCGGCAGTGCTGCAAGCCCCGCCACTATGGAAGGCACGTCTCCTGGAGGGATAGAGCATTCCGTAAAAGCTTTCCGGGAGAGGAGTCGTTGACATAAAGATTCAAAAGTAAGGTTGGCCTTGGACTTTCCTAGTAGCCTCGTATGCCAGATGGTGGGACACCATCTTCACATTCTGAAGGAAAGTGATTTTTCTGGTATTTTTATATCTGGCCCAGAAGTCAGTCACTGGACTTCCCTGGTGGCTCGGACAGTGAGGAGTCCACCTGCAGTGCAGGAGACCCAGTTTCAGTCCCTGGGTTGGGAACATCCCCAGAGAAGGGAATGGCTGCACTCCAGCACTCTCGCCTGGAAAATCCCAGGGACAGCAGAGCCTGGTGGGGCTGCAGTCCATGGGGCCGCACACAGTCGGGCACGACTGAGAGGCGAGCGCACACCGGAGTCAGCCAGGTGTGAAGATGCTTTCAGACACAAAAGGTCTGAGAAATTTTGTGACTTGTGTGACCTTTTGATGAATTTGTGGTAAGATGAAATTCAGTTAAACAAGGGACTGAGTCAAGAAATAAGAGAAAAAGCGCCTAGACTGTGGAAGACCTGCCCAGTGGGACCAGGCCCAGGGAGCGGCTGGGCCAGACTGCAGCAGGCTGGGGGAGGGCCCCAGTGCCTAGAGAGCGCGCCCAAGGAGGCCGGGGCAGAGACGGGGCGCCGACGGGGCTGCCCGGCGCCCGGGAGCGATTGGAGGGCTTGCTTTACTTTAGTCAGTCTTTTTAATCAGAGTTGTGGGGTGGGGGCAGAGTCACGTGCATGGGAGGCTATGCAGATACAGTTCAGCCACAGGATAAGACACTAGATGAAAGAGAAACCGCAGCTGTGGTATGTTGCTTAGCTTGGGACTGAACTCTCTTTGCTCAAGTGTAAAATGCAAGCATTGACTACTTACCAATTTAAGAAGAGATGGTGGTGCACCTGTCACTGAGAAGAAGCGAAGGGAGGTGGGAGGATTCAGAGACCTGAATCCAGGGTAACAGCAGTCACTGTCTGAAACTGTTAATCACACAATAGCAGTAATGAGTGTATTGTGTAGAAACACGAAGGTATAAATAAGAGAAATGGAAGAAAGAAGTGAAAGTGACTGCTTCGGTGGAGCATAACTTGGAAGCACAGCAGAGGACAGCTTTTTTTTTGTAGTGCAAGTGAATTTTTAAAATTTTATGATTTAGTTTGTCATAGGTTATTAACTTTTTAAAAGTCATAGGTTTCAGTTCTATGTCTGGTGTCATCCCCTCTGTGTCTGGAGTGAAATAGCCAGTAAGAAGATAGAGGTAAAAGGTGTTTAATCTGAAAAATAAACATTAATCCTATGTCCATCTCCTGAGGAATGAAGCATTAGTGGGTATGCATAGCCGACGATGGAGAAGGAAACAGCAGCCCACTCCAGTGTAGTAGCCAGGAGAACACCATGGACAGTGGAGTCTGCGGGGCTGCAGTCCACGGGGTTGCAGAGTCAGACTCGACTGCGCCGCGCGCCTGAGCACGGGCGTGGGTCTGGCCGGTGCTGTTGGGCTTGGCTCTCAGAGCAGTGTGGGCTCACGTACAGACGGGTGTATTTGGTTAGAGAGCTTTGACCTTCCAGGATGGGGCTACATGCTGGTCTCTTACTGTGATTTCTCCCTCTTCACATTGATGATTATAGAGTGATTTACGTGTTCTTTGTAATTTAATGTACAGATTTGAGATGCTCTGTTTTGTTATGTTTAGGATCTTAAAACTTCAAGGGGTCTATTTGAAGAAATGAAGAAAACAACAAACAGTAATGTCGTGCAGGTAAGTGTTCCCCTGAAAGTACCTCCAGTGAAGCTGCTGCTGTCTGTCAGGCAGCCAGGAGGCTGTAATGTGTGCAGTGAGAATTAGTGAGTGGTCTTTTCAACTGTGTCCCTGTGACCGCTCATTAAAATAGTTAATAATGGACTTATGTAAGTAGGGTCGTTAGTAGTTTTAAAGAGATTTCTCTGTTAACAAAAGAGCTTCTAAATTAATGTTCAGAAAGAAAAAAAGATTAATCCAAAGAGCTGGAAAAATTAATCCATTTTGATTAGCTGTTTTCAAAGCTTGCTTCTATTTTTAGTGATCCTTTAAAAACATACTTTCAAATAAAGGTGAGAAAATAGAGCAGTTATCTTCATTTTGCCCACTGAGAACACCACCATTGTATTCTGCAACATAAAAAAGTTAACCAAAAAGTGTTCTTTAGCAAGAAAATAAAATGTGTTTCTTTTTTCTGTTTAAAAAATCATGATATAATATGTAAATAAATACATATACAAAGAAACACATAACATTTAAAAAAGAATTTTAGAAGAGAAAATCCTTGGGATCGCTATTCAGGCTGAGAAATAAAACATGTCAGGAACTCGGGAAGCCCCGAAGAGTCTCGTCCCCACCATATCCTGCTGTATCTCCTCTGGAGGTGAATGCTGTGTTGATATTTCGTGCTGATAGTTTAATTTTTTAAACTGCAGTTGGCGTGTAGTGCCGTGTGGGTCACAGGCGTGCGTGTGGCGGCCCGCGGGCTCGGCGGGATGCTGGCTGCTCCCTGTGCTGCGCAGCGCGCCCTTGTGGCTGCTTTCATGCCTAACAGCTTGTGCTTCACTCTCCTGGATTGCCTCTCCCCTTCCCCCTCCCCACGAGTAAAGGGCATTTTTAAGAAAAAATGTATTTTTTAAGAGTCTCATGTGTTACTTTTTGTCTTAAATTTTCTACCATGCTCTTTTGAACAATGTATTTTTCTATCGCTTTTGTTTTCAAAAGAATGTACCATAATCATATTTTTTCTCCCCATAGGTGATTGAATGGGTGTTAGAAAAAGCAAGCAAGAAATAACACAGAATCATTCCCTTTGGATGATTGTAAATTGGATGGTCTATTATAGACCACTTCCTTCTTTAGTCTGAAAACTACACATTTCAAACTTTATTCAAAGAATTAATGTTCCATTTCTAAGGAATTTCATAAATACCCTGTATTTATATAGTTTTGAAGTTGCTCAGTTAATGTAATTTTTAGTTTGTATACTTATAGTTTTACTATATTTTAATTTTTAACTTTAATATTTTTATGTATGTTTAAAAATTTTACTCCTGGTTATTTAATTATTTCAATAAATAGAAAAAGATATTTCTTAACTTCTTGGTAAGTGTCTCTGTTTTAGGTGTGTTTAAGGTGCCGAGTCTTAAATAAGATACTGCCAGTGGCTTTTCTCATGTGTTACAACAGCTTGATTTATTGGACGACCCTTGGTTTAGAAAATGTTGGTTGAAAAATTCATATACTTAGTCATGTTCCCTTACTCCTGCCCTGGAGCCACCATTGTTGGAGCTATTTATGTTTATTTGGGATGAAAAAAAGAGCAAAAATTGTGAAAATAAGAAATAGTGAAAATGACTTAAGTACCTTCTCCCAGAAAAAATAAAAATTTTCCCATGACAGTAGATTTGGAAAATGTGGAAAATACTAAGGAGAATGGAAAAAATTCCAATAGCGTTCTGTCTACAGGTATTTAGTATTTTTAAACATTATATTTATTTTCAAAATTGCAGTCATACGTGTTTATATATGTGTATTTGTATGTGTGATATGTATGTATATTAATTTATAGCCTGCTTTTCACTTAACAATGTGATATAACAATATGATTAAAATGATTTTTATATCATATCATTAATAACTGCATGCTTGAAATGAATCAGTTTATTTAACCAATCCTGCATCATTGGACATAAGAGTTTAATATTTCCTTATTGTAAATGAAACTTAAATGAGTATTTCTGGTACATCACTGATTATTCCTTAGTTTTCAGAGTGGAATCTGTGGGGGTCTGAGTGTACTGCTTTAACTTAACTTCAGTGCTGTGCTCACACTTAATAACTTTTGTGAATGTCCCATAAAAATACTGGAAATGGCAACCCACTCCAGTGTTCTTGCCTGGAGAATGCCAGGGACAGAGGAGCCTGGTGGGCATCAGTCCACGGGGTTGCAGGAGTCAGACCACCACCACCATAAAAATACTTCAGAGTAAAAAGTGACTTAAGACACTTGAGATAATGTGAAAGCGGATAACAGGAGCGATCTAAGAGGCCCAGAGGCCTCAGGTCCGTTTCTGGCACGGACTGGACTCACGAGAAAAGCTGCAGGCCAGGCTGAAGTCCAGCAGCGCGAGCTGCCTGCCTGTGTGCAGGAGAGGACCCTGCTGGCCGGGCCTGTCTGTCTGCAGGACACCTGTGCGTGGGACCTGGAAAGGCAGACCTGAGGGAGGATAGAGCAGAGCGCAGGCCTCGGCTGTTGTGATGTTAATTCCCATGCTGGGGATAACGCCTAAAACTTCCACTACCTGCGAGTGGAAAAAGGGGGCCACAGGGCCAGACGAGCTCAGCCTGCTCCACAGTGATGGCACGCTGGGGAAACCATTGCGCACATCACCTGGAGAAGAGAAGTTGGCGTCCTTGTGGCTCAGATGGTAAAGAGTCTGCTTGCAGTGCAGGAGACCGGGGTTCGATTCCTGGGTGGGCAGGATTCCCTAGAGAAGGGCGTGGCATCCCACTCCAGCGTTCCTGCCTGGAGAATCCATGGGCAGAGGAGCCTGGCAGGGTACAGCCCACAGGGTCACCAAGAGGCAGACACGGCTGAGCGACTAAGCACACTCACAACCTGAAAAAGTTGTGCCAGGTGAACTCACGGGTCTAATTAAGGCTAGTTCCGACCAGAATGTTGAAAGTGCCAGTGAGCCATTTGCTTATTTGGCTGAAAACGATCAAGGACAAGACACAGTGAGCCACAGGAGGGGGAATGCTCAGCTTTCCAGCAGAGTCTTGAAGAGACGCAGAAGACTCGGAGCATTCTGGAGTGGAGAGCCAGACGTTCCCACCTCATCTCCAGTGTCTCCAAGGGAGGAAGCGCCTCGAGCCCAAACCAAAGCTGCACGACAAACGCTTCAGTGAACCCTTTCAGCAAGACAGAAGGACTTCTGTGACTCTTGTGGGTGCTGCCCCACAGCACTCTGCCAGCCACAGAGGCCCTGTTTGGCGTGGTTTCCATCTGACAGACGAGACTGTGACTTTGGATACACAGAAAGCCCACAAGTCTTACCTCTATTGGCGATGTCATTCACATACTATGAAATTTGCCCCTTATGTAATCTGGTAGGTTTTAGTATATCCACAAAGTTCTGTAATCATCACCACCGTGTAATTCCCTCACATTTCCATCAGCCCAGTAGAAATGCCGTGTCTACAAGCAGTCCTCTCTGTCACCCCTGGCAGGCGCCTGTCTCCTCTCTCTTCTCTGGATTTGCCTGTGCGGCACGTTGGATGGACAGGGACTAGCACAGGGTGGTCTTCTGTATCCGGCTTCTGCTTGTTTAGGCTCAGACTCTGGACTGCAGCCCAGCAGGCTTCTCTGTCCATGGCAGTTTCCAGGCAAGGACACTCGAGTGGGTTGCCATTCCCTCCTCCACATCTCATCACTGGCAGGCGAGTTCTCTGCAGGAGGTGTTCCAGGCTCCCCATGTTGTAGCGTGAATCAGCATGTCACTGTATGAACCTGTCACAGTTTATCCATTCATCAGTCGATGGGCACTGGGCTGATCCGCATCTTGGCTGTTGTGAATGATGCTACTGTGGACATTTGTGCACAAGTTTTTGCACAGACAAATATTTTCCATTATTGGGTATATGCCTAGGGGTGGAACTGCTGGACTATGTAGTAACTCTGTTTAATTTTTGAGAAAATGGCAGACTGTTTTCCACAGCAGCTATACCATTTGACTTTTCTATCAGCAGCTCCAATTTCCACCTCTTTGCTAATTCTTGTTAGCATTTATCTTTTTACAGATGATAGGAAATGTGAGAAAGGTATTTTTATGGATTTTCCAGGTTAGTTTGCATATCCAAATAAATGAAATGACCTCCCTTGTTTATTGAGGAGCATTAATCAACACTGTAAAAAATTTTAAAGTATAAACACTTTTTCATCTACCTTACTCCAAAGAAATAAGATTGTATTCTGTTAACTCTTAATTTCTTCCTATTCTGGAAATAAGAATGAAGAGCCTGAGGAGTGTTGCATAATTTTATACCTTTAATTTCACAGATTTCATCTTTTCCATTTGTATTTCAGCTTCTTGGATCACTGAATGTGGGGGGATTGGAAGGGAGAGCTCTGTTAACTAGATCAGTTCAGTTCAGTCGCTCAGTCGTGTCTGACTCTTTGCAACCCCCTGAACCACAGCACGCCAGGCCTCCCTGTCCATCACCAACTCCCAGAGTCCACCCAAACCCATGTCCATTGAGTGGTGATGCCATCCAACCATCTCAGCCTCTGTCATCCCCTTCTCCTCCTGCCCTCAGTCTTTCCCAGCATCAGGGTCTTTCTAATGAGTTAGTACTTTGATCAGGTGGCCAGAGTATTGGAGTTTCAGCTTCAACATCAGTCCTTCCAATGAATACCCAGGACTGATCTCCTTTAGGATGGACTGGTTGGATCTCCTTGCAGTCCAAGGGACTCTCAAGAGTCTTCTCCAACACCACAGTTCAAAAGCATCAGTTCTTCAGTGCTCAGCCTTCACAGTCCAACTCTCACATCCATACATGACCACTGGAAAAACCATAGCCTTGACTAGACGGACCTTTGTTGGCAAAGACTCCTTAAAGACTCATATTCTCTGGAGCATGCATCCCTATTGTTGATTTCCTTAACCATGCGCTAAGGAAATCATACTCTTTTTTGAGATCGACAGGTTTAGAACTTTGTCTTAAAGACAACAGCTGTGGCCGGAGGCTGTGTGGGAGCTGCCTTGTTGAAGGCGACCCTGACTGTGTTCTGAGAAAATGAACTATTTGCCACAGAATTTAGTTTCACTTTAGTTGGGTAGTTTGGAATGTAGTACTTGCCCAGTAAGTGAATCGGATTTACTTTATGTGCATAATACTAGAATTAACATATTTCACCATCTAAGTGGGAATTTTATTGTGTCCTCTCAACCTTGAGAAAGTGAAAGTGAAAGCCACTCAGTCGTGTCCAACCTGTGCTGCCCTGTGGACTGTGGCTCGCCAGGCTCCTCTATCCATGGAATTCTTCAGGCAAGAATACTGCCATGGGTTGCCGTTCCCTTCTCCAGGGGATCTTCCCGACCCAAGGATTGAACCTGGGTCTCCTGCATTGCACACAGATTATTTAACATCTGAGAGCTTGCCTGAAATATCAACAGGAAAAATAGGAAGGTTCCAAAGTATCACCAAAAGCTAGGGAATCCAAAACCTACTTTATTAATGCAAGACCACAATTTAATCCCCAGGCAGGAATTTAGCAATTTTTTCCTGTAGTGTAAGCAATAATTTCCCTCAAATGCCATTTTATTAGATGTCATGCATGCTTACTAAAAAGTTTCATCTTTAAGTATATATGTGTGATTGATCGCTTTGTACATACCTTAAGCTGTTTAGGGAGAAGGCGATGGCACCCCACTCCAGTACTCTTGCCTGGAAAATCCCAGGGACGGAGGAGCCTGGTGGGCTGCAGTCCATGGGGTTGCTAAGAGTCGGACACGACTGAGCGACTTCACTTTGACTTTTCACTTTCATGCATTGGAGAAGGAAATGGCAACCCGCTCCAGGGTTCTTGCCTGGAGAATCCCAGGGGCAGGGGAGCCTGGGGGGCTGCCGTCTGTGGGGTCGCACGGAGTCGACACAACGCGACTCAGCAGCAGCAGGAAATGGTGACAGCTCATGCTGGCTTTGACTTGCCTTCTCTGATGAGCAGTGTTGAGCGTCTTCTCATGCACTCATTGGCCAGTGGATATTTTCTTTCGGGGAAGTGCCCACCAAATGCTTTCTTAAGGACTTTTCAGTGGGATTATTTCTCTTTTTATTGTTGAATTGTAAGAGGTCTTTGTAGTTTCTGGATCCTAGTCCTTTATCTATGATTTACACATATTTCCTCTGGTTTCAAATAGTAAAAGACTTCTCAACCCCAGCCTGCTGTTTTTATTGCAAGTAACTTGAACACAAACCAAGTTCTGGTACTAAAGAGGGCTTGGTGTATAGACAGAATCCCTTGAAAATGTAGTTAAAATGAGAGTTGAAAGCCCTGAGCCCAGGTGAAGACCCAACATTAAACTGCACACACAGAAGCAGCAGGTGGCACCCTGCCTCCCACCTTGGCACCTTTCCAGGCCAGTCTTGGAGGAAGAGGCAAGCAGGGCACGTCTTTATGCACCCGTGTCCCTCTGTGACTGTTAAGGAAAGCACCAACCAGCCCAGCACATGCAGAGGTGAGTATTTAATTCATACATAAAGTTTACAGGGTAGCCATAACGGAGAAGGCAATGGCACCCGACTCCAGTGCTCCTGCCTGGAAAATCCCATGGACGGAGAAGCCTGGTGGGCTGCAGTCCTTGGAGTCCCTGAGAGTTGGACTCGACTCAGTGACTTCACTTTCACTTTTCACTTTCATGTATTGGAGAAGGAAATGGCAACCCACTCCAAGGTTCTTGCCTGGGAAATCCCAGGGACGGGGGAGCCTGGTGGGCTGCCGTCTATGGGGTCGCACAGAGTCGGACACGACTGAAGCGACTCAGCAGCATAGTGCTATAAACGTAGGCACGTTTTATAAACTCATGGCACGTTCACAAAGTATGTCCTCGCCCTAGTCCACTCAAGATAGAATAATACCTGTAAAATGGGCCAGAAAGGCCCCTCATTAATTGTAGAGGACACCTGCCCATTGAGACCATTCCTTCTGACTTCAACCAAGCAGGGTCAACAAGCTTTTGGACAAAGCAACGTGCATTTTTTTCAGCATTTCAGTGCATCAGTTGAAAGAATTAAATGCCTCTGGCTGAATGGTTTCTAAAATAAATTTATAGTTTTGTTACTCCTACTTAGTCAAGGCAGAAAAAGAAACTTGATATCTGTATTTCTGTTGGTTTTCTTTAAATTCCCATGGGATGGTTTAGAGATACATCACCACACCAAAGGGCTCACCTAATTACTCTAACAGTTGGGCAGCTTCCCTCAAAGTCTAGTTTAAGACATCATTCGTTGGAGATGGTTTGAACCTAAAAGACCAGACATTGTAAACTTAATAACTCATCGATTCAAATACAAGACAGTTGATCACAGAGGGAACTGGACAAAAAAATCCCCCAAAATGACTCAGGTGACTCGCTCTCCATACCCAGGTATGGTCCAGATGTATGAGTCTGTGTTATTCACACTGTTCATAGCGCACATCAAGACAATTAAAATCTACAGTGTGAAGTAATAACTTGTTGAATCCAAATTGAAGGATAAAAAAATGAATATTTGGATTGATTCATCATAGCCACTCTGATATGATACAATTTAATTTTGAGGAAGAAAAATGATTTATATACACAGTTCTTAGTAAAATTTTCTATTTCCTGCTAATATTTTAATTCAGAAAATGCATTTTTATTCAAATATATTTTTCTAAAATATAAATATTTAAATTAAACTTTTATAAATGCAGAGAATGTAGTTTCTTTTGAACCCCACCCAGATATTAATCAGTCTAAAACTCAAGTGATGAAGAAATACTATTTGTAATTATGATCATTTTAATGTGTGTATAAATATATAGTAGGATCTTTGCAACTTAATTATGAGTAATTAACTCACACTTCATGTAGTATGGAGCACCTTAGATTACATATTGTTGAACTATTGGCATTAATATCTGTATTTTCATGTTATTTACAATACACAAGTATAGTTCTCTTGTATAACAACTTTCCAGTGATTTTGAAAATATATCATGAAAGAGTGCATTACAATTTACAGATGCATCAAAGCTTTCCTACAACATTGAGGCTGGGACTTCACTCTTCAGCATTTTAAAATAGGAAACAAAATCAGTGTTAAAGCTGTGTTTTCCAAAGTGATTGTTTTGTTGTGTGTGTGTGTTTAAACACTAGTTTCATAAGGTATCTTAGAAAGTAGTTCTGTAGATATGTTAGCAATGACATAGGATCATCCCTGTGTGTTGGGATCATTTCCCCTGCAGAACTGCAGGGTGCAATAAAGTCTTTGAAGAGGGCTGCAACCATGAACTCTGTCTAACATTCTTTAATGCAGTATATAACAAGCAGCTTTTTATTACTTTTTTATTTCCCGCTACACAAAATACCATTCAGTCAACACCCTTTGGAACTTGAATTAATGTTACTTGTATTACCCTGGGGAAACACATATCTAAAATAAAATGCTGATCTAAAGTAAAGCTCCATAAGCACGTGTCTGAGTGAGCAAAATCACTTTTTAAGCCTTTCTGCATAGCTCTCTGAGAAGACACACACATCTAACCTGGAACATTTGTCTGTAAACTACAGAGGAGAGAAGTGTTGCAAATAAGAAATTCTAGAGCTAATTTTCAAGATTTGAGGCAAGTGACTTTAAAATCAAATAGCAGGTGGCTTTCAGTGAATGTGTTCTGAAAGATAAAAGCAAAAGTGTTAAATCAATAAGACTGTGCTGTCTGGGACCTCCCTGGTGGCTCAGACGGTGAAGCGCCTGCCTACAGTGCTGGAGACCTGGGTTCGATCCCTGGGTCGGGAAGCTCCTGTAAAGAAGGAGATGGCACCCCACTCCAGTACTCTTGTCTGGAAAATCCCATGGACGGAGGAGCCTGGTAGGCTGCAGTCCATGGGGTTGCAAAGAGTCGGACACGACTGAGTGACTTCACTATGCTGTCTGAAAATATTCTTGTAGAAAAATATCAGGTCATTATATTATTTCCCTGGAATTTCAAAAGAGCTGTGAGTGGTTGGTTGTAACACTGGCTGTCTATGTAAAACCCAGCATTAAACAGAATCATATAAGGCTCTATTACTTGCTTGCAAATGCATGCATACAGCACAGGCAGAAATAAGGGCCAATACAGGCTCAGCACTTCCACTGAAAACCACAAAATGGGTATAACTAGCTAACCCCCGTGAATTATTATACATAGATCTCAAATGACAATCTTAAAAAAAAAATCCATAATTTGCTTTCTATAAATAAAGCTCTAAGTCATGGCTCTAAAATAGCAGGCCTTGGTATGAGTGCAGTCCCAGAATTGATTCTTTCCCGCAAACCACTCTTCAGCAAAGCTTTGCAATGTAAGCAGTCTACTCTGGCTCAGAATCTACTGGCTTACAGCTCAGATAAGTATCTGATGTGTTAATCCCCACTTATCATATGCTCATGAGAACACTGCAGAGTCCTACACCATTGAAAGGTAATTCATTAAGAAAAAGTAAGCTGTTTCATACTTAAAAGGTGGGTTTCCATTTGAGTCCTTTCCTTACCAGTGGAAGTCAACTCAGAAGTGGGAAATGGGGCACAGTAAAACGAGGGGGCCTTACTCCTGGGGTGGGGAGCGGGGAGGTGGAACGCGTCCTTTTCTCATCTGTTCAGCCCTGGCTTAGCAGGTGAAGCAGGTGCCTAGAGCCTGTGGCTGAGAGCCGCACATGCTGCCAGTGGCACGCCCTTGACTGTCATTGTCTGAGAGCTGTGCTGCGTGCTTCCAGTCGGCCTCGCCTCTCTGCCCCTTTACTGTGCTAAAAAGCCGGTTTCATTCTGACAGTCCTTGCGGCGTTTTCTGAGGGTGCCCTTTATAGTGCGGAGACTGACAGGAGCTGGGCACTGCTGCGCGGGGCTCGGGTCTGAAGCTGACATGCTGCACTGGGCGGTCGCTGCGGATGCTGTCCGCAGCGACGCTCTTCTGGGGGCCACGAGCCTCCTTCGCTCAGAGGTAATTCGCCCCTCTGCTCAGGCCACCAACCCCAGTCTGGTAATCTTAGCTGACAGGAAGGAATGAATGATGAAAACAATCGGCTTGGGGCAGGAGTGCAGGTCGAGTTGCTGGAATTTAAAAAGAAGAGAACATGGAAAATTGTAAATGAGTGCTTGACACAAATAGTGATTTACACATCAAACAGATCCAAGCTCTTCCTGCTTTTAAGTGTTAACTGGAGCAACTGTTTTTAAATCCTTGCCCCCCAATGGGATTTAAAAGAAATAACTCTTTGAACTTACTCCTTACATCTCATCTATCGTATTTCCCAAAATAAGCTCTGAAATTTGTACATACCGATTGCGCGCATGTCCGCGCTGCCCTCCTTGGCTGTCTAGCCTTTTATTTTTGGTGTCGCAATTATTCATGTTGGATTAGGTGTTGCACGAGGCGGTGCTACGTGTCCCAGCAGACTTGTGTCCCGGTTCTCACACTTGAGGTGTGTACATAACCTTGGACAAGTCGTTTAAAATATTCTCAGTCCAACCTAACTTACAGGGTAGACTATTAAAATGAAATACTGCAGGTGAAAATCCCTCGAAAACCGCAAAGTACACAAGCTATATTACGAGCAGCCGCATCCTCCCAGCTCGTGGCGTGAAAGCACCTAGGGCACCGTCTGCGGAGACTCCTTCTGAAGGCTGGCTTTCCTGCGTCCCTACAGAGCCGGCACAAGGTCAGAGCTGAACAGGCTGTTTTCATCACCTGACCTAGTTCAAGAGCGCGGTGTTGCTCCTGATTCTTTCTGTTTTTTAATCTCGTTTTTGATTTCCCTTTTTATTGAAGTATAGTGGGTGACTCTTGTTAATTCCCGTGACAGCAAAGTGACTCAGCTACGCATACACATACATTCTCTCATTAATGTTCTTTTTTAAGATGGTTTTCTCATAGGATTTTTTGTGACTGGGGATAACTGTTTTACAGTGCTGTGTGAGTGTCTGCTGGGCCTCAGTGTGAATCAGCCGTAAGCACCCAGACATCCCTCCCACCCCTCTATGGCCCCGCTGCGGCTGGCTGGGCCCCCGCGCCTTCCAGCGCTCTGCCGCGAGCTCTCTGCCCACGGCAGTGCGTACGCCAGGGCTACTCTCAGTTCGTCCCCCTTATCCCCAGCTCTATTCTGGTGCTGGAGAGTAACAACGTGGCCAGGGTAACATCCGGCAAAGTTAAGTCATACTTAGCATGAACCAGGCACTGTGTGAATACTCTCTAAATGTTATCTTAGTTAAATCTCACAGAGTCCCTCTGGGATAGCTACTGTTACTATCTCTATGTCTTAAGTGCAAAACTGAGATTTGGTGAAGCTATAAAACCTTCTAAGAGCACACAGCTTACAGTAAGGGGAAAGCATGAACTCAGGTGCAGGCCTGTCTGACGCCAGACCCTGGGCCCTCTTGTTTTGTGGTGGCACTGGGTGTGTCCTGCAGCCCTGCGTTTGAGCGCTCAGCTCTCCTCTAGTTTGCAGTGAGCGGGGTCTCCTCTTATTTCAGAACACGGGCTCTGGAGCAAGTGGGCTTTGTCACCCTGGGGCGTGTGGGATCTCAGTTTCCGGACCGGGGGTCAACCCGTGCCTCGGCATTGGCAGGCAGATTCCTAACCACTGGGCCGCCAGGGAAACCCACGGCACCAGCATATTCGCTTTTACTAACACAGAACGTTAACTTTTCAAGCTAACCTTAAAGATGACCTCCTTCAGTCCCTGTGCTTTATAGACGGGGAGACTCAGCCAAAGAAATGAGAGGACTTGCCCAGGACACGCGATGAGCTAGTTCCAGACTCAGGAAGACAGCAGGGGCCGCGACCCTAAGCTTACTGTGGCCTCTACTTGTCTCTGCCCCCCTAGCACCTGCCTCTGGGGGTTGCTTAGCTAGGTCCTCGGGACGGTGCGTCTGAAACTGATTCTCAGTCTAACATATCTCATATGCTCATGAGAACACTGCAGAGTCCTACACCATTGAAAGGTAATTCATTAAGAAAAAGTAAGCTGTTTCATACTTAAAAGGTGGGTTTCCATTTGAGTCCTTTCCTTACCAGTGGAAGTCAACTCAGAAGTGGGAAATGGGGCACAGTAAAACGAGGGGGCCTTACTCCTGGGGTGGGGAGCGGGGAGGTGGAACGCGTCCTTTTCTCATCTGTTCAGCCCTGGCTTAGCAGGTGAAGCAGGTGCCTAGAGCCTGTGGCTGAGAGCCGCACATGCTGCCAGTGGCACGCCCTTGACTGTCATTGTCTGAGAGCTGTGCTGCGTGCTTCCAGTCGGCCTCGCCTCTCTGCCCCTTTACTGTGCTAAAAAGCCGGTTTCATTCTGACAGTCCTTGCGGCGTTTTCTGAGGGTGCCCTTTATAGTGCGGAGACTGACAGGAGCTGGGCACTGCTGCGCGGGGCTCGGGTCTGAAGCTGACATGCTGCACTGGGCGGTCGCTGCGGATGCTGTCCGCAGCGACGCTCTTCTGGGGGCCACGAGCCTCCTTCGCTCAGAGGTAATTCGCCCCTCTGCTCAGGCCACCAACCCCAGTCTGGTAATCTTAGCTGACAGGAAGGAATGAATGATGAAAACAATCGGCTTGGGGCAGGAGTGCAGGTCGAGTTGCTGGAATTTAAAAAGAAGAGAACATGGAAAATTGTAAATGAGTGCTTGACACAAATAGTGATTTACACATCAAACAGATCCAAGCTCTTCCTGCTTTTAAGTGTTAACTGGAGCAACTGTTTTTAAATCCTTGCCCCCCAATGGGATTTAAAAGAAATAACTCTTTGAACTTACTCCTTACATCTCATCTATCGTATTTCCCAAAATAAGCTCTGAAATTTGTACATACCGATTGCGCGCATGTCCGCGCTGCCCTCCTTGGCTGTCTAGCCTTTTATTTTTGGTGTCGCAATTATTCATGTTGGATTAGGTGTTGCACGAGGCGGTGCTACGTGTCCCAGCAGACTTGTGTCCCGGTTCTCACACTTGAGGTGTGTACATAACCTTGGACAAGTCGTTTAAAATATTCTCAGTCCAACCTAACTTACAGGGTAGACTATTAAAATGAAATACTGCAGGTGAAAATCCCTCGAAAACCGCAAAGTACACAAGCTATATTACGAGCAGCCGCATCCTCCCAGCTCGTGGCGTGAAAGCACCTAGGGCACCGTCTGCGGAGACTCCTTCTGAAGGCTGGCTTTCCTGCGTCCCTACAGAGCCGGCACAAGGTCAGAGCTGAACAGGCTGTTTTCATCACCTGACCTAGTTCAAGAGCGCGGTGTTGCTCCTGATTCTTTCTGTTTTTTAATCTCGTTTTTGATTTCCCTTTTTATTGAAGTATAGTGGGTGACTCTTGTTAATTCCCGTGACAGCAAAGTGACTCAGCTACGCATACACATACATTCTCTCATTAATGTTCTTTTTTAAGATGGTTTTCTCATAGGATTTTTTGTGACTGGGGATAACTGTTTTACAGTGCTGTGTGAGTGTCTGCTGGGCCTCAGTGTGAATCAGCCGTAAGCACCCAGACATCCCTCCCACCCCTCTATGGCCCCGCTGCGGCTGGCTGGGCCCCCGCGCCTTCCAGCGCTCTGCCGCGAGCTCTCTGCCCACGGCAGTGCGTACGCCAGGGCTACTCTCAGTTCGTCCCCCTTATCCCCAGCTCTATTCTGGTGCTGGAGAGTAACAACGTGGCCAGGGTAACATCCGGCAAAGTTAAGTCATACTTAGCATGAACCAGGCACTGTGTGAATACTCTCTAAATGTTATCTTAGTTAAATCTCACAGAGTCCCTCTGGGATAGCTACTGTTACTATCTCTATGTCTTAAGTGCAAAACTGAGATTTGGTGAAGCTATAAAACCTTCTAAGAGCACACAGCTTACAGTAAGGGGAAAGCATGAACTCAGGTGCAGGCCTGTCTGACGCCAGACCCTGGGCCCTCTTGTTTTGTGGTGGCACTGGGTGTGTCCTGCAGCCCTGCGTTTGAGCGCTCAGCTCTCCTCTAGTTTGCAGTGAGCGGGGTCTCCTCTTATTTCAGAACACGGGCTCTGGAGCAAGTGGGCTTTGTCACCCTGGGGCGTGTGGGATCTCAGTTTCCGGACCGGGGGTCAACCCGTGCCTCGGCATTGGCAGGCAGATTCCTAACCACTGGGCCGCCAGGGAAACCCACGGCACCAGCATATTCGCTTTTACTAACACAGAACGTTAACTTTTCAAGCTAACCTTAAAGATGACCTCCTTCAGTCCCTGTGCTTTATAGACGGGGAGACTCAGCCAAAGAAATGAGAGGACTTGCCCAGGACACGCGATGAGCTAGTTCCAGACTCAGGAAGACAGCAGGGGCCGCGACCCTAAGCTTACTGTGGCCTCTACTTGTCTCTGCCCCCCTAGCACCTGCCTCTGGGGGTTGCTTAGCTAGGTCCTCGGGACGGTGCGTCTGAAACTGATTCTCAGTCTAACATATCGACAGCAGAAAAATCAGTCCTTCCTAAGTCTTTTCAAGTCAGGCTGCAATTACAGGCAGAAAGGCCAAAATTTAGACAGACGTTATTTTTCCTCACTGGCAAAAAGCCTTGAGTTTTCCAGCCACGGATAAAAAGCAGGAGTCTCCTGCCGCTCTTGCACTTCCGGCAGATTCTTTACCCCTGAGCCAGCAGGGAAGCCCGGGGGAGTGGAGGGTTATGCAAGCCTAATAGCTGAGTGACAGTGACGGGATCTTATTTTTAGAGATTTATCTCTGCATTTCATATTCTTCCCCCACCCCCGATCCAGGTTATCAAAGAATGAGTCAATGAATATTTGTTGACTAAGCCCGTGACTAGGAAGGACCTAGACAGAGACCGGCTTTCCCAAATCAAAGTCCTTTTTTGCAGCTCTACATTCCACAGCTTAAATGAGATGCTAGATCTTCCCGAGAACACCGTGCTAGAAAGTGGAAGAATGTGTGACCTTCACCCTTCAGAGGAGCTGGAGTGATGTATTGTTTCACTGTGGCGGTCGGCCACGATCGCAGGAGATCATGATTTTAAGCACAGGGGCCATCTGCAATGCCAGGAGGAGTATAAATGTCGCCCTGACTGGCTGATCGCTGGCTTCGCTGAAGCCTCCTGACAGGAGCTCAGAGTTCCCGGTCCTTGCCTGGTCCTCTCTCCGTGTGGGGATGCTGACCAGCATTGCTGGGTTTCCTGGCTCCCTTTCCCCTCTGGAGTCTTCACCTTCTCCACTCCCGAGACCTCAGAGACCATGGGCAGGACCGGTATTTCACGTCCGTGTGTCCCTGACATCTCGCACAGTGCCCAGTTTAGATCAGATGCTTTTCAACAATGAATGGTACATTTTGATGGTGGTGGGGCCCTCTTGGAGAAGAATTAAAGCAGAGACATTACTGTGCCGACTAAGGTCCGTCTAGTCAAGGCTATGGTTTTTTCTGTGGTCATGTATAGATGTGAGAGTTGGACTGTGAAGAAGGCTGAGCGCCGAAGAATTGATGCTTTTGAACTGTGGTGTTGGAGAGGACTCTTGAGAGTCCCTTGGACTGCAAGGAGATCCAGGCAGTCCATTCTGAAGGAGATCAGCCCTGGGTGTTCTTTGGAAGGAATGATGCTGAAGCTGAAACTCCAGTACTTTGGCCACCTCATGCGAAGAGTTGACTCACTGGAAAAGACTCTGATGGTGGGAGGGATTAGGGGCAGGAGGAGAAGGGGACGACCAAGGATGAGATGGCTGAATGGCATCATGGACTCGATGGACGTGAATCTGAGTGAACTCTGGGAGATGGTGATGGACAGGGAGGCCTGGCGTACTGCGATTCATGGGGTCGCAAAGAGTCGGACAGGATTGAGCGACTGAACTGAACTGATATAAAGGATCCTTTCCTTTGATTCAAATATTTCTGTTATATTCAAATGATACCAAAGGAAAGGACTTTAAAAATTGGATGCCATCACTGTTTTTCAAGGATCCATTAGGACACGAACCTGTAAGTATTTTGTTAATAATCAAATAATAAATATAAGGCAGTATTACGTTTGCAAGCCAGTATGGGTGAGTTGTGTTAGGAAATACATGAAATCACACTGTCTAAAGAAAAGTGCACTTACAAGCTCTCCATCTTTGCCTCCAAAATCTAAATACAGCATCCTGATTCCATCATCTGAAGACATTTTCAGCTTTTCATAAGGAGCCTGCATGATTGTCTTGACAGCACCCTCCTGTGGTTCAGTGGTAATCGAAAACCCGTTCTCGTAATGTATGGTCAGGCGGCACTCCTGGTTCCTGTAGGTGCAAGCTGGGAGAGACAGAGCAGGAGGGTGAGTGAGGAGCAGCGGCAGTCCGGCCCTTCTCCCCACCCCCAGGCCCAGACACAAAGCTGCTTTCTAAAGGTAAAAACTAATAATGTCCCTGAAGTGTTCTCCTTAGATTGATTATGACATTGTCACTTGTCCCGTGAAATGAAGGGAAATAAACAGAAAGAAATTCCTTTTGCTGAGATTTACTACATTTTATCTGGGCTCTAGCCCTAATGTAACCATCTGATATATATCTAGGGAGACAGGTGTTCCAATGACCTTGTCTCAAGCTGGAAAAAAAACCTGACACTGAAAAAACCATTTATTTGGCTGCACTGGGTCTTAGCTGCGGCACAAGGAATCTGCTCTGTAGTCGGAGGACTTCTCTCTGTTCTGATGTGTGGACTCAGTTGCCCCCAGGGATGTGGGGTCTTAGTTCCCCAACCAGGGATGGAACCCGAGTCCCCTACATTGGAAGGCAGATTCTTAGCCACTGAACCACCAGAGAAATCCTTGACACTTGATTTAGAGTAAGCTACCCCTGACCATTGTCTTCATCATCATCACACACACACACAATCCATAAATGAACCAATCATCAATTAATGAAGCACCTCTCTCCTGATGAAATAAGCAATCACTCCCCCAGTGACGCTACCCAAGTCAACAAAAATACATGTAAGAAGCCAGGAGCGAGCTGCTAAGAAACAACCCAGAGTTTTAATTTTAAAAAGTCAAAGCTCCTTTTATAAACAAAGGCGAGCTTTTTGAATTTCCTGGTGATCTGAGCTTCGTGGGCCCTGGAGAATCGGCTGCTGCAGCTCCTGATGCGATGGGGCAGCTTCTACGAAGGAGCCGTGTAGCCTGCCCCCCAGGGTGCAGTCAGCCTTCACTGCTGCCCACAGGAGGCCCCCAGTTCCGGAGAACAAAAGGAAAACCTTTGCATCAGGTGAGGCGCCGGCACTTATCTGTGGCCCATGCTGCGTTTAGGAAAATAGACCAGCCCTTTCCGATGATGAGCAGTAGGCCCGCCTCCCGATTCCAAGTTTCTGTTCAGAACACCTGAGTGTTAAAAACCCTTCACCAAAGAGTTCTGGAGGGAATTCCCTGGCAGTCTGATGGTTAGGACTCCAGTCAGGCCCAGGGTTCGATTCTTGATTGGGGAACTAAGATCCCTCAAAATGCACAGCCCCCAAAAGTAAAGCAGAGAGTTCTGGGAAGGGTGATCAAGGAACAGAGTTTTTTTTTTTTGCCTTACATAACAGCACATTTAACAGACCCTGGTAACTCAACTGGCTCTGGCCTTCATATACATCTGAAAGCTCTTCAGGGAAACCAAGACACCTTCTTTCTGAGGGAGGCGCAAAGTTAAGGCAGTATCGATTACTCTGCACCATCACTAACTCAGCGCTATAAGCCGGAGTTTCACCCAAACGCAGCTGGGAAGCTTAGCACGAGCAGTGAGAAGAGCAGAACTCAGAGAGGTGGGCACGTCCCACCCGGTGGTTCCGACGCAGGATCCAGCCCTTCCCTCCCGGCGTCTCCCGCTGCGCACGATGCAGAGGGGCGGGACAGGGATCCCTGCAGAGAGACGCTCCGGGTCACAGCTGGGGGGACACACAGGCTGTCCCTCTGCTCTCAGAATGAGGAGGCTTCTAACTGGTTAAAATATATGCTCTTTCCTTCCAAGGGCCGCAGCCATCTTTCAGCGTGTAACTAAGGGCTGACATTTTCCGGAGACATCTCTAATAGAGCTGGGAGTCCTGCGCAGAGGCCCTCGGCGACTCCCACATTATCCTCTGGGGGCCTGGACCTCCACCGCCCGTCTGGTTCACGGATGACCAACCCGCAGCGCAGAGGCAGCACAGCTGAAGCGATGGCTTCCCAGCTTTTTGTGTTTGTTTTAATGGAGTATGACTGCTTTACATTGCATAACTTCTGGGCAATGAGGTGAATGAGTGATACATACACATACCCCCTCCCTCTTAGACCTTCCTCCGACCCCAAACCCCATCCCACCCCCCAGGTCACTGCGGGGCGCCGAGCTGAGCTCCCTGCGCAGACAGCAGGCGCTCAGCGCCTCCGATGTGCACACACTCGTGTGTGCGTCAGAGAGCTCTCCCAGCTCGTGTCCCCGCCCACCTCCCCAGGCTGTGTCCACACGGACGTTCTCTACGTGCGTGTCTGTTCCTGCCCTGCGCACGGGTCCATCTATACACGGCTTCCAGCCTTGAATCTTCATTTCTGACACTGTTTAACGTTGCAGAATGTGGGCAACTGGGCTCTAAACATGGTTTTCCCTTTTCCTCTATCTTTGAACTTTAAAGCTATGCCACTGGATGGTCTAATTAACCGATCGTGATTCCTTTTCATTCAAATTGACCTAAAGTGGTATTTGTGGCCTTTAGGTAATGGAATCGGCTATCTGAAGGCGCTCTTGATCTACACAGGATAAACTGAGTGCATTATCACGCTAACTGACGCTCTGATGAAAACGCCAGCCCCCCAGCTCCCTGCAGGCGTCTTTGCGTCTGAAACTCTCTGCAGTCGGTCTGTGACTCCACTCTCCCACCGCCTGGCCGGCCGCTCACTCCACACGATTCTTTGTTGTTTTCCTTGGGCTGGTCGATCAACAGGCTCATTGTTTTTCTGTCAAAGTAGATTTCAGCTTATATAGAGAAGAATTTTATGAAATGTGTGGACTGTAAACTAAACCAACCCCCGGTGGCCATTTTATTCTTTCCTAGAATACTCCTGATTGCTGCTAGGAGTCTGGACTTCTCTGCTATGATACGTACAACTTCAGGAAATTTCGTTTTCAGGTGACTTGAGCCTTTACCAACTCTCAGGTTCAAAACTCTCGTTTTGCTCGCCATACAGAATATATGTCAAAAACTAAAACTTCAGTGACACGTCAAGAAACATTTTCAGAAATGCTGGAAAATATTGGGAGTACTAACTATCTTCAGGATAACTTTAAAAAATAACTTTATTTGTTTGTTTCTGGCTGTGCTGAGTCTTCGCTGCCGTGCAGGCTCTTCTCCAGTTGCACTGAGTGGGGCTGCCCCCCTGGTCGCGTGTGGGCATCTCTTGCTGCCGAGCACAGGCTCGTGGGCACCTGGGCCTCAGCAGGTGCAGCCTGGGGCTCAGGACTGTGGCCCCAGACTCCAGAGCACGGCCGAGGAGTCGCAATGGATGGGCCCAGCTGCTCTTGGCATATGGACTCTTCCTGGACCAGCGCTCGAACCCATGACTCCTGTATTAGCAGGTAGATTCTGTACCACTGAACCACCAGGGAGGCCCCAGGATAGTTTTTAAAAGATGTTGATCCTCTCAGACATGCTGCAATAGAAATCCCACAAGACACCTGGTTTCTTATGTTTGCACAAATGAAGGAAATGTGGAGGAACCCAGCTACTTGTTGATGTGTATCCCGTCTTTTATTTACTTTTAAGCTCATCTCACATGCTAGTAAAGTCATGCTCAAAATTCTCCAAGCCAGGCTTCAACAATACGTGAACTGTGAACTTCCAGATGCTCAAGCTGGTTTTAGAAAAGGCAGAAGAACCAGAGATTAAATTGCTAACATCCCCTGAGTCATCGAAAAGGCAAGAGAGTGCCAGAAAAACATCTATTTCTGCTTTATTGACTATGCTGAAGCCTTTGACTGTGTGGATCACAGGAAAATGTGAAAATTATGAAAGAGATGGGAATACCAGACCACCTAACTTGCCTCTTGAGAAACTTGTATGCAGGTCAGGAAGCAACAGTTAGAACTAGACATGGAACAACAGACTGGTTCCAAACAGGAAAATGAGTACATCAAGGCTGTATATTGTCACCCTCCTTATTTAAAGAGTACATCATGCGAAATGCTGGGCTGGATGTAGCACAAGCTGGAATCAAGATTGCCAGGAGAAATATCAATAACCTCAGATATGCAGATGACACTACTCTTATGGCAGAAATTGAAGAAGTAAAGAGCCTCTTATTGAGAGTGAAAATGAAGAGTGAAAAAGTTGGCTTAAAGCTCAACATTCAGAAAACAAAGATCATGGCATCCAGTCCCATCACTCATGGCAAATAAATGGGGAAACAGTGGAAACAGTGTCAGACTTTATTTTGGGGGCTCCAAAATCACTGCAGATGGTGACTGCAACCATGAAATTAAAAGATGCTTACTCCGTGGAAGGAAAGTTATAACCAACCTAGACAGCATATTCAAAAGCAGACACATTACTGCCAACAAAGGTCTGTCTAGTCAAGGCTATGGTTTTTCCTGTGGTCATGTATGGATGTAAGAGTTGAACTATAAAGCAAGCTGAGCACTGAAGAATTGCTTTTGAACTGTGGTGTTGGAGAAGACTCTTGAGAGTCCCTTGGACTGCAAGGAGATCCAACCAATCCATCCTAAAGGAGACCAGTCCTGGGTGTTCATTGGGAGGACTGATGCTGAGGCTGAAACTCCAATACTTTGGCCACCTTATGCAAAGATCATTTGAAAAGATCCTGATGCTGGGAAAGACTGAGGGCAGGAAGAGAAGGGGACAAAAGAGGATGAGGATGGCATCACCGACTCAATGGACGTGAGTCTGGGTAAACTCTGGGCGCTGGTGATGGACAGGGAGGCCGGGCGTGCTGCGGTCCACGAGGCTGCAAAGAGCTGAGCGACGGAACTGAACTGAAAGTCTTATTTATTCAGTTGTGCATCTTTGGCTGCACTGGACCCTCCTTGCTGCACGGAGGCCTTCTGGTTGTGAGAGTGGGGGCTACTCTCCAGCCGGGGTGATGGGCATCCCCTGCAGGGCTCCTCTTGTGGGGCCCAGGCTCCAGGGCTCGCAGGCTTCCACAGTTGCAGCTAACGGACGCTGGAGCATGTGGGTTCAGTAGCCGTGGCTCTCTGGCTCAGCTGCTTGACAACATCTGGGATCTTCCCAGCATGGGGTTCAAACCCGTGTCTCCTGCATTGGCAGGTGGATTCTTACCCCTGTTCCACCAGGAAAGTCCAGCATGTGGCCCATCTTCTAGAATACTCCTGGGTGCAGAGGAAGCACTGCTCACAGAGCGGTCCGTGGACCGGCAGCATCAGGAGCGCCTGCGGCCTCACTGGATGCACGTTCTCAGGCCCCAGCCCAGAACTCTGAGCCAGAATCTCCAGGGAAGAGCATCTGAGTCTGAGTCTCGTGAGGGTAAAACCGTAGACTCTGTTGTTGTTTCAGTGTGACTGGAGTCTGAAGCACTATACGTAAGAGGTCTTGTGGGAAAATCCTAGTCATGTAGGGCAGAGCTCCACCACAGGGCTTTCGACCGAGCTGGAGGTGTTCTAGATATGCACCGTTCAACATGGCAGAAACGGCAGCTGACTAGCCAAGTCACACACTCCTTCTGCAGGAAGATGAAATAAGAGTTTCCACAGCCAACCCCCTAGGCTTCATTTCAGCAGAGCACTACTGAACGCACTAGAGACGCCCAGGAAAAACCACTCCTGAGGCCCCTCTAATCTCCCGTAACGTGCAGTTCTCTCCCTGTCTCAAGAAGTCTGGTATCACTGTCCTTTTTTAGGCTTTTAAAAAAGAGGTTTTTTTTTTTTGGCTGAGCTGGGTCTTCATCGCTACTCTTGGGCTTTCTCTAGTTGTGGCGAGAGGGACTACTCTGTAGGCCCCATTTTAGTAGGGCATTACGAGTGCCTTAATTTAGAAGAAGTTGAAATTTATCTCCTCTAGAATTTAAGTAAGTACCCCAGAAGGAGCCAGTAACGGAACCAATGTTGAGGCCACGATGCAGTGGAGGGCGCCCCCTCCCCAGAACGTGGCGCCCCAGCCCCGGCGTGCACCTGTGCTGATCTCCGCAGTGAGCTCCGCCGAGTCGTGGCACCCCTGTACTATGCTCCGTGTCCAGTGTGAGAGGTCCCTGCTGACCTCGGCCCTGAAGAGATGCGTTTCAATCCCCTGCTGGGTGCCAGTTCGCGTTGCAAAAGACAGATCTACACCGGCCTGGGGTGATCCTTTTCCTGGACCGGAATGGACCAGCCTGTTGGGAAGAAGAGAGAAATGATCAAAATGGAAGCCACTGTATCCACCTTGATTCGTCACTTGAGAAACAGCTCCAGCTGATGATTTGCGTGACTTGCTCTCACTTTTCTGATCTGGAACCCACAGACCCAGGGCGCCCAGAACCCACGATGGCTTTCTGCCCCTTCTCACGCAGCTCCTCACCAATGGTAGAGAGAATGATACAGTGGCCGTGAACTGCGCATCCGGTGGACTATGCAGACCCTTAGTCAGGAAAGGAAGGTACGGAAAGGACTGAGAGAGCAATTTTAAATAGTGTGCAACCCCCCGGCCCCGCCCCGCCACTGCCGTTACAGACATATGACCCAGGGCAGCAGGAGCCGAGAAAGGCAATCTGTTGCTTTCTGAGCTGGATTTAGCGCCCATCCCTCGCCCCACCCCCACCACACATGCCGTTTTCCTTGTGCTCCGGAGCATCTGGCTGCAGAGAATGCACTTCTGCATGTGCGTTTCTCATGCACTCAGCCTCCAAATGCAAGCTGACAACCATGGGACTCAGCTAAAGAAGTAGCAATCTGTGTGTCTGTGTAAAGCTTGAAAAAGAGGGCTTCCTGGTGGTCCGGTGGTTAAGAATCCACCTTGCAATGCACGGGACACCAACCAGTTCGATCCGTAGTCCAGGAAGATCCCGTATGCCTCGGGGCAACTGAGCCTGCGGAGCACAACCATGGAGGCCTAGAGCCTGTCCTCTACAAGAGAAGCCCCACAGCAGAAGCATGAGCGTGGCAATGAGAGAGCAGTTCCCTCTCCCTGCAACTAGGGAGGGCCCCAGAGCAGCAATGGAGTCCCACACAGCCAAAAGAAAAATGAATCATTAAATAAAAATGTTTGAAAAGCTTGAAGAAGCACAGTGATGCTGAACTTCTTCAAAGATGGAAGAGAAGTGTACTTAATGGGAGATTAAAGTGATTTTCACTGGACACACTGACTTTAGAACACACATCCAGCATAAAACGTGATTCCCACAGTCCTTGCTTTGTAACAGGCCAGGGAAAACAAGGAAGCTGGTCTCAGGCGCCGCCTTCTGAGCAGGGCCGGCCCCTCCTCTTCACTCTGCCCGTTTAAGCACTCGGATCTCTTACGATGTCCAACCGCCTTTTGGGAGAGACTCTCGTGTCATTAATTTGCAGGAGAGCATGAGTGCAATGTAGGAAATGTTCCATGTCGCCAGGATATTTGCATTTTCAGCCTTTCTTTCAATACAGAAAGAAAGAGTTCATTGGTTGCTAGTGGAATTCCAGGTGTTATTCACTTGGTGGATGGGAGAGTTATTTTCTTAGGCAAAGGGCTTGTTATCTTAAGGTTAAAAGTTGTACAGAAGAAATCCAAAAGCTTCTTTTCTCTGGTAGTTTAGATACTGTAGACCAAAATTATCAGTGAAGCAAAACCTACTGTAGCCCACCGAATTCCTAGTGACGAGCTCCTGTAACTCTGAGGCGTTCTCTTTTACTTACAAAGTTGAAATTCGGTGGGAGGTGCGGTTTGCAATGCTGACTGGAAGAAAAAGGTTAATTGAAAAAGGCTTTTGATTGTACAGTTCTTTGAAGATAGAGAAGGTACAAAGGATAACAAGTGTTGGCAAGAAAGTGGAGAAAGGGGAACCCTTGCACACTGTTGGTGTTTATGTAAGTTCGTGCAGCCACTACAGAAAAGAGCATGGAGGTCCCTCAAAATATTAAAATCAGCACCACCAAAGGGCCCAGCAGTGCCGCGCCTGAGAAGATACCTGAAGGGAGCAAAGTCAGTATCTGAAAGAAATGTGTGCACCCTGAAATTCAGCGCAGCACTGTTTATAGTCACCAAGCCATGGAGCAACTTGAGCACCCATCTGTGGGTGAATTGATAAACACACGATGCATATATTCATGATGTAATATTATTCTGCCTTAAACAAAAAGGAAATTCTGCCGTTTGCAACTTTATGGGTGAATCTGCAAGCATTATGCCAACTGAAATAAGCCAGAGAAAGAGATGCTGTATGACCTCACTTTTGTGAAATCTTGAGAAAAAAAAACAAGTCAAGCTTCTTACAGAAGCAGAGAGTAGAATTGTTACTGACGAGGGTTCTTCGCCTTCCCCAGCCAGTAGAAATTCAGCTGACAAGGATTCAGGCACGGCTTCACTGGGGTCCTCGCTGCAGCAGCGGGGAGCGAGAGGAAAGAGGTCCCCTTGCTCACTTGCTCCTGCACAGCGGAAACCCTGGCGGGGGAAACCCTGGCGGGCTGAGGGGAGGGCTGCGCCCGAGGCGGGGCCGGGCCTGGCTTCGGCTCTGCCCGCCTCAGTGGCCCCTGAGCAGCCAGGCTCCCAAAGGTGGCAGTTGGGTTTTTGACCTCTTTGTATATTTGGGGTCCAGAATTTGCCCCAATTGTGCGTGCACACCGCTATTTTCAGTCCCACCGTTTCTTTGCATTTTGTCACTCGAGAACTTTGTCCAGAAGCACCCACTGCCGTTCCGCAGCGAAGGGCCCAGGTTCCCGCCCGCCTCTGAACAACGGCTGCTGAGGCTGGGAGAAACGGGGTCATGCTGGTCAAAGGCTGCAGATTTTTAGCTGTGAGATGAATTTGTTCTGAGCATCTAATGAACAGCATGGTGATAATATTGTAGACTTGAAATTTGCTAAAAAATGCAACTTGCAAAAAAAAGGTAATGATGTGAGGCGATGGAGGCATTGACTTGATTGCGGCGACCATCCCATAGTGGGCGCGAGCGGGAGCCACCGCGGCGCGCATTCACCTGCCAGTCCTGCCTCAACAAGAAGGGCTGTGAGAGAATCTCCCTGCAGCGCGGAGAGGAGTCCGGGCGCTGCGGCGGGGACTCCCGACACAGCTCCTCCCCGCCGGCCCCAGGGGTCCCACGTGCAGAGGGTGCAGCTCATGGGAGGAAGGAGAGCGCCGCGCACTGAGGGTGACTGAGAAGCTGCCTCGGGCTTCATCGTCTGGGGGAGAGTAAATAAGACGAGAGCTTTTCTCAAAGTCTAATGGGGAATTTAAAGGGACTGAAGGTGAAGGTGCGGCCGCTCAGCCGTGTCCGACTCTGCGACCCGTGGACTGCAGCCCACCAGGCTCCTCCGTCCATGGGGTTCTCCAGGCAAGAGCACTGGAGTGGGGGGCCATCGCCTTCTCCAGGGGATCTTCCCGACCCAGGGATCAAACCCAGGTATCCTGCACTGGAGGCAGATGCTTTAGCCTCTGCACCAAGGGACTGAGGGTCCGGTAAAAACTCATTAAGAAGCAGCATGTAGAGAATACACAAATTCACACTGCTTTCTTAGCTGCTCAGCAGTGTTTCTCTGCTCAAAGGTGTTTACATTTCAGTCATTTCAAGAAATCTATCTGGGACTTCCCTGGCCATCCAATGGTGAAGAAAGACTGCGCTTCTCAAGCAAGGGTTCCCTGGTCAGAGAACTAAGATCCCACCTGCTGTGCAGCGAGGTCAAAAAAAAAAAATAATGAAGTTAAAACACCGCCGCCGCCACCTAAAGATGGAAGTAAAATGAATGAAATAAAAAAGAGAATATACCTAGGGCTTCCTCTGTAACATCTTAATATCTGTGTCAGTTGGACGCGGCTGCAGGCTGCCTGGTAAGCTGAACAGAGACGCACCTTTGGGAGGAATAACCACCTGCATCGGGACCCTCTTCTGCCATTTAAGTTAAACGTTCTAAGAGTCAGCACTTCCTCAAGCGGGGCTGTAAAGGTCGAATGAAGGGTCTGTGGGTGGCATCTAGTACAGAACCTAGATCCGGTTTGTACTCAGTAAATACTTCCACCCCTTGCCCCTGCCCCCAGTCTCCTCATTTAAAAAATGTAGTTCCTGCCTGGTGTGGTACTGGCAACAAAAGGACACTCCTTCCAGATGAAAGTCGAATGAGCTGCGCCAGGTACCTACGCACGGCGCGCGGAACACATCCTGAGGGTGGGGAACAGCACAGACCTAACAAGCTATTTGTAAATATGCCTGAATGTGGGGAAATGCTTCTGTATTCGCTGGGAGACTTGATAAGCAGGGTTTCCCGGTGGCTTAGTGGTAAACAACCCACCTGCCAATGCGGGAAACTCAGGAGACTCAGATTCGATCCCTGGGTCGGGAAGACCCCCCTGGAGGAGGAAATGGCAACCCACTCCTGTCTTTTGGCCTGGAAAATCCCACGGGCAGAGGAGCCTGGCCGGCTGCAGTCCATGGGGTCGAAAAGAGTCGGACAGGACTGAGCGACTGAGCACGGGCATGCCATTCAATGGGCCTCCCCGTGGCTCGGCTGGTAAGGAATCCGCCTGCAGTGCAGGAGACCTGGGTCCCGCCCCTGGGTGGGGACGGTCCCCTGGAGGAGGAAACGGCAACCCACTCCAATGCTCTGACCTGGAGAATTCCAGGGACTGTACAGTCCACGGGGGTCGCAGAGAGTCGGACAGGACTGAGCGATTTTAACTTACTAACTTACTACGCAATTCAATGATATAAAACAGAAGCTTGCAAACAAATCCATTAGAATATCAAGCAATTTTGTGGGTGGTTTTATTTCTACTTATTTTTTTAAAGTTCTTAAAAATTTCTCTAAGCAATATGTGGCACACAATGTAAAGATTAGTTTTACAAGGCAATGGGGCCAAAACGGACCCCCATCCTCCGCTTTAATGTTTAGACTCAGGACTTCCACGCACTGAGACATGCACACATTCCGACTCGGTGCAGGACACACGTTTCGCTTGTTTAACGGTGGCAGTCCCGCGTGGGAATACTAGATGACGTCCCCCGCGCCGCCTTGCGTGGCTCCTGTCTTGCCAGCCTAAGCTGTCACGTCTGGCTCCTGTTACCCGCCATCCGCAGGCCGAGAAACGGCCTTACTCAGGATGAAGCTCACCGGTCCCGGTGGGGAGACGCCTGCGCTGCGACCTCAGTAACGCCTTCCCGCGCCTACTGGCCGCCGGCGGACGAGACGGGAGCGAGCTGAGAGCTGCGGCGGAGGTTTCGGGGTCCTTCTGGATCCCGGGGTGCCCTGAGGGCCTTCAAGGAGCCCTCTCCCTCTCCTTCCGCCTGAGCATCGGAAACCTCTGAGAACGCAGTCTGGGGAAGACAGACTGAGGCGCGGCAAGGAGGGAGCAGGCCGGCGCACGCCCTGCAGCGTCTGTGCGCCCGCCAGCGGCCCGCGGGGACGGGCGCGCGCTTGCAGGGTAGACGCGCTCTCGCGGGGACGGGCGCGCTCTCACGGGGATGAACGCGCTCTCACGGGACAAACGCGCTCTCGCGGGGATGAACGCGCTCTCACGGGACGGGCGCGCTCTCGCGGGGACGGGCGCACTCTCCCGGGGACGGGCGCGCTCTCACGGGACGGGCGCGCTCTCCCGGGGACGGACGCGCTCTCCCGGGGACGGGCGCGCTCTCCCGGGGACGGACGCGCTCTCACGGGACAAACGCGCTCTCACGGGGATGGACGCGCTCTCACGGGACGGACACGCTCTCACGGGACGGGCGCGCTCCCCCGGGGACGGACGCGCTCTCGCGGGGACGGACGCGCTCTCGCGGGGACGGACGCGCTCTCGCGGGGACGGGCGCGCTCTCGCGGGGACGGGCGCGCTCTCGCGGGGACGGACTTGCTCTCACGGGACGGGCGCGCTCTCACGGGACGGGCGCGCTCTCACGGGACGGGCGCGCTCTCACGGGACGGGCGCGCTCCCCCGGGGACGGACGCGCTCTCACGGGACGGACGCGCTCTCACGGGACGGGCGCGCTCCCCCGGGGACGGACGCGCTCTCGCGGGGACGGGCGCGCTCTCCCGGGGACGGACGCGCTCTCGCGGGACGGACGCGCTCTCACGGGGACGGACGCGCTCTCGCGGGACGGACGCGCTCTCACAGGGACGAACGTGCTTTCACGGGACGGGCGCGCTCTCGCGGGGATGGGCGCGCTCTCGCGGGATGGACGCGCTCTCCCTCGGGCGGCCAGCGGCTCAAGGGGACGGAAGCGCTCTAGCCTTGAGGTCCTGGACCTCCGCGGACCTCGGCCCGTCGTGTGAGAGCCACGCTTGGAGCAGATGACTTGCTTCCTGGGATCGAAGGTGAGCTGAGCCCGCGGGACCTCCTGGGCTTCTCTGTGTGGGAGGTTCACTGCTCAGGTGTTCACGCTGACAGGTCCGGGGTAAAGGAAGGCGCTGGGAAACAGCTTACTACTGACAGCTCAGCAATCTGCTGGTACTCCAGAGCAAGCGCAGCACGGATCTCCTGAGGTGGGTGCCCGTCCTCTGGACTCCACACATATCACCAATCCACTGCTTCAGAGCAGGGACCTTTTTTTTTTTTTTTTTTTGCTGCATGGTGGGTGGGATCTTAGTCCTCAGACCAGGGATTGAACCTGAGCTCCCTGTGTTGAACGTGCAGAGCCTTAACCACTGGACTGACCCACCCTCCAGCTTCAAGATGACCACCTCATCTCTGATGTCCTTCAAGGTAGCAGGCTTGTCCCATCTCTCGCGGTTTCCCTAGTGTCTAGTATCCCACCTGACTTATGGTCAGAGTTCAACACATACTGGCTAAGTAACTGCATGAATGCAAGGTTTTCAAGAAGTTTTTGAAACGTGAATTCAAGTGGATAATGAAAACTACGCTTGCGCACACACACTTGACCTATTTTCAAATCCTTTGAAATGTGGGGCCACTGAAAAGTTTTTAATGGGCTCTTCACTTGCTGACTGCATTTGGGAACACATTACAGTAACCAGATTCGGGATACTATGTACCGAGTAAATGTCAGCTGGACATTAAGATTTTAAAAGTCATCACTTGGACATTGGAAAAGGTAGGGCTGAGGATAGAATCTGTTGGCCTGACTTTCTCCATCCTGCCAGGAATGGTCTTTTTATATTCCTCCCAAGATTCTTTCCAAATATCATTCCTGATCTGTAGTCCCAGGGGAAGACTCTGAAATAGCTATTATTTATCTTTCAGTAATTTTACATTTTAAGTTATTTGTGTAGCCTTAAAACTATGACCATGTGTTTCTTATCTGCAGCTGGGACTAAACTATAGCAACCCAGAAAATGCTGTCTCCCTAGAGAAGATAACTTTCTTACCCAATGAAAAAAAATACTGGTACCCTGGGACAAGTTTTCAAGCTGCAGTTTTACACTCAATTTCTAAGTTTTCTCTGAAACAGCTTGAGAAGCCTAAGGACATGTTTTGTTCCTGGTTACAAAATTCAGATACACATTCCCATGGTTGGAAGCAAAGCCACCAACTCCAGCAAGAGTTTACACTCCCTATGAGTGCGTGTAAAAGTGCAGGTAAGTGAAGAAATGAATAGGACCATATAATATGAAACAGCGGGGCAATAGAAGAAAGCCATCAGAGGAGAGAAGCAGACACTCAATCTTGGCTCTCAGCCAACTGTATGACCTTGACAAATTTCCTTAAAAAAGAAAATTATTTGGCTGCCTCTGGTCTTGGCTGTGGCATGTAAAATCTTTTCCTGCAGCTCACGGGCTCAGCTGTCCCCCGGCATGTAGGATGTTAGTTCCTGGACCAGGGATAGAACCCATCCATGTCCCCTGCATTGCAAGGTGGATTCTTAACCACTGGACCACCAGGAAGGTCCCTGGACAAGTTTCTTAAATTCTCCATGCCTCGGGATCTTCAAATGCAATCTGGGATGGATCAGCAGTATGTTAGGATGAACTGAGTTTCAGGAATACTGTATGAAACAGTATCTGGCACAGAATATACTGTAAGAGTCATTATTGTAATTAATTTGAGCTGGGTAGGACTTTTTATTTGATTATCCCCTGTTGCACATTTAGCACCTAGAATAATTCCAGGCACATGGCAGACACTCAGGAAGTACTTTTTAAATGAATGACTGAATGAACAATGGGAACACGAAGAGGCTCTTTTCTAAGAGGTTTGATTAATTACTGGTGGAGAAACCAGAGATCAAATTGCCAACACCTGCTGGATCATTGAAAAAGCAAGAGAGTTCCAGAAAAGCATCTATTTCTGCTTAACTATGCCAAAGCCTTTGACTGTGTGGATCACAAGAAACTGTGGAAAATTCTGAAAGAGATGGGAATACCAGACCACCTAACCTGCCTCTTGAGAAATCTGTATGCAGGTCAGGAAGCAACAGTTAGAACTGCACATGGAACAACAGACTAGTTCCAAATAGGAAAAGGAGTACGTCCAGGCTGTATATTGTCACCCTGCTTATTTAACTTCTATGTAGAGTAGATCATGAGAAACGCTGGACTGGAAGAATCACAAGCTGGAATCAAGATTGCCGGGAGAAATATCAATAACCTCAGATATGCAGATGACACCACCCTTATGGTAGAAAGTGAAGAAGAACTAAAAAGCCTCTTGATGAAAGTGAAAGAGGAGAGTGAAAAAGTTGGCTTAAAGTTCAACATTCAGAAAACTAAGATCATGGCATCCGGTCCCATCACTTCATGGCAAATAGATGGGGAAACAGTGGTAACAGTGTCAGACTTTATTTTTTTGGGCTCCCAAATCACTGCAGATGGTGACTGCAGCCATGAAATTAAAAGGCACTTACTCCTTGGAAGAAAAGTTATGACCAATCTAGACAGCATATTAAAAAGCAGAGACATTACTTTGCCAACAAAGGTCCATCTAGTCAAGGCTATGGTTTTTCCAGTGGTCATGTATGGATGTGAGAGTTGGACTGTGAAGAAAGCTGAGTGCCGAAGAATTGATGCTTTTGAACTGTAGTGTTGGAGAAGACTCTTGAGAATCTCTGGTATTGAAAGGAAATCCAACCAGTCTATCCTAAAGGAGATCAGTCCTTGGTGTTCATGGGAAGGACTGATGTTGAAGCTGAAACTCCAATACTCTGGCCACCTGATCAAAGTACTCATTAGAAAGACCCTGATGCTGGGAAAGACTGAGGGCAGGAGGAGAAGGAGACAGCAGAGGATGAGATGGTGGATGGCATCACCGGCTCAATGGACATGAGTTTGGGTAAACTCTGGGCGTTGGTGATGGACAGGGAGGCCTGGCTGCTGCAGTCCACAGGATCACAGAGTCGGACACGACTGAGTGACTGAACTGAACTGAGATATTATGACTTGTTTTCCACTCTCTGTCCCTCAGCCATACTAGAGAGTAGTTATGGCTCAATCCAAAGAACATGGATTTGCATCCACTAAATTTTAATTTCCAGTTCATCCTGAAAAAAAAGAAAAGGTCTTGAAAGGTAACTGGGATCGAATGTTGTATGCGATTAGCCTAACATCCATTTCCTGTTTCTGCTTCCAAATCCATCTTTAGCAACTAGTGCTTTCACTGGTGGCTCACGGATAAAGACTCTACCTGCTGACACAGGAGATGCAGGTTTGACCCCTGGGTTGGGAAGATCCCCTGGGGGAGGAAATGGCAACCCACGACAGTATTCTTGCTTGGAAAATTCCACAGACAGAGGAGTCTGGTGGGCTACAATCCCCAGGGTTGCAGAGCCAGACACGCCTGAGCACACATGCACTGTCAAAGTAAAGGGGTGTCTAACCCACCTGCCTCTTTATGAGACAGAAAGACAGGGTGGAGTGCTTTAAAATCATGTCCTGTCCCCAAAGCACTGGGTGCCAGGAGGCTCAAAGAGGCTGTGCGATAAGCCCCCTTTCAAGTCAAATTCTCTGTCTCAGATTTTGGGAGCTTGGCAGTAGCAGTAGCCGTCCCTGTGGGGGCCAGCCCACAGGCATCTCCAACTCCAACATCTGAGGTGACGTGAGGCTACATACACATTGTCTCTTGATCCTCAGACAGGCCCCTTTTGTCTGACTAGTTTCGAGAAAAACACAGAAAACCCTACCTCACAAGGGATGCTTATGCACTAGTTTAATTCTGGTAAGGCGTTGGAGAATGTCACATAAAATATTTCATTAAAAACATTATTATTAATATCCTTAATTAAATCCAAAACAGTTGCAGCACACAGATTCAGCCAAATTAGTAAAATTACAGATTAGGTAACTGGGTTGCTAAGCAATATTACACCCTCATTTTCCTTAATTGCTGTAATTAGTATCTCCATGCGTATGCCACAGTGCAAAACACAGAAAATTAAAGGAAAGGAAGAAAGAAAGGAGGAGGAAGGAAGAGCAACTGGTCAGACCCCTTCAAAGGTTTTGGGGCTCCTCTTGAATTCTTTGTTATATCAGCTGGCCACCCTTACTTGGGGCCCAACAGTCAACAGTCTCCAGGGAAAACGTGAAGGGGCAGAATCCCTAACAAGCCCCACACCATCAGACAGGAGGGGCTGCCCAAGGACAAGCCTGCTGTCCCTCGGCCAAGAGTCACTGAACTCCTGCCTCACTGCACCTTCTAAACTTCTTCCATCTGAAAATGGTGGCAAAGGAATCAGGCCAGGTCCGCTCTCTCAGAAGGGGACATCATTAGGGATACTGAGAGTAAGCCAAGACTCGTCAAACAAAGGGGAGTGAGCAGCGGAGCAGACTGGAGCCCAGTTCCGACCAAGGCTCATCCAGCTACACGAGGCAGCACTCAGGACCAGCTTCGTGCTGTGAAGTAGGGGGTTCCAGGTTCCTATTTCCATCTCACACTTCCTCGTCCCTACAAACAAACCCACAGCTCTTCCTTAGCCCCGTCCTTACAGCTCAGTGACTACAAGTCCTTGGTAAACACAGTATCACGTGTGGGGTCAAACAGATTCAATTCCTTTTCAGCCATTCATGCATTAATGCCAATTACATTCTCCGATAGCAACAACTGCTGGCATTTAGCCATCACTTGTTATGTCTGTTCCATGCTGAATGCTTACACTCACTGTAAGAGTGATTGCGAAGTCCATCTTATCGATAACTGGAAGAGCAGAAGTTACTATTCCTGCTTCCCCTAGGTGAGGAGACTTGGACCCGGAGACACTGATGCTAATACTTTGCCCCATTGCAAGCAGAAGTCTCAGAATCTGACTCCTGGTTTGTCTGCTTCCAAAGTCCACGAGTCTCCTCGCTCAGCTGATCCCCGGCCACGTCCGAAGGAGCCCGGCTCGAGTGAGGGCAGGGGCGGCACCAGACACGCGGAGACACACGCGGCGGATGGAGTGCGGGCCAGCCGCACACTTGTCGGTCTGACACCACGGGTTCGCGGGCACGCGGCTGCTTCTGCGCCGCCCGAGGGGAAGCCTGTGGAACATGCCCGCGCCCTCCACGAGAGAGGGGCCTCCCAGGCTTCGTGTGAAAACCGCAGGCTGATTATACTTTAAAGTTTGACAGACGCAACTGGCCAGCCTTTCCCAGTGGAAAGCAGTCCTAAAACTGCGCCCGCCTGAGGCGGCAGCTACTGTGCGCTGGGAAACAGGTTAGCTCCTAGAGCACGAGATTCCCCGACACGTTTAGTGCCCACGCGGCGCGTCTCCGGCTCCCGAGTGACGTCAGAGGGGGCAGAGCGCGCCCGCTGGTTGCTTTTCTTCTGCTGCTCGGAACCGACAGGTCAGGAAACTGGGTTGAGGGCAGCGTCATTCTATTTACAAGCTCTGTGCTTCCTAACTTTCCCCCAACCCCTGGGACTGGGTGGGCAGAATTTTGGGATTATACTTCTTCTAGAATTCCAGAAATGTTGCGACGTTAATCCTGGTTCTCTGTAGACCTATCTCACTTGCCAATGATGACGACAGTGGCAAAAGACCAACACACTCTGAATGTGCAAGGATACCTTTCTTTTTTTAATGTTCAGCAACATCAAATAAGCTTTAGCTAAGCAAAAAAAAAAAAAAAAGCTTTCCCAAGCCTCATAAGAAGCGGAGGGATGAGAGTAGCTGCTATAAGCAGCACCATCAGGGCACAAAGAGCCATGGAATGCTGTCAGTGTGCCTGGAAACCTCTGTGGCAGCTGACACCAAGACCACTGTGAGCATTTCTAGTGCCTCTGCCTTGAAACACAATCACATTTTCATCTTCTAGAAAAATATAAATTTGATATGCCTGGAACCTGCACCCCCCACCCCCCCACCCCCCCA
>SJYG01000824.1:381222-409178 GCA_006410535.1 Litocranius walleri | reverse complement strand
CCCACCCCACTCCCCCACCGCCACACACACACACAAAAGAACCACAAACAAATGAGCAAGTCAACTGAAATGTCTGAGCTGAGGAATGACTTTAGAAGAAACCTGTTTCCTACTGGCTACAGTCCCAGACAGTTCTTCTGTAAGAGAAAAGAGCCTGTGACATTCTGACCGACACTTTCCAGGATGCTAAGATGAAGGCTCGAGAACCGACAGCAGCCAGTCTTGCTGTGTGCATCACGTTAAATAAGGCCATCCTGGAGTCAGTGCAATGGGCTGAATTCTGCCCCAGCCGTCAGTTCATACAGGGAGGCTCCAATCTACAGTGTAATTGTATTTAGAGATAGAACCGAGGTCATTAAGGTTAAATGAGGTCACAAGGGTGGGGCCCTGCTCTGATGGGATTAGCGTCCTTCTAAGAAGAGACCAAAGAAAGGCAATGCCAAAGAATGCTCAAACTGCCACACAATTGCACTCATTTCACATGCTAGTAAAGTAATGCTCAAAATTCTCCAAGCCAGGCTTCAGCAATATGAACCATGAACTTCCTGATGTTCAAGCTGGTTTTAGAAAAGGCAGAGGAACCAGAGATCAAATTGCCAACATCCGCTGGATCATGGAAAAAGCAAGAGAGTTCCAGAAAAACATCTATTTCTGCTTTATTGACTATGCCAAAGCCTTTGACTGTGTGGATCACAATAAACTGTGGAAAATTCTGAAAGAGATGGGAATACCAGACCACCTAACCTGCCTCTTGAGAAATCTGTATGCAGGTCAGGAAGCAACAGTTAGAACTGCACATGGAACAACAGACTAGTTCCAAATAGGAAAAGGAGTACGTCAAGGCTATATATTGTCACCCTGCCTATTTAACTTACATGCAGAGTACATCATGAGAAACGCTGGGCTGGAAGAAACACAAGCTGGAATCAAGATTGCTGGGAGAAATATCAATAACCTCAGATATGCAGATGACACCACCCTTGTGGCAGAAAGTGAAGAGGAACTAAAAAGCCTCTTGATGGAAGGGAAAGAGGAGAGTGAAAAAGTGGGCCTAAAGCTCAACATTCAGAAAATGGCATCTGGTCCCATCACTTCATGGCAAATAGATGGGGAAACAGTGGAAACAGTGTCAGACCTTATTTTTTGGGGCTCCCAAATCACTGCAGATGGTGATTGCAGCCATGAAATTAAAAGGCACTTACTCCTTGGAAGAAAAGTTATGACCAACCTAGATAGCATATTGAAAAGCAGAGACATTACTTTGCCGACTAAGGTCCGTCTTGTCAAGGCTATGGTTTTTCTAGTGGTCATGTATGGATGTGAGAGAGTTGGACTGTGAAGAAGGCCGAGTGCCAAAGAACTGATGCTTTTGAACTGTGGTCTTGGAGAAGACTCTTGAGAGTCCCTTGGATTGCAAGGAGATCCAACCAGTCCATTCTGAAGATCAACCCTGGGATTTCTTTGGAAGGAATGATGCTGAAGCTGAAACTCCAGTACTTTGGCCATCTCATGAGAAGAGTTGACTCATTGGAAAGGACTCTGATGCTGGGAGGGATTGAGGGCCGGAGGAGAAGGGGATGACAGAGGATGAGATGTCTGGATGGCATCATGTATTCGATGGACGTGAGTCTGAGTGAACTCTGGGAGTTGGTGATGGACAGGGAGGCCTGGCAGGCCTGGCGTGCTGTGATTCATGGGGTCGCAAAGAGTCGGACATGACTGAGCGACTGAACTGAACTGAACTGAAGAAGAGACCCCATAGAGCTCAAGTTGTCTCTCCTCAGGGACAGAAGGAAGTCATGCAGCCATCCACAGCAAGATGACAATGTCTGCAAATCAAGAGAGCTCTCAGGACTTGCCTGGTGGCCTAGTGATTAGGACTCTGTGTTCCCAGTGCAGGGGCACGGGCCTGACCCCTGGCCAGGGAACTAAGATGCCGATACAGCACACATGCACACAGAATAGAGTTCCCACCAGAATCAAACCGTGCTGCTACGCTGGTCTTAGGCCTCCAGCTGCCAGAGCTGTGAGAGCTGATTACCAATCTGTGGTATCTTATTGTGGCCGTGTGTCAGGCGTTATGCTGAACACGTCTGCACCTGAGTCACCGCTGTGTGGCAGCATCCCGTGTCCTGGAGGATCCATTGATGGGGCACTGCAGTCATTTGGAGGAAGCTGAGGTAGAGGGCAAAGGACCGGTGGAAAAGCCTATAGGACGGAAGAGCAGGGCGGCTGTATGCACATCCCGGGGGCTGCTGATGACTCTGTGCGCACCTGGATCCAAGACAGCCTTCACACTAACTCATCAGTGGTCACCACTGCTGGAAGCAAAATGGTGCTTCTGAAGAACACAGAGGACAAAGGCCCCGGCCCTGGCTATGGCGTTTCCTTCCCGCCAGGAGCCCTGGGAGCCAGTACAGTCTTCTGAACCAGGGGCTCTCATCTGCCCACATCAGAAGCACCTGGAGGGCTTGTGCCCTCACATGTGGGCTGGGCCCCAGTCCTGGAGTTTCTGATTTAATTCCTCTGAAGTGGGATGGAGCATTTGCAGCGTGCCCCAAGTTCCCAGGCGGTGCTCACGTTCCCGGCTGGTGACAACAGTTTGAGAGCCCCTGGTCGAAGCCCTGGGCATAAACTCCAGGTCTCAGAGAGTCCCCAGTTCTGTGCTCACTCTGCTGTAGGATCTGAACGGCTCTCTATTCATGACTAAGTTGTCAGCAGCGCTAAGGAAAGATTAATATGATCCCCTCAGCAAATTCGAAGAGCCGTCTGATCTTCAGGGAATAGGAAATGTGCTCCTGGGAGGCTGCACAGAATGGTGCAGTTGTTTTCAGTCACTCCATCATGTCCGACTCTTGGTGACCCCACGGACTGCAGCACGCCAGGCCTCCCTGTCCATCACCAATACCTGGAGTTTACTCAGACTCATGTCCATTGAGTCAGTGATGCCATCTAACCATCTCATCCTCTGTTGTCCCCTTCTCCTCCTGTCCTCAATCTTTCCCAGCATCAGGATCTTTTCAAATGATCTTTGTCTGTGAGAGCTGATTACCAATCTGTGGTATCTTATTGTGGCCGTGTGTCAGGCGTTATGCTGAACACGTCTGCACCTGAGTCACCGCTGTGTGGCAGCATCCCGTGTCCTGGAGGATCCATTGATGGGGCACTGCAGTCATTTGGAGGAAGCTGAGGTAGAGGGCAAAGGACCGGTGGAAAAGCCTATAGGACGGAAGAGCAGGGCGGCTGTATGCACATCCCGGGGGCTGCTGATGACTCTGTGCGCACCTGGATCCAAGACAGCCTTCACACTAACTCATCAGTGGTCACCACTGCTGGAAGCAAAATGGTGCTTCTGAAGAACACAGAGGACAAAGGCCCCGGCCCTGGCTATGGCGTTTCCTTCCCGCCAGGAGCCCTGGGAGCCAGTACAGTCTTCTGAACCAGGGGCTCTCATCTGCCCACATCAGAAGCACCTGGAGGGCTTGTGCCCTCACATGTGGGCTGGGCCCCAGTCCTGGAGTTTCTGATTTAATTCCTCTGAAGTGGGATGGAGCATTTGCAGCGTGCCCCAAGTTCCCAGGCGGTGCTCACGTTCCCGGCTGGTGACAACAGTTTGAGAGCCCCTGGTCGAAGCCCTGGGCATAAACTCCAGGTCTCAGAGAGTCCCCAGTTCTGTGCTCACTCTGCTGTAGGATCTGAACGGCTCTCTATTCATGACTAAGTTGTCAGCAGCGCTAAGGAAAGATTAATATGATCCCCTCAGCAAATTCGAAGAGCCGTCTGATCTTCAGGGAATAGGAAATGTGCTCCTGGGAGGCTGCACAGAATGGTGCAGTTGTTTTCAGTCACTCCATCATGTCCGACTCTTGGTGACCCCACGGACTGCAGCACGCCAGGCCTCCCTGTCCATCACCAATACCTGGAGTTTACTCAGACTCATGTCCATTGAGTCAGTGATGCCATCTAACCATCTCATCCTCTGTTGTCCCCTTCTCCTCCTGTCCTCAATCTTTCCCAGCATCAGGATCTTTTCAAATGATCTTTGCATCAGGTGGCCAAAGTATTGGAGTTTCAGCCTCAGCATCAGTCCTTCCAATGAACACCCAGGACTGATTTCCTTTAGGAATGACTAGTTGGATCTCTAGTCTCCTGCATTGCAGGCAGATTCTTAACCATCTGAGCCACTGTTCTGGCTTTACTGAATGGTGGTTAAGAAGGTGGTCTAGTGGTGAATATCTGCCTGCCAGTGCAGAGGATATGGGTTTGATAGCTGGTCTGGGAAGATTCCACATGTCACAGGGCGACTAAGCCCGTGTACCCAACTACTGAGGCCTGAGTGCCTAGAGCCTGTGCTCCACAAGAGAAGCCTTCACACCACAACAGGAGAGAAGCTCCTGCTTACTGCACACAGCAACGAAGACCTAGAGCAGCTGAAACTAAATAAATCTTTAAAAAAAACAAAGTGGATTCAGAATCAGAATTCCGGGTCTGTTTCTCACCAGCTGTACAACTGTGGGTAAGTTACATAATCTTTTTGTTCCTTAGTTTACTTCTCTGTGACACAGGAAGAAAACCTAAACCTTGTGGGGCTGTGGGGGTTGAACGTGGTAGCTAAGCACTACATCTGAAGCTTGTTAAGCACAGACTCCTGACTCCTAGCCCAGGCCTGCTGAGCCAGGATCTCCAGGGCAGCGTGCTTGGGGCCAGAATCATTAATGGACAGCCAGGTGATTCTTAAATTGAGCAAGTTTTTCAAAGTCAGGTAGAATCCATGTAAAGCTGTTGGCCTTTTCTACACTCCTTCCACAAAGGTCAGCCACGGGTTTATTAGCAGCTGGGTCTAGCTATTTGCAGATGGTACATAATGGCCTTCCTGATAAAGTTACCTAGGATGATTAATTAGCAGACACCCTAACCTATGATAAAACTTTAGACAATGTGGCTCTATATCTACAAAGAAAAGTTAAGTGAACTACACATTTCAGATTCGTGTATAGCACTGTTTATAAATAATACCTTAAGAGAAGGTCTTCAAAAGAAATTTTAAAAAGACACGACTCCCCTTCTTTGGAAAAATAATGCTGCTAGACAGGCCATGTGCCTGAATGCTCGTATACCAAGCGCACAGAGCCACAGGTGCGTGCATGGAACACACGAGAAGTAAGTGAAAAGTCACTCGAGGAACTTCAGCATGAGGTTGGGGAGCAGCCCTCCTTCCCAGAGGAAGCGCCAGGGTGACTTCTGTAGTGGGAGGATCAGGGTTTCTCTGGGCGTCTACCATGCCTGGCCTCCCATCTCAGACGAAACGGAGCGGGGCCCTGTGGTCCTTGCCCCAACCCATGTCCCCTGCCTGCCTCTTGTGTGTGCAAAACTCTAGTCAAAGGAGAGGTTTAATCAGAAAAGTGTGAAACGAGGAAAAAATGGAAAACAGTCCATGAGACTAAATACTAACAGTGTAGTCATGAGGCATGGTCCAGGGCCTTCGGTTCTTTCTCAAGGGCTGCAGATAATATTCTGAGATATATCCTGCGAGCAGTCTTACCGATTCTAGAACAGCAGGGAGAAGTTAGCTGCACGATGACCAGACGCTACCCAGGACACGAGCTGCCACAGCTCTGAGAACTGGCCTCAGAGAAATGAGAACGAATGGCCCTGGAAGGGAAGATGAGCTGTCCCTGGAGCCACCAAGATGATGCCCGTCAGACCACTGAGGGCCAGTCTGACGAGCGGCCAGAGCCGCGGGCGCTGCTTCTGCAGGCCCCCGCCCAGTCTGTCTATGAGAGCGCTCACCGCTTGTCAGGGGAGGACTGGGCCTTCGCACAGACGTCCACCCCCGCCCCCAGCGCAGGCATCTGACATAAAGCAAGCTTTCCACCAACCTGGCCTGTTTATCGGGGTTTGAGCGACAAGCACCCAGACCCACCACACACCCTCCAGTAACAGGAGAACCGGCCTGCCGCGCAGGGAGTGTCAACCTTCAGGGCAGGAACGCTGCTCCCAGCCTGGAGCCGCAAAGGGGCTGCGTCTCCGCTGTGATTACACGGGAAGATGGAGGGGACATTTTCCTCACTGTTTCCCAAAAGTCTTTCTAGACACACGCACAGGGTCCAGGAGGGAAGCTAGCCAGGACTGATGCAGGCAAACTACGAGAGCTGATGAGTAAGTGAAAGGTCAGTTAAAAGCCCATTTCCCTGAAGTGCCTCCCCCCGCTGGGCTGGGCAGAGGGCAGCTGTCAGCCAAGTGCGTGAACAGACGGGACTGGGAAGGAGGGAGGTGCAGTGACCCCGGGCTAAGCCCTGTCCTGGGAGAGAAAGCGAAGCGAGGATGGGAGTCCAGCTCCTCCGTTTCCAGGTTTCCAGGCAGCACTGAAGGAAGGAGAGGCTCCCAGTGCGGCCTCCACATCTTAACTGCCTCCCGGGCTTCCAGCAGAGGTCAGGGGCACGACTGCGGGCCTACTTTTATCATTGCTCACGGGGCTAATTCAGACACATCATGATGAGCTGCTCTGCGGTTCAGAGGTCGGTAATCTGGGAGAGGGAGGCAAGATGGGGAGTCGAGCATCCCTAGCACGCCTCCTCTATATTCAGATGGCAGGCCCCGATTTTTTTCCTTCTTTTTAAAGCCTTTATTGAACTTGTTACAACATTGCTCCCATTTTATGTTTTGGCTTTTTGGCCATGAGGCAGGTGGGGTCTTAGCTCCCCAACTGGGTTTCAATCCGCACCCCTTACCACCAGCATTGGAAGGCAAGATCTTAACCACTGGAGCCCCAGGGAAGCCCCTGGACGCTGGTCTTTTTAAATGTTGCATCTTCTGTTCTAAATGAGCACAGTTTGCACCGAATGGGAATTCCACCTTCTGTCTCCATATTGGGTGCAGGCTTATGGTTTTAGGTGATTCGTGTGATTTGCTCATAATGCAGACCTGACATCGCATGGCTGGTGAGTCTATGATAGGTGCTTCTGGTGCCCGCCGAAAGCTACTCAGCCACCAACTGCTGTGTCTGTGTGCCCGTCCCTTCTTCAGGGGACTTTGCTTTTGTATGAGTTCATATGCTGAAGCTCCAGTACTTTGGCCACCTGATGCGAAGACCTGACTCATTGGAAACGACCTTGATGCTGGGAAATATTGAGGCCAGGAGGAGAAGGGGACGACAGAGGATGAGATAGTTGGATGGCATCACTGATGCGATGGACTTGAGTTTGAGCAAGCTCTGGGTGTTGGTGATGGACAGGGAGGCCTGGTGTGCTGCAGTCCATGGGTCACAAAGAGCCACAGGAGCCCGGCTTGTGCCAACAGCCTGCAGAGCCTGGAGGATGACCCCTCGGTGGCCTGAGCTGCTGGCAGGCTGCTTGGGACAGATTCCGAGGGAGTCCTGTGCGCTCCAGGGTGCAGCTGTCCAGCAGAGCGTGCTGTGGCGGGGCCACTGTTCTAGATCCGCGCCGTGCAAACGGCGGCCACCAGCCCCGACCACCTTCCTCGAGATGCAGCCAGTGTGATCCAGGAACCGAATAGCTAAACTCCTGAATCAGTAAGTACAGGCACACAGGAATGAAACAGCAGCCTCCATTAGTCAGAATGCCCAGAAACTGAGAGGCAAAAGCTATGTGTTAAGGTAAGTTTTATTTTCAAGTTGCCTGAAAAGTACCTAGAAACTTTACATTCTTTAAACTTTTGTTTCTAAAAACTGTTCCAAGAGGCATGAGTCCAATATACCTTCTTAGTAACTGGAAGACAGTGACTGTGGTCTAATCTTTCTTTGATTTCATTACGGGACTGTCTCAGAACCTGAACACCAGTGCCCATGTATATTAACTGCAGAAAGTGATAGGGATCAGGCTGAATTAGAACGAAGCCCAAGGAGAAGCCTGGATCTTTGCAGCAACATCATAGGATACTTGTATTCTGATTATTGAGGTTTTATTGAAACACAAGCAGTATTTTAATAGTTACCTGCCAAGATTTTTGAGGCTTAAGAGACTAAAAAACTAAACTACTGTTTTATCTCATTTACTTGATTAATATCTAAGTGATCTAGGCCTAGTTCCCAGCCCTGAAGGCTTCCTCTACCTACCTCTGAGGCCAGCAATCGGTACTCAGGACACCCTTGCTGTTCCCCATCACTGGCCATGATGTAAGCAGGAGGGAGCTCAGGGAGCCTCAGCTCTGCTCACTATTGCCGCTTTGATTTTTGTGGCGCTTCTGCTCTGCTACTGGGTCCTGTTCTCCTCTTGCACCTGAGCTTTGAATATAACCTGTTTGGCACCTCAGTCCATTCAGATAGGAGAAGCCATCTCAACTGTGTCTCTCACCCAGAACAGATGCCCCCAAACCTCAGTTCACTATGCTCCACCCGTCGGACCAAACTCCTTTCAGAGCCTGCCCACATTGTTCAATAATTCATTCTACGGACGTTTTTAAGGGCCCCAAGTTGCCAGCAACTATGCCAGCAGGAGCCACAAACATTATGGACACAAAGCTTCTAGGTAGGGAAAGAGACAGTGGGAGAAATGAAAACTAAACCCACTATCAAAAGGCATATACAGAAAGCCAGCAGCAGGAGCCAGGCTGAAAGCAGGAGTCTGTTCTGAGGGGCTCTGGTACTCAGGGCACGGGACTTTAGAGAAGGGACTGAAGCACACGGTGCGTTAGGATCCAGAGTCTCTAACACTGAAGGTGCTGAGCAGCAGACAGGCCCCCGCAGCCCCGCTTCCAGGGCAGGTGGCCTGAAACTGCAGGAGGACTCGCTGCAGGGCCTCCTGCTGACCGAGCTTCAAAAGGCACAGCGGGGCATCCCTACGTGGCGCTCTTTGTGCCACCGAGTGAAGGCCCTTACTTGATTCTACGTGAACGCTAAGAGGAGGCACACGTGTGGAGTTCATCCCAAAGTGGCTGGAGGCCCAGGAAGGCGACTAGGCCGGGCCCACGTCACTGGTGTCGCTGCCTCTCCATTAGGAAGAAAGGGTTTTGTGTTGCCCTGTGTGTGGTCAGAAATGATAATTAATCTACGTGGCTAAAAATGTGTGCCTACATTCTGGAGGGACTCTCAGCTCCTGCTGCAAGAGGAAGCAGTAATGTCACATGCTGAAATAATTATCATTGATTAAAAGATTCAAACAGCAAACTCCTCACACCCAGACACAGGACCATGGCTACCTGGTGGCGAGCAGTGGGTACGTGTGAACGGGACTGAACCAGGCTTCCTTTCTCCGTGGCATGCTGTCGTAAATAAGAAGGTCCTTCTCCGTCAGTACAACCAGGGCTGGCCTCCACCGCTTCTCGCTGTCCCCAGGCACCTGAAACAGAAAGCAGAGAACCATCAAGCAACAGCCTGAGACGAGAGAAACGGGAAGGAGAAGCTGGCAGCTCCCCGTCAGAAGGCCCCACGGCACAAGTATCTTTTGGTTCAGGCTGAGTCCCCAGGTGGCTCAGTGGATCCGCCGCCCATGCAAGAAGCACAGGAGACGCTGGTCCACCCCTGGGCTGGAAGATCCCCTGAAGGAGGAAATGGCAGCCTGCTCCAGAATTCTCGCCCGGAGAATCCCAGGGACAGGGGAGCCTGGCAGCCCCAGTCCACAGGATCACAAACAGCTGCACACGACGCACGCACGGAGAATCAAAGTGAGAGTGAGCCACTCGTGGTTGCAGGATTCTGGATCCCTGAAAACATGGTTTCTCAAGGGCCCTGGTTTACAGTCAGTGCCGCCAAGAAGTAGCCGGCAGCCAAGACCTGCTGCTGATTCTCACCTGCCAGTCAGCACAGACACCTCTGTTCACAGCGGGGCCACACGTGTGGGGGAAGAAGCACTCCCACGTGGCCCTCTGATAGAGTGCACTGCTTTCATTATGAAATGGTAGGCCTGAAAACTTCTGAATCAATATCCAGAGACTAAAAACGTAGCACAGAGGCCAGCGTCTGTCTGCGCAGGCGTGAGGCATCACAGCTGTTCCAAAAGCCGCTGGCTCTTTGATTCTTTCTGTGCTTCAGGCACCATTTTGAAATTCTCTTGTTCTGTTGAATGTTTATTTCCATTCATGCAAATACTTCTTTAACTCAAGGGCTGGGATGACCTGGCAGGGATCCAAGAGGATTCGAACATTGGCCGGATGTTTGGACCAGATGACTTTTAAGGCTCCTTTCAGTCCTAAGGCTGAGCCTGTGGAGCTCAGCTCTTATTTCACGGGTCATCCCTCCTCTTCCCAGTGTTGTTGCTTAAACTTTCTAAGTGTTCTTCCATCTATGAAAAGGCCTTCCTTCCCATTTGAACTCTGGGAGTAAATCTCTCCGATCAGTTTGGAAAAGCTCAGTACTCCAGCCTTGCTACCCAAAGCACGGATCATGTTCTAGCTGCATCGGCATCACCTGGACGCTTGTGAGGAATGCAGAATCTTGGCTCATCCCAGACCTACTGAGTCAGCCTCTGCATTTTCACCAGGTCCTCAGGGGTTCATATGCTCATTAAAGGTAAGAAACGCTGCTCTAGACGGGGTTAAGGTTGTCTTTGGCAACTAATCCAGTGAGGGTTTAAACTCTCTCATAATGAACCACTATCCCACATCGACTCAGAACAAAAGGAAACACTGAACTAAGTAAGCAAACTAATCAGGAAGCTCAATAAATGATAAAGCTAATTTCTCCCCTTCCTGTTCATATCATTATCTTTTCTTAAGTGCCTCAGTGAGATCTGTGTTGAGTGGAAGCAAGTGTGTGTGGCTTTAGAAACGATTGATCAAAAAAGATGATGTGCAGGATGATACGAGGGCTGTAGCTTGCAGGCTGCCTGAATCTGAGACCCTGCTCCATTATTCATTGCCTGTGTGACTTGGGGCAAGTGGTTATTCTCTGTGCTTCTATTTCCTCCCTGATAATGATAACATCAATATACAACAGTATATTCTGGAACTAGAAGCCCTGGACATAAATCACAGCTCCACAGTGTGCTGCAAGATCCCACGAGATCATGCGATATTGAACAAGTCAGCTAATCTCTTTGTATCTCCATTTCTGTATCTGTGAAATGGGGAAATAATAGGACCTATAGAGGGTTGGTGTGAAGATTGAGTTAAAATGTCTGAAATGTAGAATAAACAGCATTTAGAGCTTGTTTATGGACATGAGATCAAACCAGTCCATCCTGAAGGAAATCAGTCCTGAATATTCACTGGAAGGTCTCATGCTAAAGCTGAAACTCCAATACTTTGGCCACGTGATGCAAAGAACTGACTCACTGGAAAAGACCCTGATGCTGGGAAAGATTGAGGGCAGGCGGAGAAGGGGACGACAGAGGATGAGATGGCTGGATAGCTTCACCGACTCAATGGACGTGAGTCTGAGTGAATTCCGGGAGTTGGTGATGGACAGGGAGGCCTGGCGTGCTGCAGTCCATGGGGTCGCAAAGAGTCAGACACGACTGAGCGACTGAACAACCAGCAAGAGCCTGTTGAGCAGCATGGCCCTCAAGACTGGTGTGCAGATCAAGTGAGGCAGTGCACAGTATGTCCCGCACACGGTACCTGGCAGATGGTAAAACTCAGGGTGAGAAAACTGTGGAAGACTCACTGATGTTTAAACTTCTCAAAAAAAGGTATTCTTTGGAAATGGCAACAGTATGACAAAGTACTGACTTTCCTTGGGAAAAATGATAAGGCAAGCCAAGAATATCTTTGGTGCTGACGATTTCAATTCATCCTCCTCCGAGGAAGAATTCATTGCACAATGATCACTTTTCTTTTTTAATGCCCTTCTTCCAACAATTCCAAATAAGAATTTCCTTTTTAGAATGAAGAAATGCCCTGTAAAGTTATTAATACTAGAATATGAATGACTGCCTGGCTTATTTTCTCCTTTATGCATTTTATGCATGCAAAAAACTGAGCCCTAGCTTATTGCTTTTTCCAGAAGTACAACAGCGTCTTCAAGAGATCAAAATGAATTGATAGAGAAAGGAAGGTAGCAGACTGTACAAGGTGAATAAGCTGTGGTCTCAAGGCATAAAGTGTTCAGGGGTTGGAATAAGTTTTTTCCAGCCTCTACATTAACCATGAAATTAAAACATACTTGCTCCTTGGAAGAAAAGCTATGACAAGCCAGACAGCATATTAAAGAGCTGAGACATCACTTGCCGACAGAGGTTCGTATAGTCAAAGCCATGGTTTTTCCACTAGTCATGTACAGATGTGAGAGTTGGACTATCGAGAAAGCTGAGCCACAGAACTGACACTTTTGAACTGTGATGTTGGAGAAGACTCTTGAGAGTCCTTGGACTGCAAGAAGTCCTAAATGCAACCAGTCCTGAATATTCATTGGAAAGACTGATGTTGAAACTGAAGCTCCAATACTTTGGCCACCTGATGCAAAGAGCCAACTCATTGGAAAAGACCCTGATGTTGGGAAGACTGAAGACAGGAGAAGAAGGGAGTGATGAAATAGTTGGATGGCATCATTGACTCAATGGACATGTTTGAGCAGACTCTGGGAGACAGTGAAGGACAGGGAAGCCTGGAATGCTGCAGTCCAGGGGGCGTAGAGTCAGACACAGTTGAGCGACTGAACAACAACATTACACTTTGTAACTGCTTTTCCAGCTCATTACACAGGACTTCAGAAGCTAGACAGTCCTCCCAAAGTGCCTGTCTTACCTGGTCAGATCTGACCCGTTGACTGTCTGGAACCAGTCATCTCAATGTGAACACAACTAAGCATCCTTCTTGAAAAACAATATGAAGTTTGCAAAATAACCCTCAACAGTAAATACCCTCAGTGACATGCAAATCTTTCTAATGGTGGAGTCATAAACTAGCCCACGTGTCAAGTGGTGTATATGGGCATGAACAATTCCAAAGCCCTAGCCACAGTTTGTGGCTTATTAAAAACTTCTGCTGATAGGTTAACTTTGCTACGAGAAGACTCAGAGAGGGCGACCCTGCCAACTCTGTGCAGAAGGCTCAGTCTGATACTGCGTGGCTGCTCAAAGGCAACAGAAGGCTGCCCCTGAGGCCCGCTGGCTCTATAGGGAGGGAAAAGTCATGCTGACGAGCAGAGTTTAAAGCCATACTTGGGGTCACATGAGCTCACACTGTGAAGTCTTTCGAGGACACTTTTATTCAGGCTTGAATATTTTAGGCTGTTGTTTGGTGCTAACTTCTATTACAAATCCAAATTTCCTGGCATCCAAAGATTCTCCAATGTTAATACAACAGTTCCGGGGTCGTGTCTATGTTTTACTGAAATGCGACTCCTGAGACAGATGCGGCAGCTTCCACTGTGATCCCGGCTTCCCGCCACCAGATCTGCATTGAGCAGAGTCTCAAGAACTGACCGTGTTTCTAATGAAGACAGTGAAAGGAAAGAAACGGAAACAGACCTGCAGTTCAGAGATGATTCTGACACACAGCTGAGCTAAACCTCATAAAGAGCCATCCCACAGCCACCTCTGCAGAGCAGGAGACGAGGGCTGCAAAACGGCAAGAAGGGCCTAAGAGAAGAAAGAAGTCATTGCGAAGCATGGAGGGAACAGGGACTTTCCTGCTGGTCCGCACGTTAAGACTCTGCTTTGCAGCACAGGGGATGTGGGCTCGATCCCCGGCGGGGGCACTAAGATCCCATGAGCCATGCTGCAGCTGAAGCCCACGCACCAGACTGGAGGGCCGCCACGCTGACCGCTGGGTCTGGGCACTTGAGGGCCGGTGAGCCACACACTGCACCCGCACAGCGCAGCGAATGAGTCCATGCGCTGCAGAGGGCCCTGGGTGCAGAGACCAAGACCCGATGCAGCCAAACAAGCATTACAGAAAACTAGGGAAACCGAGGGACACATGGTAGAGACGCGTGGAGTCAGCACGCTGCGCACCTGCAGCCCCACACAGCGCTCCGTGTCGATCACATCTCAGGCTCAAAGACACTGCAGGCGGCAGCCACTGACTCCTCCACTTGAGACACGACTCATAAGTCATCTAGTCATAAAATGTGGAACAATCAGAAGAGAGTGTGTATAGGGTTGCAGCCTGGTTGGGATCCCAGATTTTATGCCTTTATCTTCTGACAATTCACACCTCTGAGCAGGGTCCCTAACAAACCCTGAAACACAGCTTGAAAACTGCTGACCTCATTTCCTCTACAATATTTGAAATCTGAAGATTACTTTCAGAGATGGTTTTACCAAAATCTTTCCGTGCTCTTTCTGTAGGTATTTTAAAGAGAAGAATGATACTGTTGCCTCTTAGAGTTATACAGATAAAATGAATTCATACACAGAGAGCTTAGAACAGTGTCCTGCATACAGTAGGCAGGCAAGCCTTAAGCGTGTTAGCACTTCCTGTGAACATTTTGCAATGTCTAGAAACACTGAATCACTATGTTGTGCACTTGGAACCAGTAACGTGCTGTAGGTCAAGTATACTTCAAAGAAACAGACCAACTCATAGAAAGACCAGATTTGTGATTCAGAGGTGGGAGGAAAGGAAGAGGAACTGGAGGAAGACGGTCAAAAGGTACAAACTTCCAGTTATAAGGTAAATAAGTATTAGTGATGAACATAATTAATATAATTAACATTGCTGTGTGTGTGAAATCTTTTAAGAGGCCAGATGCTAAGAGCTCTCATCACAAGGAAAAAAATTTTTTTTCTTTTTCTTTTATTTTGTGTTTTTATGAGATGGTAGATATTCACTAAACCTATTGTGGTAGTCAGTCCATTAGGTATGGTAGGTAAAACCATTATGTTGTATACCTTAAACTTATACAGAGCTGTATTCCAATTATATCCAATAAAACTGGAAGAAAAACAAATAAGTAAAATTTAATATAAATAAACCCTAACCCTAACCCCTAACCCTAACCCTAATGTCTTCCTCTGCCAAAGGGTGGGGCAAGTCTAAATTATCACTAACAGCCTCTCCAAATGCAAAATCGGATCTTTTTTTTTTTTTTCAGTATAAAGTTCCCTGCTTATAGGCTGGGGCTGCTTTAGCTTCTAGACTCTCGCTTTAAACCTCTTCTGTGTTCAGCGGACTTTGTGTACCGGGAAAAAGACAAGTGTGGGTTTCTCCTTCCCTCACACCAGCTCACTCCGCCCAAGCTGCTTATTTTCTGCCTTCTACTTGAGCACAGGGTAAAGGGGGGAGGAGGCAGGAAGAGCTCAGAGTCTTTGGAATCAGATAACAACATCTTCAAAATCGAGCTTTGCCAGTTCTCAGCTGGAACTACTCTGAGCACTTGCTCACGATGTGGCTGCGGCCCGCCAGGCTCCTCTGTCCACGGGACTCTCCAGGCAAGAACACTGGAGGGGGTTGCCATCCTCTCCTCCAGGGGATCTTCCTGACCCGGGGATCGAACCTGTGTCTGCGGCGCTGTGAGCAGATTCCTTAACACTGAGCCCCCAGTGCCCTCCTGTGCATACTATGTGGGGATTAAATGCGATGATGTATATGGAGCACTTCCCCTAAGGTGGGTGGGCTTCCCTGGTGGCTCAGACAGTGACGGATCGGCCTGCAGTGCAGGAGATCCAGATTCGACCCTTGGGTTGGGAGAATTCCATGGACAGAGGAGCTGGGCGGCCTACAGTCCACGGGGTCCCAAAGAGTCAGACAGGACTGAGTGACTTTCAGCTTCGCTGTCACATGGTTGGTACCAGCGGCTTGACTATGTCCATTTCACAGCTTCCTGACCAGGGATGGAACCTCCACCCCCAGCTCTGGAAGGCAAAGTCTTAACCACTGGACCGCCCGGGAAGCCCTCGACTTTAACATCTTTTCACTTCAAGTTGCTAAGTATTTAGAACAAAGGACAAGATACCAGGGTAAAATAATTAGCAGTTATCAACTTCCAGATGCTTTACAAACATTAGATAATCCCTGCACCAGGTCTCAGAGAGGCGGATAAAGATCATGTCTACACTACCAGAAGAAGACGGCGGGGAGCTGCTCAGTAAGCCCCTCAGCCTGCAGCTCTCCTCCAGCTGGTCCTGAAGTGCCCCTAGACCCAGAAAGTGGGAGCCCAAGGGGACCTCCACAGCTGGATGCAGAGGAGATGGAGAGAGTGGAGAGGAGAAAGGGAAAGAGGCTGGAAAAGGAGGGTTCAGGACACGGTTCTGGGGCAGCCTCAGGTTCACAGGACTAACTCCTCACCTCTCACACAGATCCCAATTTGTTTGGCACCTGGATAAAAGGAGGAATTTAAGAGTGGCTTACAGTGAGGAGCAGACTGGGTGATCCTTTGTTTAATGGGTGTCAAGACAAGGATGAAAAATGGTAGAGAAAGCCAAGTGAGAACTGTGGGGTGAAAAATATAGTCTGACTATTGGACCCTTGGAACATTCCCTGGCAGCTCAGCAGTAGAGAATCCGCCTGCAGTGCAGGAAACGTGAGTTCAATCCCTGGGTCGGGAAGATCCCCTGCAGGAGGAAATGGCAACCCACTCCAGTATTCATGCCTGGAAAATCCCATGGACAGAGGAGCCTGGTGGGCTGCAGTCCATGGGGTCGCAAAGAGTCGGACACGATTGAGTGACTGAGCACACACATGTATATTTCAGTATGAACTCAACTCATCTCACCTGCAAAGACCCTATTTCCAGACCAGGTCACCTTCTAGATTTAGGGGGCAGGCTTAAGGCAATAGAACTGCCTTATGACCCAGCAATCCCACTGCTGGGCATACACACCGAGGAAACCAGAATTGAAAGAGACACATGTACCCCAATGTTCATTGCAGCACTGTTCATAATAGCCAGGACATGGAAGCAACCTAGATGTCCATCAGCAGATGAATGGATAAGAAAACTGTGGTGCATTTACACAATGGAGTACTACTCAGCCCTTAAAAAGAATAAATTTGAATCAGTTCTAATGAGATGGATGAAACTGGAGCCGATTATACAGAGTGAAGTAAGCCAGAAAGAAAAACAGCAATACAGTATACTGACACATATATATGGAATTTAGAAGATAGTAATGATGACCCTGTATGTGAGACAACAAAAGAGACACAGATGATTCGGGAGAATGGCATTGAAACATGTATACTATCATGCAAGAAACAAAGCGCCAGTTTATGTTCGATACAGGATACAGGATGCTTGGGGCTGGTGCATGGGATGATCCAGAGAGATGATATGGGGTGAGAGGTGGGAGGGGGCTTCAGGATTGGGAGCTCGTGTGGCTGATGCATGTCAATGTGTGGCAAAACCAATACAGTATTGTAAAGTAGAATAAAGTAAAAATAAAATTTTTTTAAAAAGTAAAAAAAAAAAGAAATTCATCATAAGAGAATGGTCTGAATCTACTACATCTTCAGTTTTCAGCTTTATTTATTTTTTTTGCCGTGAACGCTTGTAGACTTGGAGTACATTTGTTGAAAGCTATCATTTACTGAGTATGCAGAAGGTCAGATGCTAATGGACTCTAACAGAGGCCTTGATGACTATTAAAAGTAATGCCTTGGTCCTTGGGATCTCATAATGAGCCAGTCTTAGGGCAGATGACACATATCCAGGGAGACCAGTGCAGAGCCAGGGTTTAAATGTCCTCTCATCACAGAGCATCACGCAAAGAGGAGGCGGGAGGCATGAGCAGGTTCAGTCCCCATCACGCCCGGAGCATCCCCATCACGCCAACTGGACCTTTCAACCGCCTTGCCCCACGGGCTCACTACTACTAAGCTAGCTCTTCAAAGTGATGACAGTCTAAGAGACACCCGAGGAAGGGCTTCCAAGGCCTCTTCTTGCTCTGAAAGACTGCTGGACTCCACCTGGAGTTCTTTCTATCTCTGTTTTACAGTGGGTGCAAGCTGAACATAGTCAACATGGACTAAAGGCTTGAAAGAACCAGATCCGCGCACCCCAGCCTGTGCCTCACTAAGTTTGGGATGATTTTCCACCCAACAGGCTTCCCCGGTAGCTGAGATGGTAGAGTCTGCCTGCAATGCAGGAGACTGGGGTTCGATCCCCAGCTTGGGAAGATCCCCTGGAGAAGAAAATGGTACCCCACTCCAGTGTTCTTGCCTGGAGAATCCTCATGGACAGAGGAGCCTGGCGGGCTGCAGTCCACGGGGTCGAAAGGAGTCAGACAGGACACTTTTCGCCGTACACCTGCCTCTGCCTTTTGAAAAAGAAGACAGCCCTGCTGGAGCCTGTACTACAGGAAAACAAATCCCGCCATTGCCCCTTCTTCCCACCCTTTCCTGCACCTCAGTCTAAGTAACGCTCCCTCCAAGGAGAAAGGTGTCCAGACCCAGGGACTGACTGCCCATCTCCACCTGTCCCGACCTGGGGGAGCCGCTGCATGCATGCTGAGTCGCTCCAGTCGAGTCCGACTCTTTGTGAGTCCACAGGCTGTAGCCCACCAGCGCCTCTGTCCATGGGATTCTCCAGGCAGGAACACGAGTGGGTTGCTGTGCCCTTCCCCAGGGGATCTTCCCGGCCCCGGGATCGAACCCAGGTCTCCTGCACTGCAGGTGGGTTCTTTACCAACTTAGCCCCCAGGGAAGCCCTTCCCGGAGTGAGCGCTGAAACACTGCCGGTAGCTGTCCTTTTCTGCAGCCCAGGTGTTGCTTATGGTGAGGCGAAATGAACAGTTGATCATGTGCTAGAATTTGACAAACTTGCACTTTCTTCTGCCATTATGGCTCCATTCCACTTATTCTTTAACTTTTTTAAAGAACACAGGGTCTTCAGGCTTCGTCGCAGCGCGCAGAATCTTTAGTCGCCACCTGCAGGCTCTGAGCTGTGGGATCTAGCTTCCTGATCACGGATCACACCCAGGTCCCCTGCTTTGGGAGGAGAGTCTTCGCCAGTGGACCTCCAGGGAATTTTCCCCCATTATGTGGGGTTCTTGCCTTTTTTACTGAAGTGTAATTGCTTTACAATTTGTGTCATGTGTCTGCTCTATAACACGGCAGCCGCAAGCACACATATATCTCTTCTTCAGCCTCCCTCCTCCCACCACCCCACCCCCTAGGTCCACACAGAGCGCTGTGCTGGCTCCCTACTAGCTGTGCGCTTCATGCACGGTAGCGGATGCACGTCACCGCTCCTCTGCTGCTCACCCCATATATTAGTGTATCTATGTACACGGAATCTAGAAAACGACTGATGCACCTACCTGCAGGGCAGGAGGAGAGACGCAGACGCGGAGAAAGGACTTGCGGACACAATGGGGGAAGGTGGGGGGGACCCGCTGCATTTAGAGTCGAAGCTTTATTCACAGCCCCCCTCAGCGCCTTGGCTCAACTGGGAACACGCTGGGCTCTCCCCAGGACCGGGCCGCTCCCTGCGGACCACTCAGAACACCGGCTGTTTGCAATGGAGGCCTGGAGTTTGCATGAAACTGCATTCTGTAGAGTGCTTCAGAACCACTGATTCTTTTAAACCTGTAAACATTCCCTTTTCATCCTGTTTACTTATGTGCTCAGGTCAATCCTTTCTGAGAAAAGTCCAGAAGTAAACTTCAGCTGCCGAATTATAGAATGCTATGTGTGACTAACGTGAGTGTTGTCTGGGGTTTGCTTATTTATCATCAAGTCTCTCAAAACCAGTGGCAAGTTAGAAGAGGCAGTTGAGAGAGGTCTGGAGAGAACGCGTGTGCTCAGTTGCATCAGTCTGTCTGGAGAGGCGAAGGCAGGGCGTTCTGTTGTTTAATCCACCCAGTTTGTTGTGGCTGTTGTTAACGGCAGCTCTAAGAAATAAGACGAGCACTGTGCTGTTTCACTTTTTTGAACCCTTTCAACATTTTCTGCATTTATTATATCCCTATCTTATAGAAGAAGAAATGTGGTTTAGAGAGGTCGTGGATAAGCCAAGCTCACATCAGTTCCATTCTTCAGCGCTGTGATGATCGCAAAGCTGCCCACCCCCGTGAGGAAAGGGCAGGGTGTGGGCAAAGGGGGAAAGGCAGGAGAGGCCGGCAGGCACCCCGCGGCACCATCCCCCCTACAGAGGGCAAGGCGCTCTGCCCGCAGCAGTCTCCCCCTGCAGGCTCCTTCTGTGCCCCCTTCCCGTCTCCTGGCGCCGGCGGCTTCATCAGGCCAGACACTGGTTTAATCAAAGCTCCTGACTCCCCAGGCCTCACATCTGATTAAAGTAATTCAAGACTAAGATGTAAATGACTCATAACCCATAGACGCTATTCCATAAAGGGACATTTCTATTTTCAGCAAGCAGCTGGGACAAAATTACTGTCCCATGTCTATTCTTCATCACACAACCGAGGGGCTGGTAAATGAAACAGTCTGCTTTCCAAAGGGGATGAAACGTTACATTATACTATAAATTCAATTTGCATGTTTTTGTAATTTTAGTAAATCCATTTCCTTGTGGGTGTGGCTCGCCCCACTACAAATGTTAGCAAATTCTAAGAAAGCGAAGTCCAATTTAATATGCTGTGTAGTTTTAAATCAACCAAATAGCATATGTTAAGGGACAAGTAACAGATAAGTACCGTAGGCTGTGAAATAGTGTTTGAACATTTGTAAACCACCAAACTTCTCTAGATGTTAGAACAGCCAGGAAGTCAAGCAGATTCTGGCCCCTACAGTCCATGGCTTAAAGCCACTCAGCTCAGAAGACACTTTCAGGACCTCCCTGGCGGCCTAGTGGGGTGGGCTCTGCGTTCCCTCTGCAGGGGACACAGGTTTGATCCCTGGTTGGGGAACTAAGACCCCACATCCTGCATCATGTGGCCAAAAAAATGAATAAATAAATACTCTATAAAACATGCATGTAAAGTTGCTTCAGCCGTGTCTGACTCTGTGCGACTCTGGACTGTAGCCCGGCAGGCTCCTCTGTCCATGGGATTCTCCAGGCAAGAATACTGGAGTGGGTTGCCATGCCTCTCCCCCTCCCCCAGGGAATCCTAACCCGTCGATCCCCACGGGCTCACTACTACTAAGCTAGCTCTTCAAAGTGATGACAGTCTAAGAGACACCCGAGGAAGGGCTTCCAAGGCCTCTTCTTGCTCTGAAAGACTGCTGGACTCCACCTGGAGTTCTTTCTATCTCTGTTTTACAGTGGGTGCAAGCTGAACATAGTCAACATGGACTAAAGGCTTGAAAGAACCAGATCCGCGCACCCCAGCCTGTGCCTCACTAAGTTTGGGATGATTTTCCACCCAACAGGCTTCCCCGGTAGCTGAGATGGTAGAGTCTGCCTGCAATGCAGGAGACTGGGGTTCGATCCCCAGCTTGGGAAGATCCCCTGGAGAAGAAAATGGTACCCCACTCCAGTGTTCTTGCCTGGAGAATCCTCATGGACAGAGGAGCCTGGCGGGCTGCAGTCCACGGGGTCGAAAGGAGTCAGACAGGACACTTTTCGCCGTACACCTGCCTCTGCCTTTTGAAAAAGAAGACAGCCCTGCTGGAGCCTGTACTACAGGAAAACAAATCCCGCCATTGCCCCTTCTTCCCACCCTTTCCTGCACCTCAGTCTAAGTAACGCTCCCTCCAAGGAGAAAGGTGTCCAGACCCAGGGACTGACTGCCCATCTCCACCTGTCCCGACCTGGGGGAGCCGCTGCATGCATGCTGAGTCGCTCCAGTCGAGTCCGACTCTTTGTGAGTCCACAGGCTGTAGCCCACCAGCGCCTCTGTCCATGGGATTCTCCAGGCAGGAACACGAGTGGGTTGCTGTGCCCTTCCCCAGGGGATCTTCCCGGCCCCGGGATCGAACCCAGGTCTCCTGCACTGCAGGTGGGTTCTTTACCAACTTAGCCCCCAGGGAAGCCCTTCCCGGAGTGAGCGCTGAAACACTGCCGGTAGCTGTCCTTTTCTGCAGCCCAGGTGTTGCTTATGGTGAGGCGAAATGAACAGTTGATCATGTGCTAGAATTTGACAAACTTGCACTTTCTTCTGCCATTATGGCTCCATTCCACTTATTCTTTAACTTTTTTAAAGAACACAGGGTCTTCAGGCTTCGTCGCAGCGCGCAGAATCTTTAGTCGCCACCTGCAGGCTCTGAGCTGTGGGATCTAGCTTCCTGATCACGGATCACACCCAGGTCCCCTGCTTTGGGAGGAGAGTCTTCGCCAGTGGACCTCCAGGGAATTTTCCCCCATTATGTGGGGTTCTTGCCTTTTTTACTGAAGTGTAATTGCTTTACAATTTGTGTCATGTGTCTGCTCTATAACACGGCAGCCGCAAGCACACATATATCTCTTCTTCAGCCTCCCTCCTCCCACCACCCCACCCCCTAGGTCCACACAGAGCGCTGTGCTGGCTCCCTACTAGCTGTGCGCTTCATGCACGGTAGCGGATGCACGTCACCGCTCCTCTGCTGCTCACCCCATATATTAGTGTATCTATGTACACGGAATCTAGAAAACGACTGATGCACCTACCTGCAGGGCAGGAGGAGAGACGCAGACGCGGAGAAAGGACTTGCGGACACAATGGGGGAAGGTGGGGGGGACCCGCTGCATTTAGAGTCGAAGCTTTATTCACAGCCCCCCTCAGCGCCTTGGCTCAACTGGGAACACGCTGGGCTCTCCCCAGGACCGGGCCGCTCCCTGCGGACCACTCAGAACACCGGCTGTTTGCAATGGAGGCCTGGAGTTTGCATGAAACTGCATTCTGTAGAGTGCTTCAGAACCACTGATTCTTTTAAACCTGTAAACATTCCCTTTTCATCCTGTTTACTTATGTGCTCAGGTCAATCCTTTCTGAGAAAAGTCCAGAAGTAAACTTCAGCTGCCGAATTATAGAATGCTATGTGTGACTAACGTGAGTGTTGTCTGGGGTTTGCTTATTTATCATCAAGTCTCTCAAAACCAGTGGCAAGTTAGAAGAGGCAGTTGAGAGAGGTCTGGAGAGAACGCGTGTGCTCAGTTGCATCAGTCTGTCTGGAGAGGCGAAGGCAGGGCGTTCTGTTGTTTAATCCACCCAGTTTGTTGTGGCTGTTGTTAACGGCAGCTCTAAGAAATAAGACGAGCACTGTGCTGTTTCACTTTTTTGAACCCTTTCAACATTTTCTGCATTTATTATATCCCTATCTTATAGAAGAAGAAATGTGGTTTAGAGAGGTCGTGGATAAGCCAAGCTCACATCAGTTCCATTCTTCAGCGCTGTGATGATCGCAAAGCTGCCCACCCCCGTGAGGAAAGGGCAGGGTGTGGGCAAAGGGGGAAAGGCAGGAGAGGCCGGCAGGCACCCCGCGGCACCATCCCCCCTACAGAGGGCAAGGCGCTCTGCCCGCAGCAGTCTCCCCCTGCAGGCTCCTTCTGTGCCCCCTTCCCGTCTCCTGGCGCCGGCGGCTTCATCAGGCCAGACACTGGTTTAATCAAAGCTCCTGACTCCCCAGGCCTCACATCTGATTAAAGTAATTCAAGACTAAGATGTAAATGACTCATAACCCATAGACGCTATTCCATAAAGGGACATTTCTATTTTCAGCAAGCAGCTGGGACAAAATTACTGTCCCATGTCTATTCTTCATCACACAACCGAGGGGCTGGTAAATGAAACAGTCTGCTTTCCAAAGGGGATGAAACGTTACATTATACTATAAATTCAATTTGCATGTTTTTGTAATTTTAGTAAATCCATTTCCTTGTGGGTGTGGCTCGCCCCACTACAAATGTTAGCAAATTCTAAGAAAGCGAAGTCCAATTTAATATGCTGTGTAGTTTTAAATCAACCAAATAGCATATGTTAAGGGACAAGTAACAGATAAGTACCGTAGGCTGTGAAATAGTGTTTGAACATTTGTAAACCACCAAACTTCTCTAGATGTTAGAACAGCCAGGAAGTCAAGCAGATTCTGGCCCCTACAGTCCATGGCTTAAAGCCACTCAGCTCAGAAGACACTTTCAGGACCTCCCTGGCGGCCTAGTGGGGTGGGCTCTGCGTTCCCTCTGCAGGGGACACAGGTTTGATCCCTGGTTGTGGAACTAAGACCCCACATCCTGCATCATGTGGCCAAAAAAATGAATAAATAAATACTCTATAAAACATGCATGTAAAGTTGCTTCAGCCGTGTCTGACTCTGTGCGACTCTGGACTGTAGCCCGGCAGGCTCCTCTGTCCATGGGATTCTCCAGGCAAGAATACTGGAGTGGGTTGCCATGCCTCTCCCCCTCCCCCAGGGAATCCTAACCCGTCGAACCCAGGTCTCCCGCTTTGCAGGCAGATTCTTTCCCATCTGAGCTGCCAGGGAAGCTCAGTAAACGTGGCAGACAGAACACAGGACCTACACCATGGCTGCGGCCGGGGCCCCGGGCCCTGTGGCCGCTGTGCTCTCCATAGGCGATCCTCACGTCCCCCGGCTCCAGTGCCCCATGCCCGCCACCTCCCTGGGGGCTCAGGCTGTAAAGAACCCACCTGCGATGCAGGAGACCCAGCTTTGATCCCTGGGTCAGGAGGAGCCCCTGGAGGAGGGCACGGCAAGCCACTCCAGTGTTCTTGCCTAGAGATTCCAGTGGACAGCGAGCCTGGTAGGCTACAGTCCAGGGGTTGCAAAGAGTCAGACACGACTGAGCAGCTCACTTTCTCAGTAGGTATGAGCTGCCCCTCTTCACTTCCAGAGATGAAGGGAAGGCTGCTTCTAATCTGTAATGCTCACAGATAATTAAATTAGGCTTCTCGCAGTCTACTGGGAAAAAGCTATTTTATACTTTCATTAACTCCAAAGGCTATTTCAATTCTAGCCCCTGTTTGGTAAACAAGTTATCTTTCACTTACAGCCTTTCCTTCTCTAATGCCCAGGAAATCTGCCCTTTAAAGGGAGTCTAATAGGCAGCAGAAATTTGTAATTTTTTAAAAAGTTATCTTTTGAAAGATAGTTGACATTATCACTAAATCCAAAAGAGCAAATTATTCTAAAACCTAGTCTATGCTTCAGCATCCTCTGTTTCGTTTTCACTGTATCTTTGGGCTTCCTTATCTATTTCCTCATTTTATTAATTCTTCAAAGGAGAAAACCAAAAGTTCTTTGAAGGAATAAGTCACAAGGATGTAATGTACAGCGTAAAGAAGACGGTCAATAATATTGTAATAACCATGTGTGGGGACAGATGGTTACTAGATTTATCATGGTGACCATTTTATACTGCATGCAAATATGAAATTATTATGTCATATATCTGAAATTAAAATAATACCGTACATCAAATACAATTCAATTAAAGAGACTTTCAAAGGCAAAAGAATGCAGGGAGTGTTGGCCTCAGAAACACACCAGCATCTTTTTTTTTTTCACAAAATGTTCTGTATTATGCATCGCAGCTGCCAATATGCCCTCTGAAGTTTTCAACTTTTTAAAAATTTTCCACCTTTTGACCTTGCCCCATGGCACATGAGGTCTTATTTCCCTGGCTAGGGTCTGAACGGCCCTGCCCTGGAGGTGTGGAGCCCTAACCACTGGACCGCCAGGGAGTCCCTGAAGTTTCCAGCTTCTAATGACACCATAGATTTAGGGCACATCAGCATTTTCTAAAGTCATGGCCTAGTCCAGCGGGTATTCAATAATGCCAGGCACTATTCCACTATTTACTGTGCAAAAAAATAACATGTTTGCTCTGAGTTGCATATTTCAAAGTTTTATAACTAAACAAAAAAATAAAAAAGGAGTCATTTTACAGAGAGCTCAAACTTTGCGTGTCCAAGGATGAATGACAAATTCCAAAGTCCCCTTATCCTACTTTTGCTTCAATGCCTTCATAAAGCCTGTCCCAACTGGAAAGATTCTTTTTCTTCTCTGACCTCCTGGAAGCAAGGAGGCAGTCTGTATTAGGATCATAAATCTTTTCAGACAGTTCTAGTCTTTGAGTCAGCTCAGCTATTTATACTGTGATCTTGACCAGTTTTCCCCATGCTTCAGTTTCCACATCTGTAAAATGGGGGTAATTAAAGTCCCTCTCCTATGAGATTACTTGAAGGATGGAATCAGATAATGTGTGTACATGTTTTATAGCACACTGCCTGGCAAACACTAAATCCTCAAAAATCATTGTTTCTCAACATTTGGTGGGCAGACCACCTGCTTTCAAACCAGCTGGGCTGCTAGTTACAAATTCAGATGTCTGCCGTTCTAAGATCCAGTGCTTCAAAAATGCTGGGGGTGGCAGTGGGAGCATGAATTTATGCCACGGGGCCTGGGAAGCTGCGTGCCCACGATTCTTTGAGAACATCACCAGTAGGTGTCAATCACCACAACCACAATCACCATGAGCAGAGCACTCACTTTCCATCCGTAGTTTCCAAAGGCCAGTTCCCCTGGACTCTCTGCCTTGGCATCACGAGGGGACTCCTCAAGCATAGATTCTTAACCCCCAAATCCAGCGAACCCAACAGTGTGCCTGGGGCTGACGCCGCACATCTCCCCTTTCTGATCTTCTTCTGGGGGTTCTGATGCTCAACCTGCTTTGAGATTCCCTGGCCCGCATAACTCATTCAGACGCTGGGAGACGGCCCTTTCTTTTTCAACCATTTAGTCAGTGTCCATGATGCTATGATGAACGTTTGTTGCTGAAATGAGCTGACCGGAATAACGGTGTGCTGGCCGGAGCAAGCCTCTCATCTGTGACCTGCTCTGCTTGGTGACCCCTCCCCTTCACTCCTTCCCGATACAACGTCCACGGACATTTCATTCCTGCACGGTAGCTTCTCCAGTCTCTAGTCATTAACACACCATTATCAAGATCTTCTTTGTATTTACTTATTATGAGAACAACTGCTAGCTCCCACCCAAAATCTATTCTGTCTTTTCTTATTAAAGGAATTAGAATTAACCAAAATTATTAGGAGTGACTACCAGTTCACTTCAGTCGCTCAGTTGTGTCCCACTCTCTGTGACCCCATGAATCACCACACGCCAGGCCTCCCTGTCCATCACCATCTCCCGGAGTTCACTCAGACTCACGTCCATCGAATACATGATGCCATCCAGACATCTCATCCTCAGTCGTCCCCTTCTCCTCCTGCCCCCAGTCCCTCCCAGCATCAAAGTCTTTTCTAGTGAGTCAACTCTTCGTATGAGGTGGCCAAAGTACTGGAGTTTCAGCTTCAGCATCATTCCTTCCAAAGAAATCCCAGGGCTGATCTCCTTCAGAATGGACTGGTTGGATCTCCTTGCAGTCCAAGGGACTCTCAAGAGTCTTCTCCAACACCACGGTTCAAAAGCATCAATTCTTCAGCACTCAGCCTCCTTCACAGTCCAACTCTCACATCCATACATGACCACAGGAAAAACCATAGCCTTGATGAGATGGACCTTAGTCGGCAAAGTAATGTCTCTGCTTTTCAATATGCTATCTAGCTTAGTCATAACTTTTCTTCCAAGGAGTAAGCGTCTTTTAATTTCATGGCTGCAGTCACCATCTGCAGTGACTTTGGAGGCCAAAAAAATAAAGTCTGACACTGTTTCCACTGTTTCCCCATCTATTTCCCATGAAGTGATGGGACCAGATGCCACGATCTTCATTTTCTGAATGTTGAGCTTTAAGACAACTTTTTCACTCTCCCCTTTCACCTTCATCAAGAGGCCCTTTAGCTCCTCTTCACTTTCTGCCATAAGGATGGTGTCATCTGCATATCTGAGGTCATTGATATTTCTCCCGGCAATCTTGATTCCAGCTTGTGTTTCTTCCAGTCCAGCGTTTCTCATGATGTACTCTGTATAGAAGTTAAATAAGGAGGGTGACAATATACAGCCTTGACGTACTCCTTTTCCTATTTGGAACCAGTCTGTTGTTCCATGTCCAGTTCTAACTGTTGCTTCTTGACCTGCATACAGATTTCTCAAGAAGCAGGTCAGGTGGTCTGGTATTCCCATCTCTTTCAGAATTTTCCACAGTTTCTTGTGATCCACACTTAGGCTTTGGCATAATCAATAAAGCCGAAAGAGATGTTTTTCTGGAACTCTCTTGCTTTTTCCATGATCCAGTGGATGTTGGCAATTTGATCTCTGGTTCCTCTGCCTTTTCTAAAACCAGCTTGAACATCAGGTTCACGGTTCATGTATTGCTGAAGCCTGGC
>SJYG01000824.1:361699-380089 GCA_006410535.1 Litocranius walleri | reverse complement strand
GATGTCCATGTGTAGAGTCTTCTCTTGTGTTGTTGGGAGAGGGTGTTTGCTATGACCAGTGCATTTTCTTGGCAAAACTGTATTAGTTTTTGCCCTGCTTCATTCCGCATTCCAAGGCCAAATTTGCCTGTTACTCCAGATGTTTCTTGACTTCCCACTTTTGCATTCTAGTCCCCTATGATGAAAAGGACATCTTTTCTGGGTGTTAGTTCTAAAAGATCTTGTAGGTCTTCATAAAACCGTTCAACTTCAGCTTCTTCAGCATTACTGGTTGGGGCATAGACTTGGATAACTGTGATATTGAATGGTTTGCCTTGGAGATGAACAGAGATCATTCTGTCATTTTTGAGATTGCATCCAAGTACTGCATTTTGGACTCTTTTGTTGACCATGATGGCTACTCCATTTCTTCTGAGGGATTCCTGCCCACAGTAGTAGATATAATGGTCATCTGAGTTAAATTCACCCGTTCCAGTCCATTTTAGTTCGCTGATTCCTAGAATGTTGACATTCACTCTTACCATCTCTTGTTTGACCACTTCCAATTTGCCTTGATTCATGGACCTGACATTCCAAGTTCCTATGCAATATTGCTCTTTACAGCATCAGACCTTGCTTTTATCACCAGTCACATGCACAACTGGGTATTGTTTTTGCTTTGGCTCCATCCCTTCATTCTTTCTGGAGTTATGTCTCCACTGATCTCCAGTAGCGTGTTGGGCACCTAATGACCTGGGGAGTTCCTCTTTCAGTATCCTATCATTTTGCCTTTTCATACTGTTCATGAGGTTCTCAAGGCAAGAATACTGAAGTGGCTTGCCATTCCCTTCTCCAGTAGACCACGTTCTCTCAGCCCTCTCCACCATGACCCACCTGTCTTGGGTTGCCCAGCAGGCATGGCTTGGTTTCATTGAGTTAGACAAGGCTGTGGTCCTAGTGTGATTAGATTGACTAGCTTTCTGTGAGTATGGTTTCAGTGTGTCTGGCCTCTGATGCCCTCTTGCAACGCCTACCATCTTACTTGGGTTTCTCTTACCTTGGGCGTGGGGTATCTCTTCGTGGCTGCTCCAGCAAAGCACAGCTGCTGTTTCTTACCTTGGATGAGGGGTATCTCCTCCCTGCCACCCTTCCTGACCTTCAACGTGGGATGGCTCCTCTAGTCCCTCCTGCGCCCACGCAGCCACCGCTCCTTGGAGTGACTATATGCAGGGTTAAAACATTCTTACTCCTAGCTCCAGCTTTCACAGGCCTTCATATTTACCCTCCTCTGACAATTCCAATGCATGAGTGACCTCCACCTCTATTCTATTAGGATTGCTTAAACATCCGTTCATACACATTCATTTAATCACACATCCAGGCACCTCCTTCTCTGAAAAGAAGTCTCCTTTATGTCTACAGCGCACTCTTTGTAGTTACCAAACAGAGACCCATATAACTGTTATTTCCAAATAGAAAAATAACTATGGAAACGCAGGGTGACTGGTGCTCTTCTTTCTCTCTCTTTCCTAAGCAGAATCAAATGAGACATGGGGAGGCATGTTTCAAATGCAGCAGCACGTCAGGGCTGAAATCCTTCCAAAGGTGGACATTTTGTGGATGTTCCTGAACCTCTCAGGAGGGCTTTTAATGACAGATTTCATATAAAATTACCCTCATACTAATTAAGTCTGAGATCTGACTTCAATGTACAAAAGTGATAATGTGGCACACCAACTACTGAGAATCTAAAGAGAACGTTGCCCTCTGTAAACACATGTCTTTCTGTTCGTTCTCTCTGTCCTGCTTTCGGAACTCATCCATCCACTCACAGAGCCTTTATTTGGCACAAGTTGTGCGCTAGGCCCCCCGCTCAGCGTCTTGGTCACTTATCGGTGGTGGAAGGTAGACAGGGCAGAAAAGAGGGTAAACCAGCAACCAGGATGAAAATGTTAACCTGGCCAGTGTTACAAGGAGACAGAACAGGCTGAATCTAATGAGATGCATGCCAAATGACTTAGATACATAATATGGCTGAAATTTCCACTTACAAATAGTTTTCATTACTTTCCAGTGACAGTGCCATGTTCTAACTCTGTGAAGAATATTTTAAAATCTAAATTTTGGCCTTCATGTTATTTAGCGGATGACCTGAGTGCAACCTGGCTTCTCCTGCTCCTCGCTTCTGGTTTCTCCAGCACCTCCCATTGATCTAATTTAAGAACATAACAGTATCTACTCCACAGGGTAACTGAGAGCCAAATGAAGTAATACAGGAAAAATGGGAGTATGGGAAGCATTATGTAAATGCCAATAGGGGCACACGCTTAAAAGCACAGTCACTAATAACGCTCCCTGCCGCAGTCTGCAGGGCTCATCACTCACGAAGTGACGTCCACTGTCACATCAGCGCATCTGTAACAAGTCTTATCCTGGCTACCCCTGTGCTAATTATAAGGTCTCAACTGAACACAAACAGCAGCACTTTTGATTCTCCGGAGTGCGCTGTTCTCGAGGCATTACATAGTCATCCCGGGGACTGGTTCCTTGACCTCTCATGGGTACCAAGGCCACAGATGCTCAAGGCCCTTACTGGGAGCGCAGTTGGTCCTCCGCATCCACCGATGCAGAGCACACAGGCTGGGAGAGCTGACGGCTGTTCCCCTAAATAAAGCGTCTGCAGAAGTGGGCGACACAAAGCACGCGCTGTTCTGTGTCTGATGCTCAGAGCCGACGCCTGGACACCCGGCTCCTAGATTTTCCTCGGTCCTTGGATCATCTGAAGTTCTGAAAGGAAGGAAAATTTGAAGTTCTGAAAATTTGCCATCCCCAACCCCACAAAATCCCTGCAGATGGTGACTGCAGCCATGAAATTAAAAGACGCTTGCTCCTTGGAAGAAAAGTTATGATCAACCTAGACAGCATGTTAAAAAGCAGAGACATTGCTCTGCCAACAAAGGCCTATCTAGTCAAAGCTATAGTTTTTCCAGTGGTCATGTATGGATGTGAGAGCCGGACTATAAAGAAAGCTGAGTGCCGAAGAATTGATGCTTTTTAACTGTGGTGCTAGGGAAGACTCTTGAGAGTCCCTTGGACTTCAAGGAGATCCAATCAGTCCATCCTAAAGGAAATCATCCCTGAAAATTCATTGGAAGGACTGATGCTGAAGCTGAAACTCCAATACTTTGACATGCAAAGAACTAACTCATTTGAAAAGACCCTGATGCTGGGAAAGATTGAAGGAGGGAGAAGGGGAGGACAGAGGATGAGATGGTTGGATGGCATCACCGACATAATGGACATGAGTTTGAGTGAACTCTGAGAGTTGGTGATGGATAGGGAGGCCTAGCGTGCTGTAGTCCATGGGGTCACAGGGAGTTGGACGTGGCTGAGCAACTGAACTGAATTGCACAAGAACATACTTCCCGTCTTTCTCTCTCTCTTTTTTTTCTTTTTTTTTGGCTACATCATAAGACACGCAGGATCTTAGTTCCCTGAGCAGGGTTTGCACCCCAGCAGTGGACGTACAGAGCCCTAAGCCCTGGATTGCCAGGGAAGCCCCTTGTCTTCTCCCCTTCTGTTTCCAACACTCCTTTCTATAGCAGCTTCTTATGTGCTCTTCATGCCAAACACTGTTAGATTTAGTCAACAACTTCTCCACCTTTTGACCCTTAGATAATCAATCGGTGACCTTTTTCATTAGAGCCACTGTTTTCCCTCCATCCATCTTAAGACCTGAGGATCAAAGGCTTACATGCTATTCTATAAAAGATTTTCCAGAGACACACAACTCTGGGACCTCTTCACTCTCTGACAGGAAGGACTGTCTGAGAAGAACTCTGGCTTTAAACTCACCATGTAGGGAGTGTAAGGTCTGGGACAGAAACGTATCACCCAAGACAACCTGCTCGGTTACAGACGGGCTGCAGCTGGGGTCAACAATGGCCCTGTTTTGTGAGTCTGTAAAGGCACTCATTCTGGTCTCTTGCCTCATAGTAACCTCATCTCCAGCAGATTTTGAGGTCCTTTCCAGCCTCGTCCCCCAAGGGTGAAGACCACCAGTACAGTCTGCACACTTTTCTCTCCCACACCCGTAAAAACTGTTCTTTCATCATCACTGTGTGTAAAGGAATATGGGTTAGGTTAAAGAAAGCAATTTCCATAATATGCAAGCATTTGGTCTCAGTGGCTGCAAAGAGCCATTCTCATTAAATTAAATTGAAAAAGGGATCCTTCAGTTGAAAAACAGAGAAGATGAAAACAAGTAAAAAAAAATAGACCACCTGAGTTTAATTTTACCACTTTCTCATATAAAGAGAATGAAAAAAGTGAAAGTGTTAGTCACTCAGTCCTGTCCAACTCTTTGTGACCCCTTGGACTGTAGCCCACCAGGCTCCTCTGTCCATGGAAATCTGCAGGCCAGACAGAATACTGGAGTGGGTGGCCGTTCCCTTCTCCAGGTAATCTTCCCAACCCTGGGATCAAGCCCAGGTCTCCTGAATTGCAGGCGGATTCATTCCTGTCTGAACCAAACTGGGATGAATCTCTTCTCACTGTTTCTATTGTAAGTCACTAAGGACCCACAGTTGACCCCATTCATGAGAAAAGTTAAGTCATCTATGAGCATCAATTTTTTTAAGTGTGAAAAAAGTCGGAAAGCTTTGCTAGAAAGCTACTCAGACAAAAATGATAAATGAACAGTCCTACATCAAACCAAAGATCTGAACAATTGATAAAAGCCCATTCACACCATCAGCACAGGCCCTCCTAACTAAAGGAGGTAATAAGTATCATTCATGGGACAAATGTTTTTGACCACATGCTGTATGCCAACAGTATGCCAGGAGTTGAGCATGCATGTTACGACAAGCAGAACCACATGGGACTTCCCAGAGGGAGCTTATAGGCTGCAAGAGGAGACAGATGCCGTGGGAATCACCGAGCAAACAGCAAGCATCGACTTCAGACGCTGGTGGCGCTGCCGCTCACCCTGAGGCTTGCACCGCAGCCCTACTGAGTCAAGTCTGCTCGCTCTTACTCAGGGAGCTTTGCTCATCTTAACTCTGAAATTCCCTTCGCATTAAATGCCATTCAAGGCAAGTGCTAACGTGGGTCAGTGAATTCGAAATGCACACCTGGACTAGCAGGTGCATGGAGGTTGCTGGCTTCCTGTGAATATTTCTGCAAACGGCAGATCCCTTTGCAAATGGCCCTTCACCCACACCGTGTTCGCAGGCCTTTTTTTTCTTTTTGGCAAATGTTTATACAGCTGTTAAAAAGAAAAACCAGGAAAAACAACTTTGGGGACTGAAAAAAAAAAGGCAAACCAAAACAGATACTCTTCTCTTGCTTTGATTTTCCATTTTCTCAGATTTTAAAAAACTCCATTCCAGGGAGTTTTGATTCACAGGGCAGATCATTAAGAGAACTGTGAGGTCACAGTGAAGCTTAATCACGGCACCAGGTGTGATAGTGAAGCTATTGCCAGCCAGCACAGCCCCACCACCGGGAGTGGGAGCCGAGAGGGAGCAAGGCCCAGGGGCAGCGGCGGCGGAGAGCAGGCCCGGCGCCCCCCTGCCGCCCACAGCGCGCAGCGCCTCTCAGTCTCACGTCCGATTCCCCTGCTTCAAGGCCTCCCGCCCACTCACATCTTCATAGAGGACATCCGTTGTCACTGTATCCCAGGAACCAAATAGTGATGGAGACATAAGTAGTCCCTGCCTTCATGAAACGTCAGAGTCTACGGCAGTGACAGACAAGAGACCAAGGGAACACGAAATGGTTCCAGACTGTGACAACAACAAAGCAGGTGTTGAGAGAAGGGAGCAGGGAGGGGAGACTCAGCCCAAACAAGCTCATTCTCCTGAGGCCCAGGGCTCCCCTGGGGCTCAGAGGTTAACGCGTCTGCCTGGAACGCGGGAGACTGGGGTTCGATCCCTGGGTTGGGAAGATCCCCTGGAGGAGGGCATGGCAACCACACCAGTATTCTTGCCTGGAGAATCCCATGGACAGAGGAGCCTGGTGGGCTACAGGCCACGGGGCCACAAAGAGTCGGACACGACTGAGCGCCTGACACACACGAGTGCTTAAAGGGTTAGCCTTGTGCAGGGACCCTGACTCTTAAAAAGGGACAGAGCACTGAGCCCAACAAGCGGATCCCTAATGACCGACTTTCAGCCACAAAGTGGCATAATGAGAACGTTATTGGGGGGATGGTGTGCTGGACGGGGCTTTTTCCTAATCCCATAAATCACTTCATCTAGAAAGCATCTGGGGAGTCTATTTTTAAAGCTGGCTCAAATTCACAAATACAAAAAAGTCCTTGTCTTGAAGAAGGGAAATACTGAACTGTTTAAGGATGAGATCAAGCAGAAAGAGAGGAAGGACTTTGACTGTTTATTTTACCCAATTTCTCTAATGTTTGAGCTTTTTATGAGCCTTCATTACCTTGGTCGGTTACAAAGTGGGAGGGCTGTCTCTTCTAAAGAGCTCACGCCTTCATGTACAAGCCTCTGATGATTTTGATATTTCTGGATCATTTCAAATTTTGAAGTTTGTGGTCCTCTGTTTATGGCAGCTACAGAAAAGTAACACAACACCTGGCCTGGGGGCCCAGGGCACTAACCCGATGCCCACTGGGGGCGTGGCGGATTTTCATCAGCCTGCGAGATTTGTACACGCCTGTTTCACAGCCAGGGTTCTTGCTAAACTGGTATTTTTACAGGATGGCAGGTTTTAGAAGAAGCAGTGGAAAAATGAGTATCCTTCACAACAGAACCATAAGGAAGGATCCCAACTAGTGAGCCTGCTAACTGATCACCATCTTGACTGGTAAGTTCTTAATGAGGACATAGGTCATCGTTAATACAAAGCAAGAGCTTGGGAGCACCACGATCGATCGGACAAGGCAGAGCCAGCCGAGCTCTGCAGACTGGGAAAGGTCCACGGTCTGAGCCATGTGGGGCCGCAGCAAGACGTGGCCTTGGCCAGAGACGAACGTGTGCTTCCAGCCATCTTGCAGCTTCAATAACTTAAGTTCTGCACACACTTAATGTCCTTAACAGGTTGTGGGTTTACTTATACATATAATTCAAAATGAAACCAAGATTTAATATTAAAACAGAATACACACTCTCTGCTGAAATTAAGAGTCTCTTGGTAGATTTTCCAGTTTCAAAACTCTTCATTAATTCTTCAAAGATAAACTTTTCTCAGACTTCCCGGATGGTTCAGTGGTTAGGAATCCACCCACCCATGCGGGGGAAGTGGGTGTGATCCCTGGTCCAGGAGGAGTGCACATGCCACGGGGCAGCTAAGCTCCACTGAGCTCATGCCCCAGCGCCCGTGATCCTGACAAGGGAGGCCAGCAGACGGCAGCAGATGGCAGTCCCCGAACACCGCAAGCAGGGAAGCACTGGGCGCAGAGAAGGCCCAGCACAGCCCCGGATAAATACAGTAAAAAATTCAAACTAAAGTTAACAAAATTCTATGTAAGTAATTTGTAGCAACAGTTGGCTGTATAACCGTGTGATTTCTAGCTCCTGAGAATCTAGCTATTGCCTCAAAAACAGTAAAATGGGCAACATGACACTATGTGCCCATATAGATGTTTCTGGTAAATTTCTGAAACTAACTGCTGGATGATGCTTTTGCTAAAAAAACTCTCATTTTCTGTCTATTTATGCCTAATTTCAAAACAGGTTTGGAGAATTAAATGCCATACCGACAATGATAAAAAACTTTGCTAAAAAATACAGGCCATTGGTCAATTCACTAAACATACAGAATGGTCATTCTACTGTCAGAAAAATCTACTTCCATTCATTACAAATGGATAGGTATGAGTCAGTTGGGCCCTGAAATCTATAAAGAATGATGAAGGCTTAGTGGTTATTTTGTAAATGTCAAAGATATGTATTACTTGTAAAGGATAGAAGATTAGTAAGAATCGTCGTTGTATTTTATAATAGATCTTTCTTTTTAAAAATTCAATTTGTTTTTGTCTTAGCAAAAACCAATAGCCACTGAACTGCATGGTATATTCAGTTTGTTAAAATTCATCAAGCACCGCTAACAACAGATGCACATATGTGAGTGTCTAGCTGCTGCTGCTGTTCAGTTGCTCAGTTGTGTCCGACTCTATGCGACCCCACAGACTGAAACGTGCCAGGCTTCCCCGTCTGTCTCTAATTCCCAGAGTTTGCTCAAACTCACGTCCACTGAGTCAGTGATGCCATCCGACCATTTCATCGCCTGTCGTCCCCTTCTCCTCAATCTTTCCCAGCATCAGGGTTTTTTTTTTTCCCAATGATTCAGCTCTTCGCATCAGGTGGCCAAAGTATTGGAGCTTCAGCTTGAGCATCAGTCTTCCAATGAAGAGCCAGGACTGATCTCCTTTAGGATGGACTGGTTGGATCTCTGTGCAGTCCAAGCGACTCTCAGGAGTCTTCTCCATCATTACAGCTTGAAGGCGTCAATTCTTTGGCACTCAGTCTTTTTTACTGTCTAGCTCTCACATCCATACACGACTGCTGGAGAAACCATAGCTTTGACTAGATGGACCTTTGTCAGCAAAGTGATGTCTCTGCTTTTTAATATGCTGTCTAGGTTGGTCATAGCTTTTCTTCCAAGGAGCAAGTGTTTTTTTAAATTTTGTGGCTGCAGTCACCATCTGCAGTGATTTTGGAGCCCCCCAAAATAAAGTCTCTTACTGTTTCCACTGTTTCCCCATCTATTTCCCATGAAGTGATGGGACCAGATGCCATGATCTTTGCTTTTTGAATGTTGAATTTTAAGCCAGCTTTTTCACTCTCCCCTTTCACCTTCATCAAGAGGCTCTTTAGTTCCTCTTTGCTTTCTGCCATAAGGATGGGGTTATCTGCATATCTGAGGTTATTGATATTTATCCTGGCAATCTTGATTCCAGTTTGTGCTTCCTCCATCCTGGCATTTCTCATGATGTACTCTGCATATAAGTTAAATAAGCAGAGTGACAATATACAGCCTTGACGTACTCCTTTCCCAGTTTGGAAACAGTCCATTGTTCCATGTCCAGTTCTAACTGCTGCTTCCTGACCTGCATACAGGTTTCCCAGGAGGCAGGTCAGGTGGTCTGGTATTCCCAGTGAAAAGTTGTTTCTTTCTGACACTTGGAGCCTATTTCCTCCATTTGGAGACCCCTGGCCTTCCTGCCTGTTAACCTCTCAGCATCTCTTGAAGAATTTTCCACAGCTAGTTCTGATCTACACAATCAAAGGCTCTGACATAATTAATAAAGCAGATGTTTTTCTGGAACTCTTGCTTTTTCTATGATCCAAAGGATGATGGCAATTTGGTCTCTGGTTCCTCTGCCTTTTCTAAATCTAGCTTGTACATCTGAAAGTTCTCGGTTCACATACTGTTGAAGCCTAGCTTTAAGGATTTTGAGCATTACCTTGCTAGCGTGTGAAATGAATGCAATTGTGCAGTAGTTAGAACATTCTTTGGCACTGCCTTTCTTTGGGATTGGAATGAAAACTGACCTTTTCCAGTCCTGTGGCCACTGCTGAGTTTTCCAAATTTGCTGGCATATTGAGTGCAGCATCATCTTTTAGGATTTGAAACAACTCAACTGGAATTCCATCACCTCCACTAGCTTTGTTCATAGTGATGCTTCCTAAGGCCCGTTTGGCTTCACACTCCAGGATGTCTGGCTCTAGGTGAGTGATCACATAGCAGACGGCAGCAGATGGCAGTCCCCGAACACCGCAAGCAGGGAAGCACTGGGCGCAGAGAAGGCCCAGCACAGCCCCGGATAAATACAGTAAAAAATTCAAACTAAAGTTAACAAAATTCTATGTAAGTAATTTGTAGCAACAGTTGGCTGTATAACCGTGTGATTTCTAGCTCCTGAGAATCTAGCTATTGCCTCAAAAACAGTAAAATGGGCAACATGACACTATGTGCCCATATAGATGTTTCTGGTAAATTTCTGAAACTAACTGCTGGATGATGCTTTTGCTAAAAAAACTCTCATTTTCTGTCTATTTATGCCTAATTTCAAAACAGGTTTGGAGAATTAAATGCCATACCGACAATGATAAAAAACTTTGCTAAAAAATACAGGCCATTGGTCAATTCACTAAACATACAGAATGGTCATTCTACTGTCAGAAAAATCTACTTCCATTCATTACAAATGGATAGGTATGAGTCAGTTGGGCCCTGAAATCTATAAAGAATGATGAAGGCTTAGTGGTTATTTTGTAAATGTCAAAGATATGTATTACTTGTAAAGGATAGAAGATTAGTAAGAATCGTCGTTGTATTTTATAATAGATCTTTCTTTTTAAAAATTCAATTTGTTTTTGTCTTAGCAAAAACCAATAGCCACTGAACTGCATGGTATATTCAGTTTGTTAAAATTCATCAAGCACCGCTAACAACAGATGCACATATGTGAGTGTCTAGCTGCTGCTGCTGTTCAGTTGCTCAGTTGTGTCCGACTCTATGCGACCCCACAGACTGAAACGTGCCAGGCTTCCCCGTCTGTCTCTAATTCCCAGAGTTTGCTCAAACTCACGTCCACTGAGTCAGTGATGCCATCCGACCATTTCATCGCCTGTCGTCCCCTTCTCCTCAATCTTTCCCAGCATCAGGGTTTTTTTTTTTCCCAATGATTCAGCTCTTCGCATCAGGTGGCCAAAGTATTGGAGCTTCAGCTTGAGCATCAGTCTTCCAATGAAGAGCCAGGACTGATCTCCTTTAGGATGGACTGGTTGGATCTCTGTGCAGTCCAAGCGACTCTCAGGAGTCTTCTCCATCATTACAGCTTGAAGGCGTCAATTCTTTGGCACTCAGTCTTTTTTACTGTCTAGCTCTCACATCCATACACGACTGCTGGAGAAACCATAGCTTTGACTAGATGGACCTTTGTCAGCAAAGTGATGTCTCTGCTTTTTAATATGCTGTCTAGGTTGGTCATAGCTTTTCTTCCAAGGAGCAAGTGTTTTTTTAAATTTTGTGGCTGCAGTCACCATCTGCAGTGATTTTGGAGCCCCCCAAAATAAAGTCTCTTACTGTTTCCACTGTTTCCCCATCTATTTCCCATGAAGTGATGGGACCAGATGCCATGATCTTTGCTTTTTGAATGTTGAATTTTAAGCCAGCTTTTTCACTCTCCCCTTTCACCTTCATCAAGAGGCTCTTTAGTTCCTCTTTGCTTTCTGCCATAAGGATGGGGTTATCTGCATATCTGAGGTTATTGATATTTATCCTGGCAATCTTGATTCCAGTTTGTGCTTCCTCCATCCTGGCATTTCTCATGATGTACTCTGCATATAAGTTAAATAAGCAGAGTGACAATATACAGCCTTGACGTACTCCTTTCCCAGTTTGGAAACAGTCCATTGTTCCATGTCCAGTTCTAACTGCTGCTTCCTGACCTGCATACAGGTTTCCCAGGAGGCAGGTCAGGTGGTCTGGTATTCCCAGTGAAAAGTTGTTTCTTTCTGACACTTGGAGCCTATTTCCTCCATTTGGAGACCCCTGGCCTTCCTGCCTGTTAACCTCTCAGCATCTCTTGAAGAATTTTCCACAGCTAGTTCTGATCTACACAATCAAAGGCTCTGACATAATTAATAAAGCAGATGTTTTTCTGGAACTCTTGCTTTTTCTATGATCCAAAGGATGATGGCAATTTGGTCTCTGGTTCCTCTGCCTTTTCTAAATCTAGCTTGTACATCTGAAAGTTCTCGGTTCACATACTGTTGAAGCCTAGCTTTAAGGATTTTGAGCATTACCTTGCTAGCGTGTGAAATGAATGCAATTGTGCAGTAGTTAGAACATTCTTTGGCACTGCCTTTCTTTGGGATTGGAATGAAAACTGACCTTTTCCAGTCCTGTGGCCACTGCTGAGTTTTCCAAATTTGCTGGCATATTGAGTGCAGCATCATCTTTTAGGATTTGAAACAACTCAACTGGAATTCCATCACCTCCACTAGCTTTGTTCATAGTGATGCTTCCTAAGGCCCGTTTGGCTTCACACTCCAGGATGTCTGGCTCTAGGTGAGTGATCACACCATCGTGACTATCTGAGCCATGAAGATCTTTTTGGGACAGTTCTTCCGTATGTTCCTGCCACCTCTTCTTCATATCTTCGCTTCTGTTAGGTCCATATCAATTCTGTCCTTTGTCAAGCCCATCTTTGCATGACATGTTCCCTTGGTATCTCTGATTTTCTTGAAGAGATCTCTATTCTTTCCCATTCTATTGTTTTCCTCTATTTCTTTGCACTGTTCACTTCAAAAGGCTTTCTTATCTGTCATTAAGATAAGAATGTATTGTACTTAAAGTTTAAAAAAAAAAGCAATTTAGTATTGCAAGAAAAAAATCAGAAAATACAGTGAAGCTACAAGTACATGAAAACCATTACCTCCTCAAAATGTTAATGGGAGTGTGCCAGCCCAGCTCTTCTGTATTCACCTGTTGTTTTGTCTCGACGTGGTAGGTTACAGATGGGTAGACATCTATCAAGAAGTGGGGCTCCCCCTTTCTGTGGCTGGCCCTGTGGCTGCTGCTGCTGAGTCGCGTCAGTTGTGTCTGACTCTGTGCGACCCCACAGACGGCAGCCCACCAGGCTCCCCCGTCCCTGGGATTCTCCAGGCAGGAACCCTGGAGTGGCTGCCCTTGCCTTCTCCAGGCCCTGCGGCTGCTGCTGACCAACGGGACGCGGCCCAGACGTCGCCGCTGTAGCTCCTGAGAGTGGATTTTAAAAGATGTGCAATTTCTGCTTTTCTATGGTTTGAACTCCTGGGGTCCAGAAGCCAGGCTTCAGGAAGTCCAAGACATACAAAGAAGGCACCCACAGGATCGAGGTGCTCCAGCTGAGAATCCACGCTGAGCTCCCAGCTGACACCCAGGCCAGTGGGCAGCATACTGCGCGCTTTGGATGCAGTGCCAGGTCAAGCCCGCGGACGACCGCAGCGCCAGCCAGGCGCACGCGGGGCGAAGCGCTTTCCAGACCGGTCCACCCGCCCCGGTTTCGAGAGGGAACAGCGAGCGCTGTTTGGAGGCCACCGCGCTGCTTCAGGCGTGCCCACTCTTTCCGGCCCCACGGACCGAGCCTCCCAAGCTCCCCGTCCACGGAATTCCCCAGGCAACAGCACTGGAGTGCGCTGCCATGCCTGCCTCCAGGGATCTTCTCAACCCGCGGATGGAGCCCACGTCTCTTGTGTCCTGCACTGGCAGGCAGGGTCTTTACCACGAGCGCCACCTGGCAAGCCACACCTCAATTCAAAAGCTATTGAATTGGCATAGAGATTACTGAACAATAGAGAGCTGAGATTGCCAACTATTGTGTCCATCCATCTATTACTTAATTTACCTACAAAGTGTCTTGGTCGGCATAGCAGTGTCTCCCCAGCAAGACGGCATGGTGTTGCAATCCGTCTGGCCATGAGATGGGGCAGAACTGGGAAAACTGGGCCTGGTCACTGGGAAAATGACGGGCCGCTGCTGCGAGGCTGCGGAGGGAGAAGGCAGAGCAGGCCCGTGAGGGCTGGTCCACCCGAGGCCAGAAGGAGCGCCCGACGCAGCCTGCCAGCCTGGCGACCGGCCAGACGGAAGCTGGCGGGAGCGCGAGGGCGCAGAGGGGCCGCGAGGGGGGAGGGCCTGGTGCCCGCGGGCCGCAGCGGGGGCCTGGCGTCCGGCTCCTCCCGCGGGGCCGCGTCGGGGCGTCTCCCAGCCCTGCGGGGCCGCCGCCGGGTGCTCGGAGAAAGCCTGCAGCCTCGGCAAAGGCGGGCCTGCCCGCCGGGCGGCAGACGGTCCCGGGCCCGGCCGCCAGGCGGGCCTCTACAGCTGAGGCTGCGACCTCAGTGCCAGGGCAGGTTCCACCGGTCCCGTGAGGACGGAAACACCCGGGATTCCGAGACCGCTGGCCTGGATGACCCAGTGTGAAACGACCTTAAGAACAGACCCTTAAACTGTAAACGTGTTATCAGAAACAAGTCACGGGCAAGCCTTAGCTCACGCTGAGCCAGACCCCAGCTCCAACCCCACTTCCTTCACACTTAAAACATGACCCTTCATTTTAAAGCCCCTTATATAAATACCAACAAAGCAGTCATGTGTGTCCCGGACAACTTCACCCACTCCCTGCGTCTCCCTCTGCCCAGGACTCACGCTGTGAACCCAGCAGCGAGCAGGGGGCGCCAGTTTATACATCTACATACATTTTTTAAAGATTCATTTCTTATAAGATTAAAAAAATTTTTTTGATGTGGGACCATTTTTTTAAAGCCTTTATTGACTTTGTTACAATACTGCTTCGGATTTATGTTTTGGATTTTTGGTCATGAGGCAGGTGCGATCTTAGTTCCCTGACTGGGGAGCAAACCCACAGCCCCAGCATGGGAAGGCACAGTCTTAGCCTCTGGACCTCCAGGGACGTCCCACTCGCATAAGTTTCTGTAACCAGCAAGAGCCTGCCGCAGGGACTTCCCTGGTGGGTGAAAGTGTTACTTGCTCTCTTGTGTCTGACTGTTTGCAATCCTGATGGACTGTAGCCACCAGGCTCCTCTGTCCATGGGATTCTCCAGACAAGAATACTGGAGGGGGTTGCCATGCCCTTGTTCGGGGCATCTTCCCAGCTCAGGGATGGAGCCCAGGTCTCCTGCATTGCAGGCGGATTCTTTACTGCCTGAGCCACCAGGGAGCACAGGGAACTCTACCCAGTATCCCGTGGTGACCTGAATGGAGTCACAGTGCTTTCATGCTTGGAAGCTGCATCATCGAAACAGCCTCCTCCACAGGAACTGCTCTGGCTGCGTGTTAACGAGACGGGGAGCCTCTGCTTAACCACCTGGATTGGCTTGCGAGACGCGCCTGCCAGCCTACTCGAGTTTTCCACTGGGTTCAATCATCCCAGGCTCGGCACTGCAAGCCCTCAGACGATCACAGGCATCTGGCTGTCCAGGAGATAAAGCGGCAGCCAGGGGCTCCCGGTGGCCGGAGACGGTGCTCCTGCAACGCGGCCTCTGCGTTGGAGGCGAGTGAGGCTTCCCTGTTGCTGAGTCGCTAAGCTGTGTTGGACTCTTTTGGGACTGCAGCCCACCAGGTCCTCTGTCCATGAGAATTCCCAGGCAAGAACACTGGAGTAGGTTGGCATTTCCTTCTCCAGGGGATCTTCCCTACCCAGGGATTGAACTCATATCATCCTGCTTGGCACTTGAGCCAACTGGGAAGATTTCCTTGCATTTCCTTTAATGTGCTTTCTTCAAAAGTATGAAAGTAGGCTTTGGTCGGCTCTGTTGATTTTATGAACAAGTTTTCTAAAGCCGAGGCCTTCACATGTTTAAATTTGCGGATTGCACTTATGAAGACATCATAAATCACAGGCCAGTTCACCCGTGTGCAAGCACGTGTGTGTGCAAGTGGAAACGACAGTTTCACAAACTGACACTTTACTGTGTGTGACATTTGAATTTTTTATGTCAGTTTTATATGCTGGGCTAGGCTGTGGAGCACAGTGATTAAACAGTCTAGGTGTTGCCATAAGAGTATGTTTTTAGATGTGATCAACAATTCAATCAGGCTTCTCTGATGGCTCAGAGAATGCAGATGGAGGTCCGATCTTGTGTTGGGAAGATCCTCCTGAGGAGGAAACGGCAGCTCATTCCAGTGTCCTTGCCTGGAGAATCCCATGGACAGAGGAGCCCGGAAGGGTACAGTGTATGAGATTGCCAAGGGGTGAACATGGCTGAGCACACAGCTGGCTTCACGCGCGCGCGCAGTGCTGACGCGGCAGTCCCCTCTCTCTGAGGCCTGGAGGAGCGGCCACGCGGGCCGAGTGCTCCGCTGCAGATGCGCACAGCCCTCGTCTGCTCGCAGGGGGCCTGTGTGCCCCGCCCCGCTCTTCCTACCTGACTCGGGAGGAAGCCTGTGCCTACTCCCCCTCCCGCAAAGACGGCCAGCCCCCCAGGAGACGGCTGTTGACCACACTAGCGTGGTTTCTGCTGGTGCCTCTAGAAATTTCGCTTCAAACAAAAGCAACGTACACCCACGAGACAATTCACCGCACGCAACTCTGCTTGATAAGCAGCCATGCTGAGGCCAGCTCTTTCTCGCCCGTATTCCTGAGCCCTGCTTAGTAAACGCTCAGCAGACGTTTGCTGTTGACAGTGATGAAGGTGGTATCGTGCTTCACAGCTGAGAGCCATAAATGGGAAACTTCTGCAAAAATTACCTTGACTTGTTAAGGCCCAGATTAGGCAAAGCCCCTGTAAGGCACCAGCATGAATTTCCCTGCAACTCTGATGAGGTGTGTATGGAGATATGGTTCAGACGGCGCGGCTAACCCACCGCCGGCGGGCCCCTTGAGAGACTTGGGGAAAGGCGCCCTCTCCTGGAAGGAAGCGGCCCTGCAGGTGCCCCGTTGGGCGACACCCAAGGGCGGGCCCTTTCTTCCGCGAGTCAAGCTCCTCCTCCACCACGACCACCAGGGCCGGAGCCTGGCAAGTGGAATGCCGTCTGGGGTTTGCCCCCATTATTCCTCACTGCTGGGCACCTCTGTGGGACGCCGGAAGTGTGCCACCGACATGGCAGCCGTAGAGAATACCATCAGCCTACACACAGAACAGACCAGGGTTTAGCAGCTTCCGCATCTCAAAACAGCAGCTGCTCCTTTAAAAGTTTACACGGAGACATCCGTGTTTCAGTTCCAAACACTACACTGCTTTCTTATTTTTCTCACTTGCTTTTTAAAGAGAAGAAAACTCGATTTAGATTTTCAATAAGAAATTGACAGTAGTCTGAACAGGCAAGTCTTACTGCTTCATCTGCTAACCCAAAGTGGATGAAACGTCCGCTGGAATGTTCCGTGAAGGTCACTGCCCACTCAGGTCCAAGTTTCGGTGAGTTGTCTTTAAAAGAAAATTGAGCAAGCTGCCCATTTTCTGTGTCTCACAAAACCAGGCGGTGGCAAGAATTCAGCACTATAACGTGCAGAAAAGTGCTTGTAAATTCTAAACGCCTCCAGAAATGCCAGCCACTTTAATCTGCGAGCTGCCCAGTGTCAAACTTAAGGAGAAACCATGAGAACCACTCCTATTTAAGTCAGGGAGGAGAAAATATCAGAATGCTTTCTGTCCTTGTTATTACAAACACTGCTAGGAAAGTCCTATCAACTCAGCAAAACGAAATAAAACAGGGTCATAAGTAACTGGAAGACAGAGGTAAATTTACCATAGTTGGGGACTGAGATGACTGTATGATGGAAAACCCAGGAAAAGCAATAGGAAAACTTATAAATGACAAGAATTCAACAAGTTGGCTAGGCACAGCATTATATATATATATATATATATATATATACACAGAAATCACAGGCTTCATATATAGTCAGCGAAAGTAAAAACTGAACAGCTCCTCTGTATAATAGTTAAAAGTAAATTTAAAAATAAGAAGTACAAATTCATCTAAAGAAAATTAAAAAGAATCAAATGGAGAGATTCAAAGAGAATCTAAACAAATACCCAGTTCTCAGGCGGAACCGTTCATCGTGATTAAGATCTCACGGCTCCCCGCATTACCCCGAGGCTAAAGCAATCTCAGTGAGCCCAGCATTTGCACTCGCATTCTGGCAGTGGGAGACCTGGTATCTTGAAAACGCTTAAAACACTTAAAAATGCTGGATAAAATCCAACTGATGTCCTAAATGAATACCTTAAAGTCTCAGGTGCAAGAAAAAAAGGGAACCACAAAGCAATGGGTTACTGCTGTGGCAAGGCTGGGGCAGAATGAAGGACAGTTTGTTGGTCTCCAAACCAACGCCTGGCTCTGGCTTGGGAGAAGCTGGGTGCCGGCCAGCACCACAGGCGGCCCGGCCTGCAAGAGGAGAAGCAGTAACTGACGTCCGTGCATACATCTGAACCCTTCAAGGAACTCACAGTGAGTGAAAGAGGAGACAGAAAGCGATCTTCTTGACAACACCTGGTGATCTGAGTAAGACGCAAGGCCTCCTTCGACGGTGTGGGGCCACAGGCTACGGCTCTGGGGTCAGCGTCTACACTGTCTGCACAATCCAGGAAACCCCACGCTGGGCAATCATCACAGACGCTGACCTCAGCCACCGAAACTCCGGCGGTTCCTGGCAGACCCTTCAGGATAAAGCTGCTCTGTAGGGATGCAACTCTGACTCGGGCACACAGTCTTCCCAGTGAGGCCCTGGGTGGAGTGAGCCCGCAGTGCGCAATTTCAGAACACATGTGAGCAAGACTCCACGAGCCGGAGCCATCAGACGAGCCGAGTCGGGTTCGAGCGCTGAGGCCTTGCGCTTCGGCTCCCTTCGTCCCCAGGGGCAGAGTTGACGTCCTGACCCCCGGAACCTAGGAAGGCGGTGTGTTTGGAGACACATAAGGGGCGGGGGGGGGGGGG
>SJYG01000824.1:345791-361531 GCA_006410535.1 Litocranius walleri | reverse complement strand
GGTGGTTCTTACAACAAGAAGAGGCTGGGAGCCGTATAAACAGAGGGAAGAGCGTGTGGCGACAAGGAGAGCACAGCCGTCTGCGCGCCGAGGAGGGCCTTCGGCAGAAACCCGCGCTCTCAGCGCCGCGGTCCCGCACCTCCAGCCTCCGGAAGAGCGGGAAGCAGCCTCCGGTTCAAGCCGCCGCGGCTGCGCGCTGCTGCGGTGGCCCCAGCGGACTGACTCACGGGGCGACAGACAATAAGCGACGCCTCTTAGAAACCGCGGGCACAGAACAAGACACCAGAAATAAGGGAAGGGCTCCTGCTGAAAGTGAAGAACCTAGGTTAAAATTTTAAGTCCCCTTGTGCTAAAACCCCGGAGGCAGGCCATGCCTCATGGAAAATAACTTTCCCCTTATCTGGGGACTCAGAGCCTCCTGATCCTTGGCAAAGCCCCATTCTATTGATTCTTAACTGATGACTTATAACTTAGTTTCCTGACCTTGCAAAGAGACCCCCTCTCAAAGGTGTATTTTCTGTCAGACTTTTCCGGGTAATTGTTCTTCTAAGCACTGGCCAAACGCCGCAGAGTGGCCAGCCAACCGTTTCGACTTAATTACCTGTAGACCTATCCCACCAAGCAAACGTCCTCACCCCACCTACACCTGCCTGTGGCCCCCTATCACATTGTTCCCAACATCCTGACCCCACTCCCACCTGCCTGTGATTTTTCGGTATAAAAGTTCCCCGCGATTAGTGTTCGGGGTTCACTCCTCCCGAGGAGACTGAACCCCGGCGCGCCGGCCTAATAAATCCTCTTGCCTATTGCATCGAATTCGAGTCACTGTGGTCTTTAGAGCGACAGATCCTGAGAAAAAGGCCGCGAGGTCTTACAAAAGCAAGCTGAAAAGCCTAGGAAAAGAAGTGTTTCATGGAGACGGAAGCGGAGACCCAAAGGAAGAGGCGGTGGAGAGAGCAACGACGAGAACGGACGCGGGCCTCTCGCGTTAACCCTAAGCGAGCGTTGCTGGATTAAGCGCGACAGCTAGTTTGGGGAATATAAGCAAGATGACCGAAGGCACTGAACAGAGTACCAGGCGAGCCAGGGCGGAGCACACGCGTCCCGAGCCCTAGTGTCGGGTGAAATGGGCTGGCGGGCTCCCGGGGCTGGCGGGCGGGCGTGAAGTGGGCCCGAGGCGCGCTTCCAGGCGGCATCGCAGCTGAGAGCCCGCCCGCCAGCACAGCCGGCGCGAGGGGCGCGGGCTCCGCCCCGGGTCGGGGGTGCCTGCGGGAGGGCGCGGCAACCCTCTCCAGCGCTCCTGCCTGGAGAGCCCCAGGGACAGAGGAGCCTGCGGGCGCAGTCCCCGGGCCGCAGGGTCGACACGGCTGAGCGACTGAGCACGCACACAAGCGCGCGTGGTTAGAGAGCCTCACTTTGTTTAGACTTTGTAAAGTCACAAACGTATATTAAAGGGAAACGACCAAAAGAACAGACCATATATAATTTCCAAAGTAAGTATAGAGGGAAAATAAAAGAAAGGATAAAAGCATTAAATCCGGTAGCAGGCAAGAAAAAACAGAAACAGAAAACAGAAAAAGCGAAGATTCTAACAGGGAGATCCCGGGGTGCAACTGCCCACTTCCTGTTGTGCGGTTCACGGCCCGGGCCTCGGCGGAGGGCAGGGAAGTAACGGGTAGACCCGAACAGCCCCAGGCCGGAGCGGTTCTCTCACCAGTGATCCCTGCGGGCGACCCAACGCTCTCCCAGCAGCAGCAGCCCAGGGCCCAGACATGAGGCCATCCTGAGCCATCAGAAAACACTCTGGCCGCGAAGGTGCGAGGTTCAAGCCCAGCCTGCCTCCCGTCGCCAAGGGTCTCTCTCGGGAGAGCTGAGGCCCTGCAGAGCCATCCTTGCGAAATTCATGACCACATTCGACAGGAGGTCGGGACCTCCCTGGAAGTTACAACTCCAAGCTCTCCCCACAGCGGGAATGGGTTTGATCCCTGGACTGGGAACGAAGATTCTGCGTGCCACGCTGCATGGTCAAAAAAATAAAGGAATGGACAACAGTTTTTACAATAAGCGCACTTTGACTTTCAAAAAGGAAACTGTGTTTTTAAAAAGTCCAAACTGAGTGAAAACCAATCACGTCACCCCCCTTTTCTGCTTGGGAGGGAGAGAAGAGAAACGTGTGTCAGTTTTTCTAATATTTCATGTCTCTGTGCAGAAATATTCTGTTTTCCAGGCTTGTAGGAAATACTTGAAAAATTGGCTTGATATACGCCGGCCTGATGCCTCATGTGAAAATATGCTGTTCTGAAGGGCACCGGAGATGAGACTTGACTAAATTCATGTTTTCCACCTAAGTCTTCCCTTCGGGGTTCTCCATGAGGCTGGAGCAATGGTCTCAGCCCACCTGATCACATGTGTGTCTAATTAATCACAGGAGGACTTTTATTCAGCCCAGTCAGACTGTGCTTTTCCCTTACACATTTTCTCTGTGGATCATTATTTGCTTTTCAAACTTCTCACTTTGCTGTTTCCTTCCCTGATTAGCTTATAAACTACTTGAGGACAAGGACTGTTTTTTGCATCTGTAGCCCACCTGTGCCCTTGAACGGGGCTGAACCTCCCGCAGGCAATTAACCTAAGTTTGCTGAATTTTCTTGATAATGCTAACCAGAGCACTGAAGAAATTAATGCTGGACGTTACTAGTTTTATCCATCACTAAGCTTGGAAGTAATTAAACCTTGGTTCATGGACACTCTGAGCCCCTTGTTGATCAAAGAGCGGGCACAAGAGAAGCAGAAAATCAAAAGTTATCAAATAGCAACTAGAAGCTGTAGGGGGAAAAAGTCAAAAAAGAAACTGGAACTATTGTTTTAAATTACTTTTGAATATTTGTAGAGTCTTTTTTTTAACACTTCCTATTACAGTCTCTGGACCTTCCCTGATGACTCAATGGGTTAAGAATCTGCCTGCAATGCAGGAGAAACATCCCTGGGTCGGGAAGGTCCCCTGGAGGAGGAAAGGGCAGCCCACTCCAGTGTCCTTGCCTGGGAAATCCCACGGTCAGAGGAGCTTTGCGGGCTGCATCTGTGGGGTCGCAGAGAGTCAGACACGACTGAGCGTGCACACGTGACAGTCTCTGCAGAAAATCAGATCAGAGGAAGACGAGTCACCTTTGGACAGAAGGTGACAGGATGCCAAACTGCAAAGCTACCAGGAAGGCGACGCCAGACAGGCAACGGACTTCCTTGAATTTTTGTGTTTGTTTGTTTTTCTGTTTATTAATGGGGTTGTTTTGTTCTTACCTGGAAGACATCTACTTTAAGATTAGCTCACATATCATCTTTGTAGAGCCTTCCAGGTGTCCTTCCAAACAGTGAATCACCAAATTTCCATATCGTGGTGTCTGTAGTTAACTGATAAAATTTAACTCTAGCACTGGGCAGAATGCACTGAGAGAATGTGATCACGCTACGTCTATTTCATGTTTCCATCTTGTATAGCCATCACAAGGTAAAATAAGAATAATAGTAATGTGTTAAAGTGTTAGTTGCTCAGCCGTGTCGGACTCTCTGACACTGCAGATTACAGCCCGCCACAGAATTCCAGGTCCATGGGATTCTGCAGGCAAGAATATTGGAACTGGTAGCCATTCCCTTCTCCAGAGGGTCTTCTGACCCAGGGACTGGACCTGTGTCTCCTGCCCTGGCAGGTGGGCTCTTTACTGCTTTGTCACTGGGAAGGCCTACCGATCCCCGAGGTGATGGAATTAGGATGTCCGAGACTTTGGCAGGTGATTCCACGAGCAGGGCAGAGGCCTCCTAAATGGGCTTTACCTCCTATGAAAGCGACTCCTCGGAGATCCCTCCCCACTTCTGTCAAGTGAAAATACAAGAAGTTTGGATCTGAAAGAGGGCCTCAAACCGGCACGCTCATCTTGGACTTGCAGCCTCTAGACGTGAGGAAAATGTCTCTCGCTCACAGGCAGCCTGTGAGTGGCATTCAGTCTAGCTGCGTGGATGGACTAGGACAGGTGCTGTGACAAGCCCTGTGCTTACGTGGTATCATTTAATATTCACAAAACCTCTGCAAAGCCGTTATTATACCCCTTTCACAGATAAGAAGACTGGGGCTTAGCAACATGGGCGTGGGCTTGTCCAGGTCACTCAGCTGGAAGGTCTCACACCGGGAAGTCCTACCCCAGAGTCCACCAGATGAATCTTCTTACGAAACTCTCGAGAAACACTGCAGCACTGCTGCTTACACACCAGACGGTGACGGTCAGAAAGTGAATATAACATTTATCGACACGTCCACAAGACAAGCAGGGGACATTCTTTGTATCTGGTTCTGTAAAGGTAAAGATGGAGAGTTCCAATGGTGAGACAGATTTAGCGACCTCTATGCAATACAGTCACAGGGTGTCTTTATATCAAGGCCTCTCAGAGCTTTCAGCATAGGTAAAATATAGCCCTTGGGGGCTTCCCAGGTGCCACTAGTGGTAAAGAACCTGCCTGCCAGTGCAGGAGACGCAAGAGACACAGGTTTGAACCCTGGGTCGGGGAGCTCCCCTGGAGGAAACCATCAGCCCACTCCAGTGTTCTTGCCTGGAGAATCCCATGGACAGAGGGGCCTGGTGGGCTACGTAGTCCACGGGGTCTCAAAGAGTTGGACTGAAGCAACTTAACACACACAACCTTGTTTTCAAAGTTGTTTGGTCATGGATCCCACTACTTCTTTATCTTTTACATTACCTCTTTTAAACTGTATTAACAGTTTGGAAAGCAATGTCATGAAAAATAAATTCATAATAATAGCTGGCACTTGTATGGAGCTCTACAGTTTGCAAAGCACACTCACAGGCACCACCATCACCGTTTGCAGGGCTGCATGTGAGAGCTGAGAGAGGCCATCAGAGCTTTCCCCAGGAAGCAAGAACTGGACGGAGCAGGGTGTGTGGATGGAGCAGTTGAAAAATTGGCTTGATATACGCCGGCCTGATGCCTCATGTGAAAATATGCTGTTCTGAAGGGCACCGGAGATGAGACTTGACTAAATTCATGTTTTCCACCTAAGTCTTCCCTTCGGGGTTCTCCATGAGGCTGGAGCAATGGTCTCAGCCCACCTGATCACATGTGTGTCTAATTAATCACAGGAGGACTTTTATTCAGCCCAGTCAGACTGTGCTTTTCCCTTACACATTTTCTCTGTGGATCATTATTTGCTTTTCAAACTTCTCACTTTGCTGTTTCCTTCCCTGATTAGCTTATAAACTACTTGAGGACAAGGACTGTTTTTTGCATCTGTAGCCCACCTGTGCCCTTGAACGGGGCTGAACCTCCCGCAGGCAATTAACCTAAGTTTGCTGAATTTTCTTGATAATGCTAACCAGAGCACTGAAGAAATTAATGCTGGACGTTACTAGTTTTATCCATCACTAAGCTTGGAAGTAATTAAACCTTGGTTCATGGACACTCTGAGCCCCTTGTTGATCAAAGAGCGGGCACAAGAGAAGCAGAAAATCAAAAGTTATCAAATAGCAACTAGAAGCTGTAGGGGGAAAAAGTCAAAAAAGAAACTGGAACTATTGTTTTAAATTACTTTTGAATATTTGTAGAGTCTTTTTTTTAACACTTCCTATTACAGTCTCTGGACCTTCCCTGATGACTCAATGGGTTAAGAATCTGCCTGCAATGCAGGAGAAACATCCCTGGGTCGGGAAGGTCCCCTGGAGGAGGAAAGGGCAGCCCACTCCAGTGTCCTTGCCTGGGAAATCCCACGGTCAGAGGAGCTTTGCGGGCTGCATCTGTGGGGTCGCAGAGAGTCAGACACGACTGAGCGTGCACACGTGACAGTCTCTGCAGAAAATCAGATCAGAGGAAGACGAGTCACCTTTGGACAGAAGGTGACAGGATGCCAAACTGCAAAGCTACCAGGAAGGCGACGCCAGACAGGCAACGGACTTCCTTGAATTTTTGTGTTTGTTTGTTTTTCTGTTTATTAATGGGGTTGTTTTGTTCTTACCTGGAAGACATCTACTTTAAGATTAGCTCACATATCATCTTTGTAGAGCCTTCCAGGTGTCCTTCCAAACAGTGAATCACCAAATTTCCATATCGTGGTGTCTGTAGTTAACTGATAAAATTTAACTCTAGCACTGGGCAGAATGCACTGAGAGAATGTGATCACGCTACGTCTATTTCATGTTTCCATCTTGTATAGCCATCACAAGGTAAAATAAGAATAATAGTAATGTGTTAAAGTGTTAGTCGCTCAGCCGTGTCGGACTCTCTGACACTGCAGATTACAGCCCGCCACAGAATTCCAGGTCCATGGGATTCTGCAGGCAAGAATATTGGAACTGGTAGCCATTCCCTTCTCCAGAGGGTCTTCTGACCCAGGGACTGGACCTGTGTCTCCTGCCCTGGCAGGTGGGCTCTTTACTGCTTTGTCACTGGGAAGGCCTACCGATCCCCGAGGTGATGGAATTAGGATGTCCGAGACTTTGGCAGGTGATTCCACGAGCAGGGCAGAGGCCTCCTAAATGGGCTTTACCTCCTATGAAAGCGACTCCTCGGAGATCCCTCCCCACTTCTGTCAAGTGAAAATACAAGAAGTTTGGATCTGAAAGAGGGCCTCAAACCGGCACGCTCATCTTGGACTTGCAGCCTCTAGACGTGAGGAAAATGTCTCTCGCTCACAGGCAGCCTGTGAGTGGCATTCAGTCTAGCTGCGTGGATGGACTAGGACAGGTGCTGTGACAAGCCCTGTGCTTACGTGGTATCATTTAATATTCACAAAACCTCTGCAAAGCCGTTATTATACCCCTTTCACAGATAAGAAGACTGGGGCTTAGCAACATGGGCGTGGGCTTGTCCAGGTCACTCAGCTGGAAGGTCTCACACCGGGAAGTCCTACCCCAGAGTCCACCAGATGAATCTTCTTACGAAACTCTCGAGAAACACTGCAGCACTGCTGCTTACACACCAGACGGTGACGGTCAGAAAGTGAATATAACATTTATCGACACGTCCACAAGACAAGCAGGGGACATTCTTTGTATCTGGTTCTGTAAAGGTAAAGATGGAGAGTTCCAATGGTGAGACAGATTTAGCGACCTCTATGCAATACAGTCACAGGGTGTCTTTATATCAAGGCCTCTCAGAGCTTTCAGCATAGGTAAAATATAGCCCTTGGGGGCTTCCCAGGTGCCACTAGTGGTAAAGAACCTGCCTGCCAGTGCAGGAGACGCAAGAGACACAGGTTTGAACCCTGGGTCGGGGAGCTCCCCTGGAGGAAACCATCAGCCCACTCCAGTGTTCTTGCCTGGAGAATCCCATGGACAGAGGGGCCTGGTGGGCTACGTAGTCCACGGGGTCTCAAAGAGTTGGACTGAAGCAACTTAACACACACAACCTTGTTTTCAAAGTTGTTTGGTCATGGATCCCACTACTTCTTTATCTTTTACATTACCTCTTTTAAACTGTATTAACAGTTTGGAAAGCAATGTCATGAAAAATAAATTCATAATAATAGCTGGCACTTGTATGGAGCTCTACAGTTTGCAAAGCACACTCACAGGCACCACCATCACCGTTTGCAGGGCTGCATGTGAGAGCTGAGAGAGGCCATCAGAGCTTTCCCCAGGAAGCAAGAACTGGACGGAGCAGGGTGTGTGGATGGAGCAGGGTGTGTGGATGGAGCAGGGTGCGCGGTGGGGCAGGGTGCGCAGCGAGGCAGGGTGCGTGGATGGAGCAGGGTGCGCGGTGGGGCAGGGTGCGCAGCGAGGCAGGGTGCGTGGATGGAGCAGGGTGCGCGGCGGAGCAGGGTGCGCCGGCGGGGCAGGGTGCGCGGCGGGGCAGGGTGCGCGGCGGGGCAAGGTGAGGGGCAGAAGGCCTCCAGGGCTCGGTGTCCACTGCCGACCCATGCCGTCATGGCAGGCAGTCTCCTTTCCTACAGAAACAGCGCTTAGGGGAAGCGGGGCATTAAGTGAAAGGTCATTCTTTGCCTCAGTCTCCTCATCTGTAAAATGAGGCAGTTGGAACAAACTTAAGAGAGGAGCCGTGGCCAAAGTCAAGCGCTATCTCCCGTAGCGTGGCTGGATTTGTAACTGATTTTCTCAGCTCCTTACCCAGTTCAACCCGCATGCTGTGAACTAGGAGCCAGTAACAGTGCTGGGCACGCTGGCTGCAATAAAGACTTCGGTGTGATTCCTCCTCCAGCATATTCCGTCTCCCAGAATGTGCTGGTAGAAATGTTTGTGTGCAACTGTGCTCTAAGGCCAGAGCACCATGCCCTTTTGTACCTCTGACCTGTCATCTCCTGAAGAAAGAAACAAAAGCCGGATAACGCAGCACTGCCCCGAAACGCCACAGCATCCCTGTGGCCAGTGCCTCGAGACCATGCCCGAAGGCCTTAAATCTACTCTCACTCAACAGCAGGGCTGGAAGTCAGCTTCCCTTTGGTAATAAAAGCTATTACCCGACTCTTTAAACATTTCAACTTTCCTCCCTATTTCACAGTTCATAAAGCACCTCTCTGATGTGGAAGGATTTTTTATTCAAAAGGAGATGTAAGATAGCATGCTTTTCCACTTCTTGATGGCTTATTTCTTCCCAGAAGCTAAGAATCAGTGCCTCTGCAACACAGCTTTGCTAATTGCTCACGTCTGTTATGATGTCAGTGCCCTGGGCATCTTGCTGCCCCCCTCCCAGCTCCATCCCACAGGGAGTCTGGCGTTAGCACGGCCAGAGCCTGGGCTAATACGCACCCCACACAACTCATTAGCTGCACATTCGTATCGGAGCCAAGAATCAACATGATGGATCCAGCAACGTGCTGGTGCCCGGGTCAGCATCTCGGCCGAGGGCTCCTCGACACGGAGGTCAGCAGCTTGGGGTTGACCCCATGGCCCACACCCAGCACGTCACACTCCACGTGGGCACCGGGGGAGGACGGCGAGCATGGGCTTAGTTAAAAACTGACGGGAGGAGAAACTTTGCCTTGCAGGACCCACGAGGCTTCACGGTTCCTGATTTGTCCCTCCACTCACATGAAATGTCTGCTGGGTTTATCTCCAAAATAAGAGATCCCTGAACAGTCAAGGGCTATTCTCATATTTCCAGGAGTCAGACATCATGCATTAGGGGTCCAAGTGAAAGTTTGAAGCATGTCTGTTTAAATGTAAATGTTATCTTTGTAACATTTGCTGGTTTAAATCCAGTGGAGGTGACATGACTGAAGCAGCGATTCTCTCCCCTCCCCTCCTTCCTTCCATCTCCCCTCCCCACTTCCTGACTCCTTCCTTCCTTCCCACCACCTTCTTCCTTAAAAGGTTGCAGTAATAAAGAGCCCTTTAAAGCTGTGCTTCCCAGCTCCAGGCATCTCAAGTCATTCCTCATAATACACCATCTGACACAAAACACTGCTCACACACTTCCTATCACCTTCTCCTGGAGGACGACAAACCCCAGCAGGGCAGAAAAATTACTTCCGAAAAGAAAGGCTTCCTCAGGTCTCCAAATCTGTCAAGCCCCACAGTAATTACTGACCAGAACATTCTGGGTAGGGCTGCCTTGCTCTTACCAACAGTTTTCCTTTCTTTAAGAGTGGAACAAGCACATACAGGCTCCCAGCAGCTGGTATTTTAGAGATGATTACCTGACCCTACATGGGTATTTCAAGTTAGCTTGATTTTTGTAGGTCTGGTTTGAAAAAAGAAAAAGGAAACAAATCCAACACTTCCTGTTCAAAATTACAGAGCATGCAGTGCTCACATTTTCATAAAACCACTTAGAAATGAAAGGTCAAATGAATCATCCCAACCCCGAGACTCAGCTTTCTTGTCAGCACGATTCAAAAAGCAGCCCTTGCTTTCAACGCCCCTGTTCTGGGTGGCATCCCCGTGAGCACTTTGCGCCCCGACAGCTGCGGGGCTCACAGCGTCTCCCAAGGCGCCTGTGTGCTCCCTGAAAACAGCCGCGACTCCTGCAGACCAGGGAGGCGGGCAGGGTTCCTGCAGACGGAGAAGGTGGCCGTGATGCCTCTGCTGGGCGCCCGGCCTTGTGCTCACTCGTCGGGAAGACGACCCTCAGCTCTGCTCTGGTATTAGACAGACTAGAACCAGCCAGTTCCTGGGAGTGTCAAAGGAAATGAAGACAGAACCGCTAGGAAGCAAGGCAGATAAGGTCTGAATGTTCGCATCTCCCTGAAGTTTGTATGTAGAAAACTAACAGACAAGGCGATGGTATTACGAGGTGGGGCTTCTGGGAAGTGATTAGGTCGTGAGCGCATGGTACCCACACGAATGGGATCAGTGCCCAACAAAAGATCTTCCAGAGGGACCCTGCCTTCTTGGCCCTCCCCCGTCTGAAGACAAGAAGACTGCAGTCCAGAAAGAGTCCTGGCTTGCCCGTGCCAGCACCTGGATCTGAGCGTCCAGCCTCCAGACCTGTGGGAAGTACATTTCTGTTGTGCATAACCTACCCAGTCTATGTGTGTGTTCAGTCCTGTCCGACTCTCGGCAACCCCATGGACGGCAGCCCGCCAGGCCCTCTGTTCATGGAATTTTCCAGATGGATACTGGAGTGGGCTACCATTTTCTACTCCAGGGGCCCTTCCCAACCCACATATTAGACCCGCACCTCCCGCAACTCCAGCACTGGCAGGCGTGCTGTTTCCCACTGTGCCACCTGGGAAACCCAGGCTATGGCGTGTTGTTACAGCAGCCCAAAGAAATCAAGGCAACTGTTGATTATATACAACTCAGGGGATCTAGGAGTCGGGAAACTGAAGGAGGACTTTTCTGCGGGAGGCACACTGGGGTGCTCAATTCTAAATCTATTTGGGTGCAATGCGTAAAGCCCCAGACGAAAAGCAGTATGTTACTGTTCTCAAACTTAAAAAAAAGGTAGTCCTGAGCTTACAGATCTGTATATACTGGGTGAAAATGGAACTGACATGGAAAACTCACTAACCCTGGTGGTTGGGTGGGACAGAGCCCCTGGCCCAGCGAAGGCCCTCAGGCTCTCTAGAGACGCTGCTGAGCTATTTTCCGTGGGAATTTATAGCATTGCTTCCTCAGGCATTTTGGATGCAGTGCCCCTAGTGGTCAGGCTTAACCGGCACAACAACGCCGTCCGGCGCTGAGTCCTGTCCTCACCGACTGAAGCACGCCGGCTCCTCTGTCCTCCACTACCTCTTGGCGTTTGCTCACATTTATGGCGACTGAGTACCTTGATTCCTGGGCCTACCAGTCCAGGTTCCTATGCGAGACTGCTCTTTACAGCATCGGGCTGCACTTTTACCACCAGACACCTCCTCAGCTGAGCACCGTTTTCGCTTATTCCTGGAGCTATCAGTAATCACCCTTGCACTTCCTCAGTGGGTTTTTCTGGCGGCTCAGACGGTAAATAATTTGCCTGTAATGCAGGAGAACAGGGTCCCATCCCTGAGTTGAGAAGATCCCCTGGAGAAGGTATTCTTGCCTGGAGAATGCCATGGACAGAGGAGCCTGGTGGGCTACAGCCCATGGGGTCCCAAAGAGTTGGACGTGACTGAGTGATTAACATACTTCCCCAGGAGCATATTTGGACACCTTCTGATCTGGGGGGCTCATTTACTGGTGTCATACCTTTTTGCCTTTTCATGCTGTCCACGGGGTTCTCCAGGCAAGAATACTGGAGTGGGCTGCCATTCCCTCCTCCAGGGGACCACATTTTGTCAGAAGTCTGCACCATGACCTGTCTGTCCTGGGTGGCCCTGCAGAGCTTGGTTCATAGCTTCAGTGAGTTATGCAAGCCTCTTCGCCAGGACAAGGCTTCAACCCATGACGGCAAGCCCCACCGTAGTCCCGGGCAAAAGGCAGCTCCAGGTCCCTAGCTCCGCAGGGCTGGAGTTATTGTCTAAAGGGATAGAGGGTGCTGAGACTGAGCCAATCAGGCTGAAGGTGAAAGAGAGAGAGAGTAAGGACATATCTGGACCAAGAGAGGAGGTCTATGTGTCTCTACAGCAGATATTCACACACTGCTAAGAAACTATCTTTGAAGGCAACTCCAAAGAAGAGTTCTAAAAACGCAATACAGCGGCATATAAGTGAGGGTACAACTGCCTGAGAGTGTTGCTAAGACAGAATGACCTGAAGGGATATATTCAATGCTCCAGTCGCCCAAGATGAACGGCTGCTTATAAAAGAATGGCCGTGCATTTTGCTCCAGTAAATCTCTGTACACGCCATTCTTGCAGCCGAAAAAGCCTTCCTCTGCCTGATTTTTCAGATTCACCTTCACACCTTTCCTACCTTCTCAGGCCAAGTTAGATGATTTCTTCCTATGAACTCTCACAGGATTTAACAACAAATTAACACACACAGTTCTATATTTGAGATTCTAAGGTTGCATGTCTGTCCTCCCCATTTGTTGGTGAGTTTCTCAAGAACCTCTTTGAATTTCCAACCCACTGCCTTGCCCATCATGAACAATCATCTAAGACCACTTCCCTACTCCTTGCATGCAAAGCGCTCATCCCTTTACAGCCCTCGCGCTATCTGAGCTGCTTGCTTTCTGTGTTTTATCCATCTCCCCTGCTGAAGCGTAAGCTCGGTACAGCAAGGACCTTGCCTGCTGTGTTTACCGTCACATTCCCAGTACTCCAACCTGCCTGGCATGGTGTGTGTGCTCAGCAGTTGTCTATTGAGTGAAGGGGTTAGGGTACTGAATGTGTGCCTGCTCAGTTGCTTCAGTCCAACTCTCTGTGACCCCATGGACCACAGCCACCAGGCTCCTCTGTCTATGGGATTCTTCAGGCAAGAATACTGGGGTGGGTTGCCAGGCCCTCCTCCAGGGGATCTTTCCCACCCAGGAATCGAACCTGCATCTCCCGCGTCTTCTGCATCACAGGCAGATACAATTTCTTTATTTAATCAAACTTTAAAGAGTGTTTTTATAATTAATAGTTGATTAAATATGAAATTACTTCTAAAGCTTAATAATACAGTTTTGGTTACAATTATATATATATATATAATCTGAGCTTCCCTCGTGGCTCAGACTGTAAAAACCCACCTGCAGTGCAGGAGACCCAGGTTCAGTCCCTGGGTTGGGAAGATCCGCTGAGAAGGGAATGACTGTCCATACAAATGAATTTCACATTCTTTTTAGATGCAAATTGAGATTACATAACTTTGACTTTATGACATCTTTTCCAGGCATCACATATATGCTCCTCAATTCTGATTTTTCCCTTCAAGCTTCCCCGAGAAATCCCACTCACCCTGTTCCTTCCTCCTCCCTGAATCTGGCGGCATTCTTGGGGGCTACACATTTGATTCAGCTTGTCCTCTACCACAAACAGCAGATCTTTGGCTCTTGTGGGTTTAACAGAGTTGTTACTGAGCATGACCGTAAATGCTGATGACTTGTCGTCACTTGTCGTTTTGCTAAGGTCAGATCTGAAAATCTGGGCTGCCACAGCCCCAGGGGAAGCCAGCCCACTGCCCTCTGCAGACAGAGCAGCTCTCCCCTCAAGAGAGGCCCGTGGAGACACACGCCCACACATGCCCACCTTGCTCAGCTGCTCCTTGGAAAAGCCAAACTCGATATCAAGGATGGAGCTCTGTGAAAGTGGCAGTTCTTTGCAGAAAACAAGTTGGGGATGAGTGAGAGAAAAGAACACTCAGGTGGCCCTCTGAGTCACTGACTGATCAAGAGCTGGGTGAAAGCCCCAGAGGGAGGCCTTCTCACTCATTTGGTAGAAGCAAGTGCGCGCTGTGTGCTAGTGGCATCCACAAATCTGGGAGTTTATGAAAGCCTCTACACAAGCCCCCTTCAGAAACACTCTTCGGATGAGCGCGGCAGGGCGTGCAGCGAGGAGCTGCCTTCACTCGCTGTGCCGAACTTAGCAGACGCTATGCGGCAGATCCTGCGCCAGGCACTGTCCATAGAGCTTTTCATTAAACCATATAAGTTCTCCTTTGAGGTAGGTATTAATGTATCTTTTTCTAGAGACACAAAAACTGAGGTTCAAAGACTTTAAGAACCTTGCCTAAAGTCACCCAATCAACAAGCAACAAGTGACAGTCATTCAGTCATGTCCGACTCTTTGCGACCCCATGGACGCAGGCTGCCAGCCTCCTCTGTCCCTGGGATTTTCCAGGCAAGGGCACTGGAGGGGGCTGGGGGGAGGCCTTGTCCAGCGCCTATGCTCGGGCCTCTGCGTTATCTTGTATCCCAACCCCCACCCGCTTCCCTGCTTCTGGCATATTCGTTCAGTTGATTCTTATTGGATTTATTGACTCCAGTCTCATTTCTAGATTTCCGAAATTCACCTTAGCTACAATGCTTGCTACGCTGAAGCATTTTAATCATATAAGACACAGGCAATTAAACTGTGCATTGCACACACACACACACACAAGGAGTGACTTTGCACTGACAGTTCTGACTTCAGGGTGTCTTAGTGTGTCCGTGTTGGGAGACCTGGGTGCATAAGATGAATGTTCATCTGAAGCTTTTGTGAAACAGCCACGCTCACAAGCTCCATCTTCACTGGCGGAGTCCCTCCCCTCCCCCTCCACCAACACATCTCCCCACCAAGGCTTCTGGAAAGAATCCAGTTCAGTAAAATTGCTTCTCTCCCTCTTTCACACCCATTACTGGAGGTGCTAACAAGCAGAAAGCAGCCCTACAGCTAGACAAAGTAACTAGAGAAAAGGGTGTGCAGTGGAGAACCCAGGACACCCGCAACTGAGAAGACTCAGACAGACTACAGCTCACACAAGACTCAGTCTGTCTGCATGCAGAGCACAGTGTCGAGAACAGTGAGTCTGGAATGAGGAGGTAGGTGAACCATGCAGCCAGATGTTCTCTGAGCCAAAACAAAGCTGCCGGGCAAACCACTGTTTGGCAATAATGAGCACCACGTGTGTGGGAGTTGCTCAGTCATGCCCAACTCTTTGCAAGCCCATTAACTGTAGCCTGCCAGGCTCCTCTACCCACGGAATTCTCCAGACAAGAATACTGGAGGGGGTTGCCATTCCTCTCTCCAGCACATCTTCCTTACCCAGGGATTGAACCTAAGTCTCTTGAATTGCAGGCAGATTCTGAGAGAGTCAATTCCTAGGCAGTTAATAAGAAGTCCAGGGTCCCCATGAGGAGGAGGTAGGGGTCTGGGAATCTCAAGGAGGAGGAAAGGACAAACGTCCTTTCTTCTCTACATTCCTAAGTCTTAGGCACATAAAATGTTTTTTTCTTTAAGCCTGGAACTGATGATACACAACAAACAGCTCAGTTTAAACTCTGTACTAAGGATTATACAACAACAGCATATCCTCCTTGAGGACAGTTTCTCTTTCCTGAAAACCTTCTGACTGATCCTGATATCTCAGAATGTATATTAAGGGAATGGTAAGATCTTTCTATGGTTACTTCTAATCCTGTCATCTTAAAATGTAAGTTATGGCAGTGGGTCTAGTAAGATCTTTGAGACATCTTTTTGATTTACTGTAATAACCAGTTGAGCATTCTTTGGCATTGCCTTTCTTTGGGATTGGAATGAAAACTGACCTTTTCCAGTCCTGTGGCCACTGCTGAGTTTTCCAAATTTGCTGGCATATTGAGTGCAGCACTTTCACAGCATCATCTTTCAGGATTTGAAATAGCTCAACTGGAATGCCATCACCTCTACTAGCTTTGTTCGTAGTGATGCTTTCTAAGGCCCACTTGACTTTACATTCCAGGATGTCTGGCTCTAG